>CM033459.1:1490721-2090721 GCA_019425755.1 Amaranthus cruentus | reverse complement strand
CGAAGGCGATTGTTGATGCCTTCCTAAATTTGAGCCTTGATGATCCACCTAGTAATTTGGCTGCTGCCACTTTGTTTTACATTTTAACAAGTGATGTAAGTAAATTTTGGCCTTCTTGCTAAACATTTTTCTTAAATCTTTTAAGGTTGAACTTCAATTGATACTGTTCTCAATCTATATCCTTTCCACCAAATTTCAATTTTATTGTTTATTAATTTTTATATTACTGTTCAATGTCGATTGAGTAGTGTAATTGTAATTGTAAAGTTCATTTTACTGTTCTATGTCCAGAGCATTGTCATTTGGTTCAAATTTAGGTGTTCGTAGGTACACCTTGAGCAAGGTTGTATCTAAGACTAATTTTTCTAATTTTTTTTAAAAATTACTCATTTGAATGGTTCCATATGAACAAATGGTTGCTATATTTGTGAAAATGAAGGAAAAAATATATGGCGTGCGGCAAAGGAACATAATGTGCACCTGTTCTGGCTGTTTATTTGGTCTTTTATTAAATGTAGAGGTTCTCTCTGCATCTCTTATGTCCGTTGGGAGTTAGTTTCATTTGCTAGACCGACTGAACATATGATCTGTTTTGTGTTTTTTCCCCTAATTATGGTTTGAAGTTGTCATTCAAGTATCTCTTGTGTTGTTATTTTTAGGGTCAGGACAGTTACCTTTTGGATTCATTTTCATCCATTCGGTTCCTGCTAAAGCTGTTAAAACCAATAGTTGCTGACTCTGCCCCTGACAATTATAAAGTACCTAGCATCAGCCAGAAACTTGTTGCACTTCGGAAGGATATGCTTTTGTCGCTGGATTTGAGAAAGAAGGCAGATTCAAGCGCCATTAATATAGCTCAAAAGGTTCTAGAAACTCTTGTTAGTTGCAAGGATTTTAAGGCTAGCAATATAGAGGATGATAACATATTAAGGCCGGAGTTGAATGCAAATTGGATATCTTTGTTGACTATGGAAAAAGCTTGCTTATCAGCAATTGCTATTGAAGGTAAGACAATAGATACTTGCACGCTAGGAATTAGCCTTCCAATTCTATAGTGGTAGTTTTGACCCTTTTTTGGTAGTGATGCAGTGGCTATGTCTTCGCACAAATTTTGCATTTCATCTGATTCCTTCAATTAATTTTTTTTCTCTGTAAACTTGGTCATGGATGTAAGGGAGGCTATAGTTCATGAAAGTTTGTTGTGATATTTTGAATATGCAAGTGGGTTCAACTTACTGTCTCCTCCCTTATACAATCTTTTGATGTTGGGATTCAAACCAATTGTAGGTGTTAGTGGTGGGAAGCAGCGGTCGAGCCCCCTACTAGAAAATTTTCCTCCTCCGCCTTCCGTAAATATAAAATTTGCCTTATTCATTTGGTTTTATATTAAGTTGGTCCTGTCATATTGTTCGAGAACAGCCACTGAATTACACTCTGAAGTCCCTTTTTTTAAACTTTGAAGAGTATTCTTCTTTAGCTTAAGAAAGGCCTAATCTATTTCTTTATCTTTCTGTTTCTATTGAATAGAGTTGGTTGACTTTAATGGGAAATAAAGCTACTTGTGCTGTTGTATTCTTATATGATTGTTTCGATTCACTTACCTCGCGCCTTTTAGTTTATGTGCCAGAAAAATAAATTTCCTCTATCAATGAATTAAACATTATTTGTAGTTAATAATGGTCCGATTAGTTTGTGATTGAACACGCAACGTTCATTTCTTGGAGTATCATAATATACCAACTTCGATTGACGAATACATTGCCTTGCAGAATTTATATTGTTATACTTCACTGTCATTCAATTTTTTTTGCTTGGGTCTTCTCCAGATCCTTTTCAATTGACGTTTCCGTTTTCTCTAGCGACAATCAGAAATAACATCTTTATATTGCAATAGTAAGGTTGTCTGCATGTGACTACCCAAACCCTGCCTAGGCGGGAGCCACTTGGCGTTAGTCATTCTTTTGATAGCTCCCTTTCTTTTGTTTGCTCAGACGGCTCTGGCACAGTAAGAACTGGTGGCAACTTCAAGGAAAAACTACGAGAGCTGGGTGGACTTGATGCAGTTTTTGAGCTTACAATAAATTTTCATTCCATATTGGAGGTGTGAGCTTGTATGTTTACTTTATTGCATTAGGAATATGTTCTTTGTAATTCAACAAAAAGCTAATGCCTAAAAAATGATAGTAATTTCTTCAGTAAGCTGCAATGTTGTGAGTTGGCCTGTTCTTTTGTCATGCAATGTTATGTATGCATGTTATTGTGTTTGTATCAAGAACTCAGGTAATCTCAGTCCTGCCACTTGTGGGATTGGCTATATAACTATGTTACTGTATATCTTTGGTACTTTTCTTTTATCTCTTGCCTGATAATTATATGACTGATTAGCAGTTAACAAGTTGCTATGAAACTATGGCTTTTTGTCTGGGTAACCTTTTAGTTATTCCTGCTATTTGAGTGTTATTCTGCAGTAGAATTGTAATTGGTTAGAGTGGTTTGACTTGATGTTTATGAGCTTTAATTATGTGTTGAAGGTTACATGTTTTACTTAAGAATGAGGCTTGAGGCAGTCATGTAAATGTAGCTCACTCAAAACTGATGCAATAAATATGAGTTTACACTTTACAGTAATAATTTCAATCGCTGACTTGAACTGCGTGCTCTAGGGTTCAGTTGAGCCTGTCAGACCTTCATCGAGTAATTCAAAAGATGGCAAGCTACAATGTCTGCCACTGCTTTTGAAGTGCTTCAAGATTTTGGAGAATGCGACTTTCTTAAGCGAGGAAAATCAAGTAAGTGATGAGTCATGGTTGGTTTCCTTTATTATGTTACCTGGTTAATAATATGATCTTCAATTTAAAGTGAGCCTAAAGATATTATTATTGATTGACTAATAGGAACTTATTCGTTTTGTTTTTTTATTACAGAATCATCTAAGTGATAATGATGGTTCGGTTGCCACTTATTCATTTTGCTTTCTTATTACAGAGTCATTTGCTTGGACTGAAAGGTAACTTGGCTGCTGGTCAATGTTCTTCGTTATCCTTTGTGAAACTCATGACCAGTCTTATCAAGATTCTCTCAGGTACTTTTGAGAACCTGCTGAATCAGCAATTTCTTTCTGTTATTGTTGTTCGGTAAGATCTCTTTTCAACCATCTCAACCTGCTCATGTTTATGTGAGCTACCTGTTGTTCCTTTTTTTTTAATAATTCATCTACAGAACTTTCACTAAGGAAAACGACCCATACAAATTCAAGTCAGGATATTGCGACAAAATTTATTTACGAGATGGATTGTTGTCCTGCAGTACTTTTGAATGCAGGACAGACAGGTATTTCTAGTTGCTATGTTTTATTGAATGGCGATATTTTGTCTTCAGCATAATATTATCTATTATTAGTATATGTCCCCTACAATGCACGAATATATTAGTTTATTATGTTATATAAAAAATTTATTGAATATATTGATCATAAATATATTTTACTAACTAAAACGATTATAAGTAAAATAATTTTATTTTAACGATTAAAATAATTTTACTAATAGAAAATATTTTTTTACAAATGATATTTTTCTTTCCTAAATGAACCGATCTGAGTATATCCGAGTATATATTAAATTCAAGGTTTACTCAACAGAGGCTAAATTATTGTGCAAACATTATATCAAACTTTATTCTATGAAATGAATATACGATATACTCATACACAAACACTTTATAGATGGCATGCTCAAAATATATACTTCTATAATTTTCTTTATCATACTTATCATTGTAAAATTATTCTAGATAAGATTTTAGTTAGTATTTTTTAAATATTAAAGTTAACTGAATAATTAAGTTGGTGAATTTTCTAACGTTATATAATTTAAGAGTTTTTAATCATAAGGTTATTTATGGTTAACAACTACTCCCTCCGTTCCTTTTTGATGTTCATATTTGGGTTTTTCACCAAGATTAAGAAAAATGGAATCTTTGGTGGTAGTGGGTATTATTTTAATTATATAGTAGTGGGAAGTAATGATTGTATTGGAAGTATGAGAGAAAAAATAATTAAGTAATAGTGTAATGTAATGATTGTATTTGAAGTATGAGAGAGAAAATAATTAAATAGTTGTATGAAGTAAGGAAAGTGGGGTTTTAAGGGGTAAAAGTGGGATGAAAACTTTCCAAAATTGGAAAGTATTCTAAAGTGGAAAAACTTATGGAACTACCCGTTTTAGTAAGGTGGAAAAACAAAAAGGAACGGAGGGAGTATTTTATATTCTAATTATTTTTGTATTGTGAATAATAAGGTATAATCAATATTTTAGTCATTTAATTTACTAAAGTCAAAGTTACCAATTTTTTTTCCTTAAAAAATTGTATTTAAAAAATTAAAGGTTCTAGAATTGACTTTTTTCTTATTATTAGATTATTCATTAAGAAATAAAGTTTAATTAAAATTCAAAGATTTCATAATTAATTACTTAAAATTTAGGAGGGAAACTATGATGTATAAAAGTGATATGTGTCATATTTTGTTATTGTATTAGTAGAATGTATAGATGTATCGTGAATAATAAGGTATAATCAATATTTTAGTCATTTAATTTACTAAAGTCAAAGTTACCAATTTTTTTTCCTTAAAAAATTGTATTTAAAAAATTAAAGGTTCTAGAATTGACTTTTTTCTTATTATTAGATTATTCATTAAGAAATAAAGTTTAATTAAAATTCAAAGATTCCATAATTAGTTACTTAAAATTTAGGAGGGAAACTATGATGTATAAAAGTGATATGTGTCATATTCTGTTATTGTATTAGTAGAATGTATAGATTAGTATAATGTATAGATAAATAGATAGATTATTCATTAAGAAATAAAGTTTAATTAAAATTCAAAGTTTTCATATTTAATTAATTAAAATTTAGGAAGGAATATATGATGTATAAAAGTGACATGTGTCATATTCTGTTATTGTATTAGTAAAATGTATGATGGTTGTAACTTAGTCTGTTGTGGGGCTCACTGAATCAACATAGCTGTTTACATAACTCAATGTTCTCATCAAAAATTAATAAAGGTAAAGGACCTTCCCGGTATCCCGCACAATGCAGGGTCCGAGTGGGGGTTTTTCTTTTTCTTGAAAGATGCGGACAAATCATACCCGTACCCCCAAGGAGGGAGTAAAGAAAGATGTGCGCAGTCAAGAAACCCCCAATTGATACTTGCGCCCAGTAGAGGTCGAACCCCAAACCTTCTGCTTCACATGCAGATGCTCAATCCATTGAGCCACAAGTGCTTTTGGTTCTCATCAAAAATTAATATTTTTTTAAAAACAAAGTTTTGATAATTATTGAGCTTCCTTTTGGTTTTTGGGTTTTGAGTAGTGGCTGATATCTTTGAACATGTTAGTGCACAGCAATAGGGTTTCATCCTTGCATTCCTCTCAAGAATGTAGTAGCTCAGGAAGATACTTGTCAGATTCAGATTTAAGGACATCCCAGAGCAGCCAGCGGTTGTCTAGCTCCCAGTCTGGTTCATTATCGTCAAATTTGAGTGCCACGACAAAGTTTGGAGTGGGGAGATGTTTGTTAGAGAAAGCAACCAGCATTTCTGCTATTAAAAATTCAATTAAAAGAGCACCTGTAAATGGTCATATCTCAAAAACAACGCTGGCTCTTTCTAAAAGCCCATATGATGATGACAACGACATGCTTATTGATCTAGATGACAGTCAAGATCCTTTTGCTTTTGATGAAGATGATTATGCATCCTCTAGATGGGAATCACATCCTGGGGGACAGAAAGTACATCACAACCAAAACATAAGGCCAATATTTTCAGAGGCTGAGGATGAATGTTTAATGCTGCCTATGTTGAGCGAGGAAGGCTCTGCTTCTCAGCCAATGTTGCACCAGGAAGATTTTTGCAGTGAGGAACAAACCGAAAGGAATCATATTCTAAGTGATGTCTCATGTACAACTATTGACGAAGAAACCTTGAGCCTTGTTTCTGAATGCCTGCTGACTGCCATCAAGGTGAGATATGTTTCTCAGTTTCTGCCTCATTATTTTGTAAGACCTTAGATTTTCTTTGTTGCTTTGGCTTTGTGCTTTTTATCACAAAAATTTATCTTGTATTCTTGCATCAATGAAATGATTACTGTTATTTATTTTCTTTTCGCTGATAATGTAAACTCTTTTCTTCTGTCTGTACATTTTCCGTCTAAATACTACTGTGTTCTAGATTGAACTCCTACCTTCGGAAATCTTATCATCAGGCCAGGTTGAATGATTTTCTTTGCTCATACTTCTGGATCAATATTTTGATTGAATCTTAATTATATACTTGTATATATCAAGGGACCAAAATTGTTCATGTTTCGTTCATTTGAATATTTGAGTTTAATTTGGATATGATTCGTAAAATATTGATAATTTTGACAAAGGTGCTAAAATTTCTCTCTCTACATGATTACCAATTGTTGCAGGTAATACTGTGTTCTAAGTGAATATTTACGGTACATATTTGACAGGTGCTCATGAACCTGACTAATGATAATGATGTTGGCTGCCAGCAAATTGCTAATTGTGGTGGGCTTGAATTGCTCTCTTGTTTGATAGCAAAGCACTTTCCTTCTTTCAGTCTTTTAACTTCTGGCAAGATAAAAGGGAATACCTTGTTTATTGGTAAAGCCTTGGGAATTGAAAGCCAGAAAGATATACATCCCAATGACCAAGAGTTGCTTGTCACAATTCTAGGCATGCTAGTTAATATGGTGGAGAATGATGGTGATAACAGGTTTGTCAAAATGAGTACACTTATTAACTTTTTTTGTTTGCATGTGCTCCCTGTTGGTTTAAGTTTCTGTTTCTTTCCGTAATGCTATATGGTGCTGGTGTTCACCAGCTTTTTTCTTTGTTAACTGTTGGTCGAATTTCTATCTTTTGTTTCTTCATTCAGTACCTTGGTGTTTTTAAAAATCTGTTATCGTTTTGATCGTATTAATTGTTCTCTATTATCTGAGTTGTATGAATGTTTGGGTGTCTCAATGAGGAAATTTTTGGATGAAGATTAGGTTTGTTCGGCAGTTACTCTTTTTCCTTATGAGTTTTGATGCATTCTTGCTAATGAAAGTTGAATATAGTCATCTCAAGGAGTTTTAGTTTTACAATGTTAATATTGCAAAATCAAGTAACTAAGTGGTGTTGCAATAAAATTGATTGGTTCATTGATGATGATTTTGGTCTTATGATATAGTAGTATAAAGTGAACTTATTCTCAATTTGTCTCAAAATAGAGCTATGTACTTGAAGTTATGGCGTATTGAAGTGTAGACTTTGCTTCTGGTGTGACCAACTACAGTGCTTCTGTTCAGATCTTTGTACTGTTTTTTTCCTGTTCTGTTCTGAGTGTTTCATCAGAAACGTTATTGTGATAATAATTCACATCGATGCCGAACCATATATGTCGTGCTTGCGATATTATATTTGTCTTTTAGTATCAAGTCTTCAGATCTTGAATATGATGTTCATTGTAGATCACGGCTTGCAGCTGCTGAGGTTCCATCACACAACTCAGGCCACTTGCAAGAAAATCACACTGGTGTGTTATCACTGTTATGCTCCGTCTTTTTAGCTAACAGAGGAGCTGGAGAGGCTACTGAAGAAGAATTTCAGTCTTTGGTGAGTGTTGGTTTCTTTATTTTGTAGAATCTTTTGCTTCAGTCTAAATGGTTTAACTTGCATAACAGGCGCTAGAAATGCAAATTAACCTTGCATCCAGCTTGCACTGAGATGACAGCTCCCCATGCTATCAACAGTTCTTTGTTTGCATATGTTTAGCTGATTAGGAATAGAATAAAAGTGATTTAGAAACGGAAAACCATTAAATTTCCAAAAGTTTACCAATATGGTTGTTCTCCTACTTATACAGGACAATGAAAATTTGGTCTTGCAAGGAAAAAAAGAAGCCGAGAAAATGATTGTAGAAGCGTATGCTGCTCTGCTACTGGCGTTTCTCTCCACTGAGAGGTTTATATTTTCACTTGATCTTGTCCTTGTCTCTTTATTATTCTTCCTCTGCGTCTCTAAAGCTGAAGTCATTTTCTGAAATAAACAACAGCAAAAGTATACGCAGTGCTATTGCAAATTTACTCCCTGATCGCAGCTTGAGAGTTCTTGTCCCTGTAATGGAGCGATTTGTGGTATGTTAGCATTTTTTTATTATCCATGATGTTGCGTTCATTATCGGTGAAGCCAAAGATTTATAATTCTTTGGTTTTTGATTATATTTGACCGCTTTAAAAAATGACTCCTAAAATTATCCTTGATGATATGGACTACACAAAATGCACATTGATGGCAATTTTCTGTTTCATCCAAATGACACACAAATCTGACTTAACACACCCTTCTTTTTCTTTCAGACGTTTCATCTGACGTTTAACGTGATCTCACCCGAGACCCATAGAACTGTGAGCGAAGTAATTGAATCATGTAGGCTTCCGTAAACGAGCAGGAAAACAGAACGCCTGTGTACAGGTTTGCCAGCTTTAATTGGTTGATCATATCTTTTAGCCTCAGTTTAAGTTGGCGATCAGCGCTTGTGCTCTCGGGATCCTGTGGGGAAGATTAAAAGCCAAAGTAGCGTATAAGAAATCTGGATGATTGATTGTGTCAACTGAGGGTTAAAAATTCTTTTACCACACTGGTAGTCTTTTCCTTGTCTTGAGGATGAGAATAGCTTATAGTGTATACAGATATGACAGGAATGCCTGTCATCAAAGTTGTAATGTATAAATTTTCATCTCTTGTTTAATAGTTGGTCTCTATGATTTTAGAGATGAAATAACGACTCATGATTAGGGTTTGTTCTCTTCGACTTATTGTTATTCTTACTATTAGTATTTCTTATTGATATTGATATTAGCTTATATTATGACATGCTGCGATGCATCGTCGAAAACAATTTGTTTCATTTATGGCTTCGTAGTTGGCACCAGAAAATTTAGTAATTTACTGAAATTCTTTTTATTCTTCGATAACACCTTAAAGAAAATGCTACGATCGAGGAACCATTGTTGACCTCAAGATTCGAATCTGAAATTTTATCAAACTTAAGACTCGAGTTCTTTACGCTTCGTTTTGAAGCTAGTTACCTCTCCTGCTAGCATGGATGTATAAGTTGAATCCGTCATGAGGGATTCAGCAAAATAAGTTTTTTCTAGGGTGGAATGTGATGTGAGCTGAGAATAAGATACAAATTCTTTGAATTTCCCACACTACATGATCTTGCATCCCCGGAAACTTGCCATTAATCCAATTATCCATCTAAGAAATTATCTTTCAATTCATATTCATTCATCTATGCATGATGCGCCTTTTATGTCTTTTGTCAGTTAAATTAATTTTACTACTTTTTAATTCAAAAGTTTTTGTATTAAAAATAGAAAAAATTAATATTAATAATACAACATTTTGCCCATTAGCTATAAGCCTATAACTAATCCCACATTTGGATTATTTTTTAATAATTCAACATTTGCTTTTAGTTTGTTGACAACATTATATTTTATTTTATAATAATTGAACATTTGCTCTTAGTTTGCTATCAGCATACCCTATTAATATGCTGATAGCAAATTAAGGTCAAAAATTAGATTATTAAAAAATAATTTAAAATTGGAATTATTCACAACAAATGGGTGAAAGATTTAGATTATTAATATCAATTTTTCTAAATAACACCAAAGTAATATGAGGTCTTGTTCAAGAGACTTCTACGTCTAGATTTAGATTATTAATATCAATTTTTCTAAATAACACCAAAGTAATATGAGGTCTTGTTCAAGAGACTTCTACGTCTTGCTTACATTCATTGCACATACTACATAGTGTGTATGCTCTAATCCATGCTCTAAGTTCCAGATATGTTATCTTGGTTGGATGAATACTTCCATAATCATACTTATGGGCATTCATAATCAGGTACTCGTATTTTCACATACTCAAGAACGTAAATATTTAAAATTTCAAATAATTTAAAGACAACTCATGTAGTCATGTTACTAACTCATTACACTTGAATATTCGCAAATATGTTCGAATTTTTGTACACTTAAAGTGTTAGCTCGTGCCTAGATGCTATAAAGTTAGCTCTTTGAAATATTAGGCTAACAATCAACTAGATAACTAAATTACGAGATAGAAAATAACGTGAAAATAAATCATTTTTTAAAATTTTCAATTTGAATAATAAAGTCAACATCCGCATTCCTAATCAAATCTACCCAAAATTCTTTTTTTTTTTTGATATATACCCAAAATTCTTATACAAACCATTATAAGACAACTTCTAAAAAAAACCCAATAAAAGACAATAAATAAAAACAATCAACTTTTCTCCACTAAAGAACAACTTTCCGCCAAAAATAACCCAACCCCATGGTAAATTACCCACGCTTTCATTTCAAAATGTTCCTTTAACGGTAAAAAAAATTGACAATTAATAAACATGCGGATAAAAAAAAGCCACTTATAGAATGACAAAAATCAAGGAAGAGATAATTTAAGAGAGAAAAACCAAAATAATTTGAGAGCAGAAAAAAATTGTAGAGAGAGAAGCAAATAGAAAGGGATATGATGAACAGTGAAAGTAATCAACAACGATCAAATTATCGCAGAAAGAAGATCTTTATTACTTCTACTTTACGATCGCCGAAGATCTAGCATTTCTATTTTATGCGTGATTATTTTTGGTAAATTTTATTTTGTTGTTCAATTCAGCTGAATTTGAAGTTGATTAATTTGATTTATTGAATTGTGAACTTGATTTTGAATTTCAGTAGTTGATTGGATCTGAGATTAGTTTAAGTTGAAATTATTAGATCAAAGATCTGATTGTGCTGTTTAGAAATACCATTGTTTGAGTGAATTTAGTTTGAAGCTAAGTGTGCGGACTTGAATGATAAGTGAATGATGATAATGATGGTGATGTAATTTTGGTGCTTAGTTTTGGTGGTTTTAATCAAGTGAGCTTGTGAATTTGTGATTCCGCGCAAATCGGAGATTAATAATTTGAAAAATTGATGTGTTTGGATACGATTTGATTGAAATTTTGTTGAAATTCGGAGTAAATCATCTTGATTTGGAAATTTCGCATTTGACTTCATGTTGGTTTATTTTCTTCCGTATATAGTGAAAAGCTTTGATTAGATGATATCAAGAGCTTCAAATTTTGAGAAATGGCAATAAATAAATTGATCATTCGAGTAATCCAGCTCATAATTGTGATACATATGTCATATGCATATACAGATACTAAAGATGTCAGCTTATTGGAGAAACGACGCGACTAAAAAAGAGAACAACCGAAATATCAGGAGTTAATAGATATAGGCATAGTATATACATAAGCTATTGGATGATACGTTGCAATTTGACTGAAATTTATTAAGCGGTTTCTTATGAGCATTGTATGATCTAATTGCTAGTATTTGTTCTGATCAGAGTAGGGTTTCGTAACAGTTAGAAAAAGGAGTAGATTATGGCCGACTTGGAAAACTTGCTCTTAGAGGCAGCTGGAAGAACAGGAGGATCAAGTAGAAGCAGACACTCGGTTCCAGCATCTAGAAGACGACGTGAAAATGCCTTTTCAGATGATGGGAGTGACTCTAAGGATGAATATTCAGATGACAATCGAGGTTATGGAGGAAGAAAGACCAACGGATCCCAAATTCCGTTGAAGAAAAGAGGCAAAGACAGAGATGACGATCAGGGCAGTCAGGATGATGACGAGGGTGATGAAGGTTCTGGCCGTGGGGGTGGAAGTGGTGATGATTCAGATGTTGGGAGTGATCTTTACAAGGACGAAGATGACAGACAACAGCTTGCTCAGTTAACTGAGCTTGAGAGGGAGTTAATCTTATCTGAACGAGCGACAAAACTTGATGATAAGAAGTTGCATGAAAGAGTTAAATCAAGGTGGAAGAATGACAATAAGCCTCAACCTAAGAGGGAAAGCACTCCTCCTTTGGCGTCTTCTCGTGGGGTGCGTACATCTGCAAGGTCTGCTGACCGGGCCGCCCAAAAGAATGATGCTTTGATTGAGCTACGGGCAAAACGGATGAGGCAACAAGGCATTGACACAGCTAGAGGTGGTCGAGGATCCCGGGGTTACTCACCTGTCAAAAGGAAAGTGGCTCCTTCTACAGGTGTAAGCAGTTCCAGCCAAAGTGATAGTGAAAGTGATTCTCAGAGTGAAGATGGGAGATCAAAAAGGGGTGGCCGAATGGATGATAGTGATGATGAGATGTCTAAACCTAAGTCCAACATTCCTACCTATGAAGACATCAAGGGAATTACAATTAGAAGGTCTAGATTAGCAAAATGGTTTATGGAGCCTTTCTTCGAGGATATGATTGTTGGTTGTTTTGTAAGAGTAGGCATTGGTATGAAGTCTGGGCAAAGCATTTACAGGCTGTGCATTGTCCGAAATGTAGATGCATCAGACCCTGATAAGCAATACAAGCTGGAAAACAAGATGACTTACAAGTACTTAAACTGTGTCTGGGGAAGTGAAAGCTCTGCAGCTCGATGGCAGATGGCTAGAATTTCCGACTCTCCTCCTCTTGAAGAAGAGTACAACCTGTGGAAGAAAGAGGTGGAGCGCACCAATGGAAGGATGCCCACGAAGCAAGAAGTTGCCGATAAGAAGGAAGAAATTGAAAAAACCAACACTTTTGTGTACTCTGCGGAAACAGTGAAGCATATGTTGCAGGAGAAGAAATCAGCTGCAACAAGACCTTTGAACATTGCAGCCGAGAAGGAAAGACTGAGGAGAGAAATGGAAGCCGCACAATACAGAAATGACGAAGTTCAGGTGGAGAAAATTAAGGCAAGATTAGAGGAATTGGCAGCTGTTCGTCAAGCACAGGATAATAAAAATTCCAAGGCACACAGATTAGCAGAGATGAATAGAAAGAATAGAGTAGAAAACTTCAAAAATGCATCGGAATTGAAGCCTGTAAACACTAACCTCAAATCAGGAGAAGCTGGGTATGATCCCTTCTCTAGGAGGTGGACTAGGTCTATGAATTACTATACTGGAGGATCGAAAAGTAAAGAAAATGGCAATGCTGTGGAAAATCCCGAGATCAAAGGAGGTGAAAAGGCCGGAGTAGTTGCCACAGCAGCAGCCTTAGAGGCTGCTGCTGATGCTGGGAAGTTGGTGGATACGAGTGCACCAGTCGACCAAGGCACAGAACATAATATGCTGCACAACTTCGAACTTCCAATCTCGTTGAACACATTGCATAGATTTGGTGGGCCACAAGGTGTCTTGGCCGGGTTCATGGCAAGGAAGCAAAGGATTGAAGCAACAATTGGACTTCAAGTCCCCGAGAACGATGGTCGTAGACATGCATTGACATTGTCAGTGAGTGATTACAAGAGGCGACGAGGGCTATTATGATAAAATCATAAGTGCTTTCTGTTTACAATGGAACATTCGGTTCCCAGAAAAACAAACTCAATTTGATGGATTTCCCGTTACTGTAATTCTGTAACATTAGAATTTTCACAGATTATTTATTTGTATTGCATTTGTTGTTCTAATAATCTTATGTTTCTCCTGTATAATTACTCGTTACTTGAAACAATGACCGGATTCTTCTGTTCGATCATACTGCTTGTATTACTCAATGGTTAGCTCTGTTACCAAATTAAACTCTTGGGGAATGACTGATTCTATCCAGCGTCAAGTTTTGAATTTCATTTTAATTCTTTTAGACTTGGAATTATGTCGGAGCGAGCCACGTGCCTGTTGGAATATGTCTTGACGGATCATGTACCGTACAAGATGTACTGTGCTTGGCCAGGTGTTCATCCTTAAACAATGACTCATGACACGGCCGAGCGCCCAAACTGTGCCAAGCCGCAACACAATTTTTTTCAAAAAAATTGGTTATAAGATGACGAAGCTTGATAGACTCTACTGTGGCGGTTGGCGAGTTGTGACTTACCGGGTCATGAGCGGGCCGTACCATGCCGCCTGTCTTCCCATTTTCGAGTAACAAAATTTGCCTTTTGTGATCATATATTCTCTCAATATTTAGAAAAATTACCTAAAAAACAATGTCAAAAGACTCCATTATCTATTATAAGTGTCTGCCCAAACTTGAGATTAATGAGCTGAAGATGTCAATTCACACCTAAAATAAGCTTATATAGTGTAGTGCTCATGTCCATCAATGCATGGTCCAAAAAGTCCAACATTTAATGGATTTGTTGCGGTATCTTAATATTTTATTCTTATAGTCTCTACATGTTTTCTACTTACCAATAAAATCAACATAAAATATCTAATTCACAAAATAGCATATTTATCTTTATCTTTTTTCATTTTATTTTATTCACATGGTTCTTACGCGTTTCCAACTTATAAACAAAATCTATATAAAATATTTTCACTATCCATCTTATTATTATTTCAACCACAAAAATCTCATCTTTTTAACTTTTGTGAATATTCCTTATAAAAACAACATTAAGAAAAAGAGTAATAATTACTATATTTTCTATTATTTTAAAGAAATTTAATTAGTTAATCAAAAATGAGTTTTAACACAAATTTCAATGTTAATAAAAAGAGTTGTCCATCACAACATTTATTATACACAGCCTTGTGAATATCTTGCATCAAAATTAAAAATCATGTTCCATTAGAATAATTGGACTAAGTCAATCCATCCATATAAGATAAAAAGTCAACAATCAAACTTTTGGTTAGTTTAGACAAACAATTAATTCTAATAGCCCTACATGATTAACCTATCATGATAATAACAATTCCTATAAGAACATATGGAAAAAACCTTGCTTATTCTTATAGCCCTACATGATTAACCAATTATGATAATAACATTTCCTATAAGAACCTATGGCAAAAATGTTATATATATACTCTCTCAAAGTTGCATAGTTCTTATTCTAATCATAATGATATAGTAATCTGTCACTTTGAAATTGCTACTGATAGTAATATTTTCTCTCATAACATATAACCATCGACTGCAATCTCAAAGGGACAGATAAATATTAATTATTCTAAACTAATCAACCCAATCTCTAAATAGACTACTTAAACTATTACAAATTTCAATTTCATGCCTACAAATTTCCCCTCCATCAAAATTTTCATACAAAAACCATGGATAAACAACCTTTTCATAATACAAAAAATGATGATTTCTCAAAGCTTCAATCCCTCAAAACTCTTCCCAAAAGACCCCTTTTCTCATCTAAATATTGCTTACCAACTTCCATTGTTGCAATCCTTGTTATTGTTCTTCTTACATACAATTCCTTCTCTATTTTCTATTTCAACCTTGATTTTCCCATGGAAAATGATAAAGAAATAGAGAAAAAATTGCCATGTATTGATGTAAATAAACAATTACATACCCATACTCTGTTTTCTAAAACAACCCATCATATTTCTTACAAAAAAACAACCAAACAAAACCTACATATAAAAAAACTAGCTAAGCTAATACACAAATCTCCTTCATTTGAGCCTACAAACAAGACATTTGCTAAGAGAGTAAGGTTGTTTTTCAATGAAAATTCGTGTCGATTTCGGGTTTTCATGACTTGGATATCATCAATCAAGTCATTCCAAGAAAGGGAAAAATTCACCATTGAAAGTCTTTTTAAGTTCCACCCACAAGCTTGCTTGCTCATTGTATCAAATTCAATGGGTTCATCTAAGGGAACCCAAGTTTTAGAACCCTTTTTGAAGCTTAAATTTAAGGTAATGGCAATTTCACCAGATTTTAAGTTCATATTCAAGAATACAATGGCAGATGATTGGTATAATCAGTTAGAAAAAGGGCATATAAATCCAGGAGAAATTTCCATTGGCCAAAATCTTTCTAATTTGCTTAGACTAGCTTTGCTTTATAAGTATGGTGGGGTCTATATGGACACTGATTTTATAGTTGTAAATAAATTAGATGGGTTAAAGAATGTAATTGGAGCACAAACTATTGATCCAATTACAAAAAATTGGGCTAGATTGAATAATGCTTTGATGATTTTTGACAAAAAACACCCTTTACTGTTCAAGTTTATCGAGGAATTTGCACTAACTTTTAATGGTAATAAGTGGGGGCATAATGGTCCTTATCTTGTATCAAGGGTTGTTTCTAGGGTTATTAGTAACAACAATGGAACTATGGAAGATGTAAGTGAATTTACCATTTTGCCCCCGATTGCGTTTTATGTCGTTGACTGGTCTAGGATCGGTAATCTATTTAAAAAGCCTGTTGATGAAAACCACTCGAAATGGATAAATCATAAGCTAAACCATATCAAGGAAGAGAGTTATGTTGTTCATTTGTGGAATAGGCAAAGTAGGAAGATTCAAGTGGAAAATGGGAGCATTATAAGTCATTTGATGAAGAGATCTTGTATATTTTGCAATTCTTCAAGGGAAACTTCCTAGGGATATTGTACCAAAATAAGGGTAAGATTTGGATTATCAATAAACTTGATCATGCAATTGGTTATCTGGTATCAAAAATAATAATTTTTCATGGTCTCAAATCATGAAAAAGCCACATGATTCATCTAATCCTTTAAGTCATGCTAAAATTGTACTTTTTTAGAAGCTAATTGTACTTTTGGGCATGAAATAACCTTGTAACTTAAGCATTAACTTGTAATTTTGAAAAATAATTTTATTTTGTTTATTTACTTATTGGATATGAACAAATGGTTTAACTCATACGCAACTTCAATTTGAAGGAAATAGTTCTAGCAATAACCCTTGTAACTTGAGCATTACTAGCTAGTTATGTTTTAATTATTTATTTATTTACTTATAGGCTTGTAAACTTGTAGGCTTGTATTTTTTTCTAATCAATTTTTCTTAATGACAAAGATTTTGTGTCAAAAATTGAGTAATGTTGCGATTAAAAACAATAGATGAAGATAAATACTGAAAACTCAATAATAAAGACGTATATGTATAATTAGGATTTTGCTAACAAATGCTTTGAGAGAGTTCATTAATAAGGATATAAATCAATTTTGAATAGTAATTAGAATTTCTTTTAAACTTTGAAATATAAAAATATATTATCTCATATAACATAAAATTTAAAATTTATCACCAGATTTCGTGTCTAAAAATATTATATTATTTTTATCCTTTATGTAATTATATAATTTATTTTTGCAAATATGTTATTATTCTTGTTAACAAATGCCCTAAAAAAACTATTTTGCAAATATATTATTATTCTTGTTAACAAACGCCCTAAAAAATCAGATAACATTTCCCTTTATTAAAAACTATTAGTGGAATTCAATATGTCCTAATGGCTTATTGGTTGCATGTAATTGTAGTTATTATTGGACATGCGATATGGTATAATGTCACTTTTTGGTTCTATTGAAATTTTGGACTTTGACAAAAACGTGCAAAGCCATAAAATTGCTAAGCTTCAGCTTGT
This sequence comes from Amaranthus cruentus, assembly GCA_019425755.1. NCBI lineage: Eukaryota > Viridiplantae > Streptophyta > Magnoliopsida > Caryophyllales > Amaranthaceae > Amaranthus > Amaranthus cruentus. The sequence continues at coordinate 2,073,214 of CM033459.1, read as the reverse complement.
TTGTCCTACCTGAGATTGCCAACAACCCCAAATAGTAGAATATTAACGAGTAATATTCTCCCAACTTTTCTTTTGTTTGTAGGGGAGACAGTGGTACGGATTTGTGATGAATTTACAAAGGACATGAGATGCCACCATTTAATTTCGGAAAAATTATCTAGAATAATCTAATTTTTTCATGATTTTCCTATAATAATATCACCTACTGATTATTCCAACTTTAAAGAATATTTTCCTATAGTAAACCCAACAATCGGATGACTTGTTATAGCAAGTTTTATTTTTTTAAAAAAAGATAAATATAAATAAAATTTTGAAAAAGATGTAAAAAATTGTTAAAAAGAAATTTTTGATTTTTTGAATTATTCATAATGTTTTTTTTGAATTATTCATAATTTTTTATGTAAATTTTTGAAATTTTTTTCTACTTTTAGATTAATTTTAGTTTATTTTTTTGGTGAATTACCTACTATAGTAGGTCATTGGGTTACCTAAGCTTACTCTAGGCAAATACCCCAAAAGTTGGGAATATTCATGGTTAATCAATAAATGGGATTATTATAGAAAAATCATGAAAATGTTGGATTATTCTTAAAGGAAAAAGAATGAATAATCTTACATTACACTAAAGCAAAATACAGATAACATAAGCAAACTCAAAAAGTGATGAGTTGTCAACTTCTTAAGAGATTTTTTTCCTCTATTTATCAATGGTGATGTCATTATTTTTTTTGGCAAAGTAAATTTTATAAAATGCCAGAAAAAAGCCAAAGCTTTACATCCAGGTCCAAAGAAACTAGGTGACGTAATATTCCAAGCTCCTAATGGCTTGAGAAGCCCCTCGTCATCTACTAGGAAAACGCGACACCCACAAAAAGGAAGCTATCAAAGCCTATACATAAAGGTCCTCCTATACGAGACTAATACAAAGATCAAAACATACAAAATCATTGTAATCCAGCTATTACAAAAATCAAGATTTGGCATCATCCAGCTCAATAAAATATCCAATTGAGGTGATGTTATTATTTGCTAATAAATTTTTTTTGAATAATTATTATTTGCTAATAAAAGTGTTTGGGAAATATGTGAATTATCATTATATTAGCTTTCATCAAATTGTTTGATGAGATGTGTGTAACTTTTCTTTGTTCAATACACAATAATAATTTGATAGCTTTGATTTTAGAAACCAAAAAATTTGTTCTTTGAAATAATAATTTGCTAACTTTCATTTTGGAAACAAAAAATAAATTTTTGTCACTTACAATCTTATATAGTGATCAATAAAATTTAAATAATATTAAAAATAACATTATTTAACATCATACATAAATTATAAAAAATTATTTTTAAAGTCAAAACTAAATTAAATATTAGCTATTATATGCTATTAATAATTCATTGAAAATCAATAATCAATACTTTACAAATTATTTTCTTTGTATTTTTAAAATAATGCAAAACAATAAAATAAAAAAATCGTGCATCGCACGGGGATTATCTAATTCTTAATTAAAGTGAAAGAAATTACCATGATTTAATAATAATTCTTAAAAGGACATATTATTAATTATTATTATTATACTCCCTCCTATTCACTTAAGTTGTCCCATTTGTTTTTGGGCACTATTCACTTATCACTCTTGATTTGTATTTTACTCTTAATCTATAAGTTAAAACATAGTCATGTGGGATCTTGTTTGATTTGTCTCAATACAAAGATTACTAATATCAACTTTTTATAATTTTTAATTAACAATAATTTGAGATATTAAGGGCTAAAATGTTGTTTCGGCAAGTGTGAAAAACTAAATGGGACAACTTGAGTGAATAGGAGGGAGTAATATATAAATTAAAATCACTTAATGGTCGATCTCTAAATGTGGGGTAATTAGCATGATTGTCATAGATAGAAATCTTGAGTCCAACTCTATCTATTGACTATGAATCTATGATCAAGCTTTCTACTTGTTCTTTTAATTAAAGCTCTAATTCGTGTAAAATGCTTGTACCATTTGTTAGTTTGCTCTAGTTTTTATAAACTTATTATACTTTTACTTTAATTTAATTAAATTACAAAATAAAAAACTGTCTCAAAATTTAAGAAACTAGTGATGTACTTACTTCTTACCTCTCAATTTTTTATTAAAACGAATTTAAAACAAAAGAAGTACGAAAATATGAAGAGCAAGTACTTTATTTCTCAGTAATAAAAAGGAAGGAAAATTTGCTCAAAATAATCTCAACTATTACTCAGTTGGCAAAAACTAATCCCAACTATCTATTATTTTTTAATAATCCAAACTTTTCTTATAATTTGTTGAAAACAAACCCACCCCGTCGTTACCGGCTAGATTAGGTAACTTTTTCACTTTTTTTCTTTTTCTTTTACTTAACTGTTCAAAATTAACCTTTCTCCTTCATTTATTGATCAAAAAAGAAAGAAAAAAGTAGTAAAATTATCTGTTGCAGCCGGTTAAAAAGGAGGTGGGTATGTTTTCAACAAATTATGAGAATAGTTGGGATTATTAAAAAATAATTCATAGTTAAGATTATTTTTAACCAACGAATGATAGTTGAATTTATTTTGAGCAAATTTTCCAAAAAAGAATGTGGCATTATGCATGGCATAGTACTAGTAACTCATAAAATAATGCTTCTCAATAATGCTTAATATACACATCACATATTCTTAATTGAATAGATAAGTATCCACTAATTCCAAATTAAATAACGTGTTATGTAGACCTAATGAATATTTGATGACGAAGTGACGTAATGTATTGATGAAGACATAAAATTATTTTATGATTATAAAATTAATGAAATTAAAGATAATTACAAGTTAGATATATTATACTTTAAGTGGTAGTGCCGGCCGCCGCCATTAACGTCAACAACGCGTAAATAGCTTACTAAATACGTACTTCCCCTTGAAAATACTTCTAATATTCGATTTTCTATCCTATCGTTTAATATACTAATTTAATTTTTTTATAATACATTAATTCAATTCTTAATATAGCTAAGGGAAAAGTGACAATATACTAATTCAATTCTTAATATAGCTAAGGGAAAAGTGTCAAAAAGTACCTAATAAAAAAAATTTCAAAAAAGTACCTAATAAATTTTTTTTTCCAAAAAGTACCCAATAAAAAATTTTCTTTTCAAAAGAGTACCAACTAACGGTTGGGGTTAAGTTTTCCATTATCTTTTTTTGCCGATCTTTAAGAAGTACCTAATAAAAATTTTATTTTCAAAAGAGTACCAAGAATACAACATAATCATCTAATACAAAAACAACATAATGTATAACTCTAAGAACATAATCAAAAAAAAGTTCACACATCATTCAATACAAACACAATAATAATAATAATAATAGTAAGCTTCGGCTAGCGAATGACGAGGGGCATGTCCCTTGGAGCTTTGGCGGGGCGGGTCTTCCTAGTTTCTTGATACACTTTTGTAAGCTTCGACTATTTTTCCTGGCATTTTATAAAATTTACTTTGCCAAAAAAAAAAAATTAATAATAATAATAATAATAATAATAATAATAATAATAATAATAACAATAATAATAATAATAATAATAATAATAATAATAATAATAATAATAATAATAATAATAATAATAATAATAATAATAATAATGAAAAAGTGTCAAAATGTACCCAATAAATCTAACAAGAGTCATAAATATATTTTATCTTCAATATATATACTTTAAAATTGTAATTTAAATTTCTCTCTCTTAAAGTGGACAAATAAAAAAACGATGAAAGTATTAATAAAGGTATATTTAATTTATTTCTACTTTTAAAGAGAGTTTGAGAAGGAGTCTTAAGATAAAAGTAACTAATAATGTTTGCAATGTTAACAAAAGACATTTATAAAATTTTATGAGTGAAATATAGAGGATATATGATGATTATGATAATGTTAACTAAAGTCTTAAATGGAGTCTTAAAATCAAATAATCTCTAAAAGACTCTTGTGAGCCCTTTTTATAAATCAAGTATCAATTATTAACTCACTTGTATCTTTAATTATTAAAATTTGTAATTATTTTTTAAAAAATCAAGTATCAATTATTTAGGGTGAAAAATATATCTTACACAAGTTCAGTCTCTAGTTTGACCTTCAAAATTTCACAGTATGAACAAATACAGTACTATTTCTATATCACAAAAAGAGCGTAGAAGTACAAGAAATCAACCGCGTAAATCTTCTTAATCCGTATCAATTTACATCAAATCCGCATACATAATACATACACCAAGCTCATGACGATTGAATACTACCAGTCCCAATTACCGTTCTTGATCAAGCTGTGTCGAAAAATAAGGTTCGTAACCTACATATAACATATTTTACCTCCATACTAAAACGACACCAAATGGGTTTCTCGGCACTCAGCAGCAAAGCTCGAGAAATGAATCTCCAAGCCTCCTCCTGTGTTTCGAGTAGACTGTATAGTCTATACTTGCGAATGCTCAATTCTCGACCAAAACATATCGAACTACCCCCCATTTGCTTCTTTTAGCACTAGACTAACTGTATCTCTAAGCTCTATTTCACCTCCTCGTAGTTTATCTTCATCAAACATAACCTCGATCTCTTCCAACGTTTTCCCTCTGGTTTCGGGTACACACTTATACACAAAAACAACAGACAAAGCCGAGATTATAGCAAAACCAAAGAAGGCTCCAGCCACAGTAATAGCATGTGTGACCGACAGGAAGGACATCGAAATAAGGCCACTGCTAACCCTACTTCCTACGGCCCCAAGACCGGATGCCTGAGCTCGAAGCCTTAGTGGGAAAATTTCCGAGGACAAAACCCAGCATATAGGACCGATTCCCACAGAAAAGAAAGTCACATTTCCGCAAACAAACAGCAAAGCCAATCTGATACCGATTGGTTTATGCTCAAGGAACGCTAAGCTCAAACTAAGCCCTAACAAACATGTTGTCATCCCGATTGTGCTTATATAAAGCAGAGGCTTTCTACCGAGATGATCGATGAGAAATATCGCAATTAGGATTGTGGAAGTTTTTGTAAATCCGACAGCAACAGTGGCAGCAAGAAGCTCGGAGTTACTCTGGATCCCGGCATCTTTAAATATAGTAGGGCTGTAGTATACAACGGTATCAATACCAGTTATCTGTTGGAATATCTGAATTCCACACCCAGCAATTAGCATCTTCTGAACAGCCGGAGTAGGATGCAAGAGCTCTTTCCACACTGCCTTCTGTTCATACTTATCGGCATTTGTGTTTCCAGCAGCTCGTTGTATATCAGCTAATTTCTCGTGCACTTCCTTGTCGTTATCGATAGTTTTTTGAAGCACAACCCTAGCTTCATCAATACGATTTTGCATAACTAGCCATCTAGGAGATTCGGGAATGACAAAGAGTGCACCACCAATGAAAACGGAAGGGAGAATTCCTACACCGAGCATGATTCTCCAATTTATATGAGTAGGAAGCCCCGAAAAAACATAGTTCGAGATGTAACCCAAAAGAATACCCAAGTTTATGAAGATTTCGGGAAAGGATGTTAGTGACCCACGAGCGATTGCGGGTGCTATTTCGGCTATGTAGACAGGAGCTATCATGACACCGAACCCAATTCCTACTCCGGCAAAGAGCCTTCCTGTGAGTAATACCCCGAAATTTGGTGCTAATGCCATTATAGCAGCACCGGTTTGGAAGACTATGGCTGCTAATGCCATCGTCCATTTCCTACCTATTACATCAGATGTTTTTCCGCCAGCTAAACTACCTAATAGCGAAATGATGCTTAAGATTCCAACAAGTACTTCTATTTGTACATCCGATATTTTTAAGTCCTCTTGAATGAATATGATTGCCCCGCTCATCACTCCAACATCTGAAAGAGGTTAATAATGCGCATTATAGAAACTTCAAGTTCACGGAGAATGAACAGACATGAGAACATCTTTACACAAACAATGCACAAAAACTATCAGCTCTCACCAAGTGCACTTACAAATAAGCTGTCAAAAAGCACAATGACAGCAGAATAACCTAATACAATAACCAGAAGAACATCCAAACAGTGCTACATCAACAGTAACATAAAAGAAATTCACTAGAGAGCAACCAATCAGAACAGCTACTCTTACAACTTACAAGGAATTAATTCCATCTGCTGGAATCAAACTAATAAATTATGGAATTATAATACCAAGCTAATACCCATGACTTCATGAAATTTGGAGAATATCCATGACCTAATGAAATTTGGAAAGAATTACTATTTGTCAAGAAACCAACTCGGCCTCATCTAAGACAACATGATAGAATGTTACAGGTCCAAATCTCACTCATCCCTCATTCACGTTGAATAGTTAACGTTGAATACGAGGAGGGTTTGAGCCGCAAAACATTTCTAGCCCAAAGTGCTTTCAAAGTAGAGTATATAACAATATAATATACCATGGTACCTCAACTATCAGCATCTTACGGTTTATGTTGGTTTCTTGACGTATTCACTAACATAATTACATAATTAAGCATCACTCTGCAGTCTGCACTCAATGACATGTATATACACATTATCTAATTTGTTTCGAATTTCATATCAAATGTATAGACGGTACCAGTAAATTACATACACCAACGACTCATTTGGTTGTCGGTATTAAATAGTGGAAATAATAATGAAAAGTTAAGGTAGTTTTGGTAGAAAGTTCACTTGACATGTTTAATGGTCTTACTTGTTCCGCTTCAATCATTTCATATTTGCAAAATTTATTTCAATACATTACTATTTAAAGGGTGATATTAGGTGGTGATGAAAAAACTATGAACATAAAAACTTATTTATGATTGAAGTTACATTACAAATCATTCTCATTACCATACTTTAACCATTAACCAAACAGGTTGTAATTGGTTTAGTTTCTTGACATGATATCAGAAGCCAAACATTTCACGGGTTTGAATCTCATACATTCCTTATTTCAAATGGAGTATTAAGATTTAAGCACCATGTATAAGGAGACAATGTTATAAGTATATGACATTTTCTGGGCTGCTACCATTAGGTTAAGAATTTGATTACAATGCTTATGAAGTGATATGACAATCAGAATAAATCAAAAAAACCCATTATTAAAAAAACAAAGAAGAAAAAACAAATAAATCAAAAAATGAGCACAAACAAAGACAAAATGCAGGAGTTCAACCATAACAGAACAATAAATCAAAAAAACCAAATACAATTAAAAAATGAGAAGAACACAAGGAAGAAAATTACCAACTTACCATAGCCAAGGAGAACAGAATTGAGAGAAGCAAAAACAGCAGAAGCCATAACAAATTTCTTAGTACTACTTTTCCTAACATTCTGTGCTTCAAAATCTGAAATCACATTATCTGATTCTGACAAATCTGGTGAATCCATTCTCCTGTATTTATTCTTTGTATTATTCAAGCCAACACTTTCCATCAAAAACCCATTATTTCCTCCTCCACTTTCTTCAATACCCATCTTCAATCTCTACCCTGATTATTCTGGGCACCCTTCAAAATTGGATCTTTTTAAGAGAAAAATGAATTTTATAGCAAAAAAGGTGGGATCTTTCAGCTATACAATGCCATTATTGATTTATTTCTTCAAAATCAATCTTTTTTGAAGAAATTTGAGTTTTATTAAAAAAAAAAGATGGGATTTTTCAACTAAACATGTTATTTCTTGGAAATTAACATAAATGATAAAACACTAAGGAAACTTTAATTCTCCCAATACCCAGATCTAAAGAAAAGATCTGTTGGGTTTTCTGTGGTGATTTGTTTGCTGCTACCTACAAATTACAATGAAAATACTTCTACAAAGGATAAGTATATATTATTTCCCCTTTTTGGCATTAAAAGGAAAAAAAAAAATAGCAATAGAAAAAAAGGTAGTGAGTCAAAAAGTGGATTTAACTGATTTTTCATCCAGATTTTCTCCGATAAACATACAATTTTTGCTCAAATAATTTAGGAAATATATGTTGCCGCGTTTTTTTTTCTTCAAATAAGTTGAATTTTAGGGTGAATCAATGGAAATTAGAATGAAAATGTTGAATTCTTACTGCCGAATCGTTGATTGTTCTTAGCTTTGACTGGATTGGTATACAAAAATACCCAAACTATGACGTGGCATGACAGAGTTAGGAGAATATAGAAGTACTCCCTCCTTGTATGATTTTTTATTTTAATCCGTCTTATTTAATTTATATTATGTTTAATATTGGATAATAGTTTACCACTTTCTTTTAATTTTATCCATATATTTTAACTGTCTTTTAATTTCGTCTACACAATTTATTCTCCCTCTTTATCTATCTATACTATATACTAAATGCATTCATCAGTATGACACGTGTCGCTTTCATGTTCATTGTTTTCCCTCCAAAAATTTTCATTTAGCTAAATTAGGTAAGTAGAATAATTAAACTTGAATGCCCTATTATTTAAATCAATTAACATGTCAAATGGCAATGAAAAATCTATCTATCTATCTATCTTCTATACTATATACTAAATGCATTCTTCAGTATGACACGTGTCGTCTTCATGTTCATTGTTTTCCCTCTAAAAATTTTCATTTAGCTAAATTAAGTAAGTAAAATAATTAAACTTGAATGTCCTATTATTTAAATCAATTAACATGTCAAATGGCAATAAAAAATTGGACAATATGAAATCAATATACATATGGTCAAAATATCATTCTATAAAAAAAGCAATAAAAAATTGGACAATATATGGTCAAATTCTTTTCTATATCTTCTTTATTCTTTATTTATGTTATTTATGTTATATACATATATTGGTTTATATCATTCTATGAAAATGGCAATAAAAAATTGGGCAACAACTCAAAATTTATGTTATTGATCATTCTACAAGTTCATTTAAAATAATTCAAGCCCAAAGTTTAATTTTAGAGTTTTAAAATTTGAAAGAATTAATGTAATGCAAAGACTAATTGTTCTCACACATCAAATATTATTTTCTCTATATTTATTATGTTTACCAAATAGAATAATTTAAAATAATTTTATTTATATTTAAGAGATCATTTAAATATTTTTTGATTATCCGTGCTTGACACGGAATTCAAGCCAGTTCATTACTACTTTCTTAAAAAATAACTCAATGAGACATAGTAGTAGTAGTTTTCACAAATTGTTGTGAGAGACGGTCTCTCCAAGAGACGCATTAGAAATATGGGCTAAATAGCCCAATTTACACAAATTTAAGAGAAAATAAGAAAGTGGGCTTTTTATTTAAATGTCGTCTCTTTGAGAGACGGTCTCTCACAAGAGTAGCCGAGTAGTTTTTGATTTAAGCCAATCTTAGTCCAAGACTAGAGTTGTTAAAGGCAGTGAGATAATGTTATTATTACTTTTTTCTTTGGTCTAATTAAAATTAAGTTGTCTTATCTAAATACTAGAAGTACAAAATAAATACAAATTGATGAAATCATACACTATATTAATTTTAATGTATAGTGAAGAAAAATGTGAGTGAAGGATAGAGTGTCATTTGTAATTATTTTATTGGCCAATATTTATGGCAGGAGTGTTTATGGCAGAAATTTATGGGCAGGAGTGCAGTATAGTAATTCTTTTAATAGATGGCAATAATAATAATGATATCAGAGATTTTGACCAGTAATTATTTTATTTAAAGCAATAATAGTATAGTGATTATTTTATTTATATTTATGACCAGGGATTTTGACAACTGAGACAAAATTTCTACAATTTTAAAACGGCAGGATTACTTAAAACGACATGATTATTATATGGCATAAAATCAGCAGGATTATTTAAAACAGCATGATTATTATATGGCAGAGATTTTCCATGATTTTCGTGAATACTAAATAATATACTAAATATCATACACTATATTAATTTTGATGTATAGTATAGAAAATTAGAGTGAATAATTGGCCAGCATTATAAGAGTATTTATGGCAGGAGTATTAATTAAATGATTTATAATTCAATGGATTTTTATCTTTTTCAAAAGAAAAAGGTTTGATTCATATAAATGGCAAGAATAATTGGCCAGGGATTTTTAAATACGGTTTGCTTCATATTAATGGCAAGCATTGCATGAATTTCAATACAAATTTTATTTTATTAAATGCAAGAATAAAAGGCATAAATATAAATGGCAAGAAATTCAATTCAATTCTATTACAAATATAAAACGCTGGTTTCAAAATACCATAGCAAGAATAATAATTGCATAAATTTCAATTCTAACAATTTTATTCTTTACAAAAATCATACACTATATTAATTTTGTTGTATAGTAAAGAAGATTAGATTGAATAAGAGAGTGTCATATGTAATTTTTTTATTGACCAACATTATCAGAATATTTATGGCAAGGATATTAATTGGATGATTTTCAATTCAGTCAATTTTGAATCATTTACGGAAATAAAATGTTGCATTCTTATTAATGGTAGGAATTTCAATTCAGTCAAGTTTATTCTTTACAAAAATAAAAATTTAGATTTAAATATTAATTGGAGGATTTTCACTTCAGTCAATTTTATTCTTTTACAAAAATAAAACGTTGGATTCATAACAATGTCGGGAGTAATAATTGCAGGAATTTCAATTCAAACAATTTTTTACTTATATATAAAGAGGTGTTTCAAAACCTATAAACTCTTTATTAACAACCTATTTCGTGCTTTTTTATATTTAATTCTTTTTTAATTACAATATATGTATGTAAATACTTTATTACGCACCTTTATTTAACATTTCTAAAATTTCAGGATATAAACGTATTTAAAAATCCGTGTATTGCACGGGTTTATACTCTAGTACTCTTATAATATTAAATAGTGATTTGGCTTTTGGAGTCATTTTATTGTGTCGGTGAAGGATGTACTCCAAAGTCCAAATAATTTGTTGTGAATGTATGAATGGCACCTTGATCTTTTAATTTTGTATTTTTGCAAGAATAACACAATCACAATGGTTATCCCATAATATAAGCTTAACAATTTTATTTCAACAATTATGGTAAAAAATTGTCTTTAGATGATCATTTTATAAGTGATCTATATTTAAAAAAACTAAGGCCCAATTCAAACTATACAGGCTTATTTATTGGATATGAAATGGGAATAATTTAACCGTACATTCCTTTATGAGACAGTATTACCACGTTGCAAATTATTAGGGTAATAAATTGCTGATTTTGATAAGTCTAGGGTTTGAAGATGGGTATGAACTTGCTCATCAATGGAGGAAGGAGAGTTTAATGGGTTTTTTAAACTTGCAAGGGTAAATCAGTTTGAAGATGAAAGGGTACATCTTCTTATTTGATGAAGGTAAGTTAAAAAAAGGTAAAAAAATTATTCACAAAATACCTGCTGCAGCCGGTCATGGAGGGAGTGGGACTGTTTTGAGTAAAATTCGATGAATAGTTAGGATTATTAAAAAATAATCGATAATTGGGATTATTTTTGGCAAACGGATGATAGTTGGAATTAAGATCGTCTCACATTAGCTCTATTAAAGAGTAAAAACTAAGACCCAATTCAAACTATGCGGTCTTATTTATTGGAAAACTTGAAATAAGTAAGACTATTTATAAAAAAAAAAGCACAAAAAAAATCAAAATCAATATTCCAAATATAAACGTCTAATCCCTAAACATGAGGAACGGGATTGTTTGCATTTACTAACTGCGAACAAGATTGTTTTTTCTAAAAAGCCAAGGAAGATGTTCGCACTTAATAACTGCGAACATGTAATGTTGACTTTTTTTACTCTGCTGCTGGCTCTGCTTCCTTCCCCTCCATTGTCCCCAAAGTAAAAAAAAGTCAAAGAGCTGTTTGCAAATACTAAAAAAAAAAGTCAAAGAGCTGTTCGCAATTACTAAATACGAACATCATGTTGATCCTGTTTGACCTATTAGGCTCATTTCAAATTTTTATTTTTGGAAAAATTATAAGAAACTACCTAATCTATATACCTTTTTTTAAAAAACTACCTTATATAACAAATTTTGCTAAAAACTATCTTATATAATACAATTCTCAGCAAAACACTATCTTTTACTGATTCTCGTCAGTTGACTGTTAACATTAACGTTGACCTGCACAACATTGTATTATATAAGGTAGTGTTTTGCAAAGAATTGTATTATATAAGGTAGTATTTTGTAAAGAATTGTATTATATTAGGTAGTTTTTTGTGCAGGTCAATGTTAATGTTAACAGTCAACTGACGAAAATCAGCAAAATATAGTGCTTTGAAAAAAATTGTATTATATAAGGTGGTTTTCTAAAAAAAATTCGCAGTCCAATCGCCATCAACGATGATGTGACATCAATGTTCTCATTCTCAATTCTCAGATACTCCTAACCGTCTTAGGCTCTTACGGTCTTACCTTTCCTTCATCCTCTTCCTCGACTTCGAACTTTCTTTCGCGCAAGAGTGGGAAAAAAAAACTCACAGAAGAGAGAGAAGACTTCGAAGAAGGGAGAGAAAGTTCAGAGAAGTATCGGAGTAGAGAGTTAAAACGACGGCGGCGATGACGGTGGAGGTTATACACAACGCCGGAGCAGAGCCTTCTGTAGCGGCAGTTTTTCAGAATGGCGGCCTAGCTAATGGCGGTTTAATCGCAAACCCTAGTAACAAGAAGTCGAAAGAAAAGGATAGTCGACGTCGCCGACGTAAGCAGAAGAAGAAAAGTAAAATTTCTTCATCTTCGCTGGGTAAAGAAGATGGTAATGATAGTGATGTTAATGGCGCCGAAGGTGACGTAACTTCTGGTGATTCTGCTCCTAACCAGGTTTCTTGATTTCTCTATTTTTGTTGTACGTTTTGTTGAATTGATATTGATTTTCTGAGAAATGGATTAGGGATTGATGTATTGCTGAAATTAGGCTTTATGTTTGATTGTGGAATACTGCAAGATATAGGGGTATTGCTGAAATTGGGTTTTGATATTGATAGTAGAAGAGTAATTGATTGTGGAATGTGACGTGTGTTTTGAGTTTGTTTATGCCTCCTGTCTATCATCTAAAAAATTAGATGGGATTTTCGAATGATCTTCTGGACACTTATACAATGTTAATTAGCCTTTTAATGTGAAAGGAAACATTTCTAGGTTTCAATTCAACATTTTAGATTCAGCTTTTAGGAATAGTTGTGTTGAAGATGGACATAGAAAAGGTGCATTTAATTAATTGGATGTGATAGTATGAGAAGATGTGGAACCTAAAAGGTAAGGCTCCACAATCAGCTTTAAAGTGGAAGACTTGTTTATAGGATTGAGAATTGGAATTTGATCTCATTAGAAGTTGAGATATTTAGATAAATGAGTAAAAGGAAATGTCGGTGTGTATTTTAGGGCATATTGCATTTGATAAGGATGAATGAAGGATAAGGATCCTCATGAATAACTTATGATATGATTATGGTATTAAGTTAAAAGATATATATTTTAAATTGGAATCTCAAATGTTGAATTTGTTTCTTTCCTTTCTAAGGTGTCAAGAAAAAACTGGAAATGACTCAGGGTTTGTTGCAAAGTGGCATTCTATTTTATTGTTGACGTATTGCACTTAAGTTATTCTGAAGTGCATCTTGGAATTCTTGATTTTCTTTGCCTTTACTTTCTGTTGAGCTTTTGTCGAATTTGTTTAATCGACTGGCATCATTCCCTTGGCCTTCTGTTAGTTTTGACTTGTCATGGTTTTGTTTTGTGCCTCAAATTAAGGTTATGTGTAGTATAGTCCTGTTATGAAGTAGGACTTTTGTTGCCCTAGGATTTACAGGCTCCTACCTTTGCGAACTTAGATTTCTGCATACCTCGAAGTTGATGAGATCTATTGTGGAAGTAAAACTGGTCGTTGATGTTGTTGAGATCTTGTGTAGATTTATAAGCTATTCTTCCTTGGATTCTTTTACATTTTTATTTATTCTTTAGGTTTTACTTAGTTTTTGCAATATGAGATGACGATATGCATGTCTTTCTCGAGCTGAGGGACTTTTTGGCCGCATCCTCCTTTATGGGTATGCATGATATCAAAACTCGTACGAGCTGACTCGGTTTTCTAGTCAACCGAGTTGCTGTGTTTTAAAAAGCGCTATGAGGCGCGCCTAGGCGCAAGGCGCTATGAGGCGCAAGCCAAATCGCCTCGGAGACTCTAGGCGCAGCGGATACACAAAAGCGTGGGAAAAGGCGCGCCTCACATGCGCCTCCGTCGCCTCTCGCCTCACGCGCCTCCTGCGCCTTTTGGTGTTGAGGCGTTGCCCTAGGTCTGAAATGGGTTGGATTAAGAAAACCCATTTTATTACTTGAATACCCTTTATTTTGAAATGATTTAACGTTAAAAAAAGCCCTAAATTAAAAATAACCTAAGGTCTGAATGCTCCATCTCCTCTTCGAAGCTGCCGCTTTGCCTCCATCTCCTTCGCCATCTTCGAAGTTCGAACCAGGTATTAACTTTATTTTTTTTTCTTTTTCTTCTTCTTTCTTTCTTCTCCTTCCTTCTTTCTCTTTTCATCTTCGAACCAGGTATTACTGTTTTTCCTTTTTTTTTTTCCATTTTTTTTCCTTTTTCCATCGCCATTTTTCTATCTCCTCTTCGAAGCTGCTCCTCCTTTAATCTTCTTTTTCGAAGCTGCTCCAGAATGTTGCTTGTCTTTTATTTTCGAGTTCCCTTATCTTTTTTTTTTCCTTTTTTTCTTTTTTTTTGAACCTTTTTATAATTACTCTTTTTTCCTTTTTTTTTTCGAACCAGAATATTTTTTGTTTCTTTTTGTTATTGTTGTTACTTGTTCTATTATTAATTGTTGTTAGTGTTATTGTTCTATTATTAATTGTTTGTTATCAATCTATATTATTAGTATTGTTATTTTATTTGTTATTGTTGTTACTTTTTACATTATGTTTAGTTTAACTAGTGTAATTATGTGAGTAATTGTTGATTATTATTTTTTTATAGCTTGAATTTTGAACAATGAGTTCCTCAAATTCCTCCGACTCGGTAGATCCCGCAAGAAAATATGGAATAATAGATTCCAATAATAGAAATAACTTCACTTGTTCATTTTGTGGAAAATGCACTAAAAGAGGAGCATACCGAATGAAACAACATTTAGTAGGAGGCTTTAGGAATGTGACAAAGTGTGAAAAATGTCCGGACCATGTGCAAGAGCAAGTTCGAAATTTCATGATGAAGAAAACTCAATCAAAAATGGATACTCAAATGTTTCCAATGCCCATGGAAACTCAAAATGATGACTACGATGAAGACTTTGTTGATGAAGAAACTATTCCATCTAGTGGAAAGGAAGGTAGGAGCCTTCCAAAAAAACCAAGAATGAAAGGTCCAATAGACATGTTTGTCACTCCAAAGGCTAATCCAAACAAGCGTGTTGGAAAAGAGATTAATAAAGTGGTTGAAAAAGAGTTAAGAGAAAAAACTTGTAGGAAAATTGCTAGATTTTTTTATGATGCCGACATTCCTTTTAATGCGGCCACTTATCCTGGAGAAATGTGTGAGGCCATTGGACAATATGGACCGGGATTGAAACCACCTAGCATGGATGAGCTAAGGGTTCCTCTTCTTAAGAAAGAAGTGCAAGCTACGGAGAATGCAATGAGTGAGCATAAGAAAGAGTGGACTCAAGTTGGTCGTTCAATTTTATCGAATGGTTGGCGTGATTCAGTTGCATCCAAGGATATTGTAAACTTTCTTGTAAACTCTCCAAAGGGTTCTATGTTCATAAAATCTATAGAGGTTTCAGAAATTAAAAAAGATGTCAATATGTTGTATAAAGTGCTTGATGACATGGTAGAGGAAGTTGGTGAGCACAACGTGGTTCAAGTTGTGACGGATAATGCATCCAATTATGTCAAAGCCGGTAAGAAAATTATTTTAAATAGGTTATGATGATGGCGAAGATGCTTATGAAGATGATGATTCCGATTTATAATTTTAGTACTTTTTAAATTTGGTCACTCAAAACTCAATTCAATTGTTTGCTTTCTTTATCTTTGTCAGTATTTTAATTTTCTTTTTATTTCTTTTGTTAACTCTAGAGTCTAGACTATTTTATCGAGTTATCGTATGACTTAATGTGTTGAAGTAGTGTTTATCTTACTTCTATGTCATTTTAATATGAAATTCATGTTGTTTTTAGTATCAAATATGTTTTAAAATTGATTTTGGAGCTTTTTAGCGAAAATTTGCGCCTTGCATACAAAAAGCCCGCGCCTCCGCCTCGCGCCCTGGAAAATTGGCCCTTTTGCGCCTCAGTGCGCCTCGCGGCTCTTAAAACTAAGCCGAGTTGTAATAAGGCTTAAAAAACGCCGCATAATTATGCTTACGCCCCGCTTTGACCTTTTAAAACCGGACTTTACGGCTTGTTGCGGGCAAGTTCGAATTTTTCTTGGCAAGTTTTGAAGATTTCTTGGCGTGTTTTGAGATTTTTGACTATGTTCAACTCATAAATTGAAAAAGAAAACCTTAAGACAAAAATCTTATCGATTGAATTTGAAGACTTGAAGTTAGAAATTACAATATCAAAAGTTGAGAGCAAGAGATGCATTAAAATGGATTTGAGACTTACTGTTCTTGTTTTACTTGCTTTAACTGATGGGAAAAAAAGAATAGATAATTTACGCTTTGATTTTTGTGATTCTTGAAAATGACTAAATTATTGCCTTAACAATGGCGATTGTACAATTGTTAGTATTTTTTTCATTTGAAGTACTTCGTAGTTCATATGAGTACTGCTATTCAATTTACTAGGAGTATTTATTGGTATGATAAAGGAAAGTTGGGAATGGCACTATATAGTATTAGATAATAATAATAATAATAATAACAAAAACAATAACAATAACAGTAAATATCGTGTATAACTATCGTGACCAACTCTGCGATAATCAAATTTTTTCCGTTCTGCGATTTTGCACCTTGTAGTATGATTTGCCGTCTTTCACTCCCCTGATCGTATATTATGAGCGGGATACATTTATGATGATGATGGTGATAATGATGATGCTTTGCCGTTATGCATCCTCAGGCATTGTGTGACTCTGGTGCTCTTTGAGTTACAGGTTGTGGAGCAAGTTGAGGTGAAATATGTGCCAGAGAAAGTAGAGCTCGATGATGACTTTTGGATTTCAAGAATGTTTTTGAGATGTTCTCATTCAAAGAACTCGAAGGAGTTGAGGTAAATCTGGTGATTAGTTCCTTAAATATGATTGGATGAGGCTTTTGGTTATGAATCAATGGCCCTTATTGTTGTACTCTGAATTGTTTCAGGGGGGTGACAAAAAGGATGAGACGATCAAGATGCTGCTGGAAAGAAGATGGCTGATTCAGATTCAGACGAGGAAGAACAGGATAATCAACAGAAGGAGAAAGGGATCTCAAATAAGAAAAAAAAGGTTGTTTTCGAGTGAAAAGTTTCATTGTTTTCCTTTAGATTTCAGTGCGCCTATGATTGAGTATATTATCTAGAAAGTATTGTCTTTTAGCTGACTCTTTTGTTTACACAGCTACAAAGGAGAATGAAGATTGCTGAGCTGAAACAGATCTGTCGGAGGCCGGATGTGGTTGAGGTATCTCATAATTGTCTTTTTTTTCCTTTAATCTTGTAAGAAGATAAGTTAGATTAACACCAAGTAATCCAATGTGGATTATTTCTTTTGGGTTTGGGGATATGGGCGATGAAGTTGAATAAGAAAGTTGATTGTTTATTCCATAGATATTTAAACTTACAATTAATTCTCTAGAAAAAAGTCGAGAATGGTATGTCTCTTTGTGGTGAAACCATGCAGACATTCAGATTCCAGAACAAGTCATTCGATGATGATGTGTTCTATAGAAGTTAGTTTTGATTCTGTTCTGCTTAAGTAAGTTCAATGTATCAACTCGTATAATTTTTGTTAATTTATGGAAGCTTAAACAAGCTCAATTCAGTGTGGTACTAAATAGAATTGTTCAGCCTAGTATAGACAAGTGTAAGACACCTTGAATTGGTTAGTAAATTTAATTCACTTAGCATGTAGTTTTGCATATTTTTTTTGGTAGAGCACTTTTAGTACTCGCCTATATTCTTTCTTCTATTCCATCGCGAGCTTGTATTCTTCAATGACCTTTGGAAGTTTATTATAGCTATTCATGCTAAAGGATGTCGGGAGTATTATGACACTTGTGCGTAAGTGCGTTTCACTGACACAGATCTGCAAAACATCATAAATCTAGTCTTTGATGCTGTAATTATAGTATGAAAGGTTCTTCAGATACGTGCAAAATGATTTGGCCATTCTAGAAATGACTTCTATATTCAGTTCTATTTTACCTGCTCCAGTTATAACTTGTTTTGTTTGACTGTTGCAGATCTGGGATGCTACTGCATCTGACCCAAAGTTGCTGGTGTTTCTGAAATCATACAGAAATACAGTTGCTGTCCCGAGGCATTGGTGTCAGAAGAGGAAATATTTGCAGGTTAGTAAACATAGCAGATATTGTCTCTACGTGTTAAACTATGATGCATAAACTTGGGTCTGTTCATGTGTGATTTGGGGAAGAGGGTATCTGTGATAACAGTTGATGAGGTGTTATCTTATACGTATACATGTGGTTCTTGCAGGGTAGCTGCTGTGACATACATGGAGGCGTGACTGGTAGGTGACTGATGGGACCATTAAATGGATTTTTTTAATAATGTGTCATGCTGTGTGGATGGGGATTAAAACGTGCTCAATGCTTAAAAATGTTGTTTTGAAATGTCAAGTTTCTTTTTCTACATGGACAATCATGGGGTTTATTCTCATGACAGTGACGTGTTTATTTGCTTTCAGATGCCTCACTACAATTGAATACTGCTTAGGATGAATATATTTGCCCCAAATGATATGACATCTGGCTAATATTCTAGAATCTAGATTGCATTCAGAGCTTGGCTTCCGATATTCTAGAATGAGCTTACCAGTTAAATTGATGTCTATATTGGATTTGGAACATCTACCTCATAGGGTATTGTTGTTGTTGATGTGCCTCATCGGTTATTGGCGATTGTTTTGCAGGGAAAGCGTGGTATCGAAAAGCAGCCATTTCAGCTTCCTGATTTTATTGCTGCAACTGGTATTGAAAAGATTAGACAGGTAACCTTGTAAAACTGTTGGAGATTGTTGACCCCTGTTTATGACATGTAGTAAATTCGAGAGATGCAACTGTGCATTTTACTTGTAGATTTTTTTTCTTCCCCTTGCTTTTATTGACAATTGATACACCAAAAGTTATGTGGTGCTGTCATCCGCTCAATTGACCTGGAATTAATAAATGTAGATTGGTTTTTGGCTATAGTTGTTTTTTCCATCCCTTCTATTTCTGTTATATTTTTTGGCATGCTTCTCCTTAGAGAAAACAGTAGCTTAATATTTCAAGTCTTTTTGATTGTCAGTCGAAGCTTTGGTTTACAAACACTTACTTTACACGTGTTCCCATCTGTCATTGATGAAATCCCCTGTGACTGTTGATGAAATCTGAAATTTCTCTTACAAGTAACATGCATATGGATACAAATTTTGGTGTAGCTTACCTGTTTTTGTGCTATGTGCAGGCTTATATTGAAAAGGAAAACAATAAGAAGTTAAAGCAGAAACAGCGTGAACGCATGCAACCAAAAATGGGAAAGATGGACATTGATTACCAGGTGTGTGGCGTTTTGTGGTGTCTGCTATGCATGTCCATGCTATTTGCTTGTGATTAAAGTTTTGGTGTTGATGTTTAACATTGGCTTCTCTGCACCCTTTCAGGTTCTGCATGATGCATTTTTTAAATATCAGACGAAGCCAAAGTTGACATCATATGGAGGTTTGTATTATGAAGGGAAAGAATTTGAGGTAAGAATCTTCTACTCTCTTTTTATGTCAATAGATGCTGATTTAGTTATGCCATCTTTATTAATATGCTTCACACCATTATTAATCCATTCCAACTAATACATAAGGTAGCAGGTGGTTGGTTTGGGAGAACATTATCCTGGAAAATGGTTATCCCTATTCTCCATTGTTTTATTTGACAAGGGAATTTATATGGAAAACTTGGATGGCTCGAGTTTTCCATCACTTTGGATTTGGAAACATTTTGCTCCAAAAATGGGTGCAAGCACCTTTTGCTCATCTTTCCTTTCTTAATTTTGAAAAGCTCGCCTAGGCGTGTCTAAGGCTAATGCCGTGGGCAAGCAATAGTCGGACGCCTTGATAGGGCTGGGAACAGCGTGGCAGGTATTTAGGAGAGCACCTCAGAGCGCTTCATAGTGCCCAAGTCAAGTACTTCAGAGAGTGTTGGTAGTAGTATCCGAAGAAGCCCATTTGACCCCAAGTATATCTTAACCTTTCCAATTGGGATACACACCTGAACCAAAATTCAAATTGTTGGTTTGATCTTTCTTTTGTTTTTTGGTTTATTAAATAACATTTTGATCCTTAACTGCTTAATGATCGACGTTCTGAGCATGTGTGCTAGTTCCCAATAAGGACACCCATATTGTTAATCCTCCAGTTAACTATAAAGTAAAGAATTCGAGTAAGAGGATGCAGGCTTCTGATTTTTCCAACACCAAAAGGCAGGCTGTGTACCTTCCATAGCACCTGTTTCCGCCTTTACATCAATAGATGTTTTACATTGGCAAAATTGCTTGTTGCGGTTTTTTTTAATAATTTGTTTTTAGGCATATGCCCTTTATATGATCGGAGCCCTTGTGGTGGTTTGTACCCGCACTCCAACTAGTGTAATTTTCTCACTCTTAACCAATTTGGACTTTGGACGTAAAGCGAAAGTGTGTACTAGATGACAATATGATTAAGTACTTATTTCTCCATATTTGAAATATATGGCATGAGATCAGCCTATGATATCAGTATCATTTTTTGTTTGTTCTTGATGCAGATAAAACTAAGGGAAATGAAGCCCGGTATCTTGTCTAAAGAGTTGAAAGAAGCTCTTGGTATGCCAGTGGGTGCTCCTCCTCCATGGCTCATTAATATGCAGGTAATCATATTATAGTAGTTTGATTCCTTTTGGAATGCATCTGTATGTTTGGTTTCTTATGCTTGTTTTTCTTGTTACAGAGATATGGCCCACTGCCATCGTACCCACACTTAAAAATCCCTGGGCTAAATGCTCCTATTCCACCCGGTGCCAGTTTTGGTTATCATCCTGGTGGCTGGGGCAAACCTCCTGTCGATGAAGCAAGTGTTATGTAATTCTAGTTTAGAGCACATTTGGTTACTTGTATCTGCCTATACAGCCTATTATCATAGATTCATTGCTGTTGCATGTTTGATAGTTTGGACGTCCATTGTACGGAGATGTTTTTGGCGTTCAACAGCAAGAGCAGCCATATTATGAGGTATGTACTTGGATTTTTTTGTTTATTTTTATCAGTCTCATTTTTACATGGGAAATTTCATGTGGTGACCCCAAGTTTTTTGGCTTTTCCGCAAATTATGAGGTAGTCAAAATATTAAGTTTTTGGTTGAATTAAGTATTTTTTTCGACTGAATTTCGAAATATGTGGTCAAGTAGGATGATCACGACGTTTGTTTTTTGAAAAAAAATGTCATTACGTTGGGTAAAAATAGCGTAAAGTTAACAAAAAAACCTTCCCTTTTGTCTACCACGTGGAATATTGGAAGGTCAAGGTCACCACGTGGATTGAAAAAAAGATTTGTCTACCACGTGCAAGAGCCAAAAATTCAGGGTCACCACATGGAATTTCCCTTTTTAAGTTGCTTATAAGGAGAATTGATCTTTGTGCAGGAAGAGCCTGTGGACAAGTCCAAACATTGGGGAGACTTAGAGGAAGAAGAGGAGGAGGAAGAAGAAGAAGACGAGGAGGAGGAGGAGGACGAGGAGCAAACTGAAGAGGAAGAACTGGGAGATGGCTTCCAGTCTATTGATAGTTTGTCAAGGTATGTCCTTCCCTTGGCAGAAGGATGAAATTCAGTCAGTCTGCTTCTGAGTTATCGAGCGTTGTATCTGATAGAGGTTTCAGTTTTGTTTCTGTCGCTAATGTATTTTTTTTCTTGTTTTTTGCAGTACCCCTACTGGTGTTGAAACGCCTGATGTCATTGACCTTCGAAAGCAACAGAGAAAAGAGCCTGAGAAACCACTTTATCAAGTAAGCAGGGATTTGAAATTTTTAGTCTGCTACTTTCTTTATGATTGCAACCTTCTATGCCTAGAAGGATGTTGAGTTGACTGCTATTTTGTAATTAATTCTTGTTTTTTGTGAAGGTACTTGAAGAAAAAGAAGAGAAAATTGCTCCAGGCACATTGCTTGGTACAACTCATACGCATGTGCTCTGTCCTTGAAACTACCTGTATTTCTTGTGACTGAGAATTTGTTATTTTTCACCTGTTTTTAGAATGATGAAATCACTTTTTGTTGAGTTATATTGTTGGAGCTGCCACTCAAGACAAAGATAAAGCAGGAGCAAAGAGGGTAAGAAGGCGTTCTTTCTCCCTATCTACATGCCTTATTTACTGCCCAAAATTAAGTCTTTGTATTTACGATTGTGAAAGATAGTCTTAGGATGTTGTATGCCTGGGAATGGTTTTTAGCAATTTCTGTGGTATATTTGACAAGATATGATAACATGATTTTTCAATGATAAGTTGTTTGGGAGGGTAAAAGATGGATGGAGGAGAAACTAATCTTCAGGAAAGGAGTGATATCTTTTATTTTCTGAAGGGGAGAAATTCTGTTCCATGAATGTATTCTGTGAGTCATATTTGTGCTACTGTTCAGTTGCTGTGAGGTGCTAGGGCAGAGCATTTCAGTAAAAACCAAGATGGAGTTTTATATTTGCTTAATAGATTCACCATTCTTGTCTGCTTTTAGAGTTTTGTGTCAGTCACAAAGGCCTTCAGCACACTTACTGATATCGTTGCTTTACAGGTTGATCTTCTTAGGTGTCAAAAAACAGATAAAGTGGATGTATCTCTACAGCCCGAAGAGCTTGAAGCCATGGACAATGTTTTGACTGCCAAGTAAGTTCTAATTCATTTAGCTTCATTGAATGTGTTTGCAATTTTCCATTTAACTAGGTATGCGATTTCTGGTAATTCAATCCGTTCTTTGATCTTCTAGATATGAAGAGGCAAGGGAAGAGGAGAGATTACGAACCCAGCGTGAGGATTTCAGCGACATGGTTGTAGAGGTTGGTATCTTTCTTTGGACTTGAATTGTTCAATGATTTCGTTTGTTCTATTTTATTGCAAATGCTTCTCGCGAATGGTTAATGCTTGCAGAATGAGAGGAAGAGAAAGCGAAAGATGCAGGAGAAGGAAGGGAAATCGAAAAAGAAGGATTTCAAATTTTAGGATGTACTTAATACTTGTGTGTCTGTATTAGGGTAAAAATTGAAAGTTTGATCCGTTCGGTTTTGGTGTTAGTAGTTTTGGTTAATTTGGTAAATCAGGGGTAAGTGATAACCCTATAATATGTAAAAAAAAAAAAAAAACACCCTATGATATGAGGAATTCAGCATTGTTATTGTGTTTTGAAAACTAGTGCTAGTCTTCTTAGTAGTCTACGAAGGAGTATAACCGAGTCAAAATTAACCGAACTTGATTATAACCCGAGACTCAAAACAACAACAAAAAAAGACCTATATTTGTAACAGTACTATTTTTCTTTTACTAAACTTGTTTTTTTGACAAATTGTGTGCTGACCCAAGATGTAGAAATCCACTATTAATGTACAGTCCGTAGTGTACTCATATTCAGAAAGACTGGGTCCTGTGTGTTGTTCACAGGATCATTGCATGTGCCTATGACTCTGATCTTTGTTCAATTTGATATCGAGTTTAAACCACTCCTTTTTATTCCGTTTTCCAACTGATCAATCATCAATTCATCTCCTACCAACCCCAAAAGACACTATTTATTCCCTGACATTTGCTATACAATACAACTCCTATGTTTGCTAGTTGCTACAATCTCCGGTAGCCAGTTTATTCTCAACGGTGACTGGCTTGAAACGCCCCTTCACTCACATCGAGAATTATAGTCATTCGGTTTTGGGCATTTGTAAGCAGTGGCGGGATCTAGCTAGCTAGGTGCCCTCCAATGGGACTTTAAATAACTAGTAAAATAAACAACGCTATGATTATTATTTTGTATATATCTTTTTGTTGGATTATTTTTTGTATTTTTATTTTACTAGTTACTTGTACTCCTATTGACTTTTTTCCCGAATGACAATGTAGCTGTAAGGTATTCGGTCACTAAGGTTACGTATGAATTCACATTAATTTACGTAGTATTCATTTTGTTTAATTTTAATTTCTTCAATTTAGATCAACATTTTTTAAAAATATATTAATAAGTCTAAAAGTTGTTGTCCCTTCAATTCATAATTTACCGTTGCACGATTTTTTTAGCATCAACATCTATAAATATTTTGATTCCAATTAAAAAAATAAAGTCAGAGATAGAAACACTTAATTTTGACAGTTATATATATAAATTAACTCTATAATAATGGAAATTATTAACAATATATTGTAGAGTATATTGTGTTCTTTAATTTACTCTTAACTATAAATAATTGTTAGTCGAAGATATTTAATGGTAGAAATATTGGTCCATATAAAATCACATGTTATTTTTTTAGCCAATAAATGAGTGTCATTTGGAAAAACTCTTCAATTGTGCCACTTAAAATTTTCCAAGCCTTTTATATAATGTATATGATGATTGGAATTTTTCAAGCCATTTATATAATGTATGATATGATATGATTAATTTCAAATTATAGATCTGACTTAATTATTGAAAATTTTCTCCTTCCTAATAATACAGGTTCGACTCTCATCATTTCTAAAAAATATTTTCACATACTCTTTAATCCGTAGAGTGACAAAAAAATTAATTACGCTCCTGTATAAGTCACGCCACATAATATATAGGGTTTGATATTTTCTAGTGATGTTGAGTATAAATGTATAATCAACAAATTATATATGATTTGATATAAATATTAATGGTCGGTAAGGAACCACATATAATGGTAGTCAAATTCAATCTTACACAGTGTCTACCAAAAACATTTATTTAGTTAAGGCAGTGGACGTCCACATGCATGCTTATTAATTATTATTATTATTATTATTATTATTACTACTACTCCTATTTTCTTAAAGTTGTTGCATGTACGTCAAAGTTCAAGTATTTAGGGTCTGTGTTTCAGAGTGACGGAGAGATTGATGGAGACGTTACTAATCGTATACAAGCGGGTTGACTTAAGTGGCGAGCAGCAACCGGGGTGCTTTGTGATAAAAAGTTCCCGAGGAGATTAAAAGGTAAATTTTACCGTGTTGCGATTAGGCCGGCGTTGTTATATGGGACGGAATGTTGGCCCGTAAAGAAGGTTTTCGAACAGAGGATGGAAGTAACGGAGATGCGTATGTTGAGGTGGATGTGTGGTAAGACTATGTTGGATAGGATAAGAAACCAAGAGTTCAGGGAGACGCTAGGGGTTGCACCTATCTCCGCAAAGATGCGGGAGAACAGGTTGAGATGGTTTGGGCATGTGCAGAGAAAAGGACATGACGCACCAGTAAGAAGGATCGAACGCATCATAGTGGAGGGCAAGAGAAGTCGAGGAAGACCTAGGAGAACGTGGGAGGAACAAATCAAAAGTGACATGCATGAGCTTCACCTCTCCAAGGACCTGACCAGGGATAGGACCAGTTGGCGGCGCCTTATCCACGTCCTAGATTACTAAATATGTCCCTTTTACTCTTCGTTCGTTAATGTTTTCTGCCTTTTGTCACATTTTACCTTTGTCTTTGATCTTATCTTTGTATTTGTGCGTATGCTTTTATCCTTTTGTCAACTGCAGGTTTCTCTCTTTAGAAGACCGTTCTCGAGCCGGACTCTTTGATCGCACTCTCCTTTATGGTTATGAGCTTGCCATCGTTCCTCCCCCTCAGACTCTGATCATAGTTTTCTATGAACGGGATACACTGGGTATGATAATGATGACGACGACTCCTATTTTCTTAAAGTTAAACTACATTACTTATGTAGATGATTTTGCCACATTTCAAACTAAATTTGTTAAATTTACTCCGTCGTTGATTTAACTACTTTTTCATTTCTATCTATAAACCGAAAATTCAAAATGACCAAAAAGTACAGTAGAATAATTTTCGTCTCTTTTAAGTTTTCAAATAAAGAAATGAATGCAAATTCATCAGGTCGGGTAATACCAAATTTCTTTAATTTTTTCGATTTGAGTACAAGGAAGATTGAGAAAAGTAAATAACAAAAAAATAAGTAAAATAGAATTGAATCTAAAATTTTATTATAAAAAACTAATACATATTCAAATAAAAAAAATAAATTGATTCTCTTTTTAAACCCTCATAGTATTACATATGAAACCTCTTTCAAACATTGCATGTCACAACAAACCAACTAGAGTACTTAGTAGGAGTATATGGCTAGGTGTAAGCCTAGAGTATAAACTAACAAAATAAGAGCATAAAACAAATGGTAAATCCAAAAAACATCTGAAATTGTGCTCATCAACATATGATGTGGCCATATTGACATATTATTGATGATGACATGGTTGAATATATAGATGTCATACCATAATATAATCATTCTTGAGAATTCTAGCTAAATAGCCACATAGGGCTATGTGTACCATGTTTCGTAGGTTGGCGGGGATATACGAAAATGTCTCGGTAAATTACAGTTATTTGTAAGGTTAATAAATCACTCTTAGGTGATAGGGTTTGATAGAGTTTGAGTTTTGTTATTTTAATTAATTTTTTTTGGCTTTATTTGTTTTATTATTATTATTTTTATCTTTTTATAGTGATTTACAAATTACCAGTGGCGGATGTATGTTTGGGCAAGCGGGGACACGTGCCCCTAGGCGTTTTTTTAAAAAATTAATCAAAGTAGACTTTTCTATTGGTCAGTGTAAAAATGTAAAATTAATACTAAAGTCTTTTGATGATAAATACTTACTCATTTTTAGTAATTTTGTCTTATTTATTTATTTTGTCCCATTTTTCTTATGGTATTTCGTGTTTAAAATTTTAGCAAGTCTTGTATGAGACCGTCTCATTGTGAGACGGGCCCATACAACCAGCGCATTACTAAAAAAATAAAAATAAAGAAATGAAAACTGAATTTCCTTTTGTACGAGAAGCTTTTTTTTTAAATACTTTAGGTCGACCCAATTGACGTCGTCTCACGGTGAGACGACGTTAATAAAGAACGTGCACTATAATAGATCAATTCACTATTTAGTTACATCATGCATATTATTTTTCGAGTATATTTAACTTTTTTTCTCTAATAACATTATTTTGAATAAAGTGGAATGGACAAAAAATTAGTTCATTTTATAAACGAAACTCCGCTAAAATTTCGTCGGTTAATTGGTGCCCCCTAGCACTCCGAACCCTGAATCCGCCACTGCAAATTACGGTGATTGATTACGAATTTTTGGTGATATACTAGTTGTTTATCTAAATGTCTTTCATCAAATGATTAATTAAATTACACTTTTGTATTTCTAAGTTTGCTATCAAAAGATCTCACTTACATATACTCTCCCCCAATTCAATTTAGTTGTCTTTTTTAATTTAGGCACAGATATTAAGAAAATAAGATGACCACCTAATTAAAATAGTAGATTTATGTGCAATATTGCGTATTTTTAATATTTAGAATTGGAGGGGATCATCTAAAATAGTAATCCCGTGTGTAATATTAGATATTTTTAACATTAAGAAAATGAGGGGATCACTTATAAATGCATGTCTTAAAATAGAAATGGAACAATAGAGATGAACTACCCAAACAAAAAAGGGACAACTAAAAGGAATTGAAAAGAGTATTAAAGATTTATTTAGTTGTTATGCAATTAATATTAAAATTTTCAGTTATTTAAGTGATATTCAAAAAATATATAAATAAATAAAAATTGAACAAGAGCGCTCAATTACACCCACTTACTAAATTTTCTTTGAACAAGATTAGTTCGCGTTAATTGATATTTTTTGAACGCTAGTTTAAGTTGGTATTTATAGTTGTTATCCTCAAATAATATACGTAAATTAAATAAACATATAAAACTAATTTGGTTAATTAGTTCAAAGAAAATTTACTACTTTGACTCTTTTAGAATTATGATAATCAATTAGAGGTGTTTAACGGGTTGCGTCTGGTTAAAATTTATATGGCCAAGTTGGGGCAGGTCAAAGTTCGTTTAAATTCAACCCATTTTAACTCATTTTTTAAAAGTTAATAAAATAGTTTTTTTCATTATACCTTATGACCCTTGGGTCGACCCATTTATGTATATTACAATATCATTTAAAAATATAAAAAAAAAGTGGTAAATTTTTTTGGCAATCAATTCTTATAATTATCCGACCCGGTCCGGCCTAACCATTTACACCAAGGCCATTAATGATCTGTCCCGTTATTGACCCGACTCGCTAATGATCCGTTAAAATGTGACCCGACCCTTAGTCCATTGGGTCAACCTGCCCCGTTGAACACTTATATTATCAATCATGATCGATAAAGTTCACAAATAATATTATAGGGAGATAGGAAAAAAAATCCTTATTAATTTTGTGGCATCTATGATCAAATATGAGTAATCTAATTGCGTGTATATGAGATTTTGTTGGCCAATAAAATCATTTTAAGTAAGCCATTATGCTCTAAGCACCAAGTTTAATGCACCATTACTAGCTAGATTACACTTGAATGATTGACTTCACCATATTATATGCATTGAAAGCACTCCTATATTAGTACTACAACATTTTAATTGGAAGTCTTCCTAGACCAATAATTAAGATTTTCTTGAAATTAAACTTGCTTTTCAAAATTAGAATTTAGAAAACGGGCCTGGGCAACCCAAATAAGGAGGAGAAGAAGTAGTCTACTCATAAACCCAAAGAAGATTCACTACTAAAACGAATTGGTAATAGTAGAAGTTAATCCTTGAGTATAAAGTGATGCATACTCTTCTCTTTCTCCGATGTGGGACAACTCACATGTGGGTAACACATGAGCACTTCAACATTTACACAAATATATAACCACTAGTATGCAATTCTTATGAGTATACGTATTGAAAACTATTTTCCAAAAGCTGCAGTATATATATATATATATATATATATATATATATATATATATATATATATATATATATATATATATATATATATATATATATATATATATATATATATATATATATATATATATATATATATATATATATATATATGGGGTTGAAATAAGATTTTAAATAAGACAAAAAACAAGTGGATGATTGAATTAAGTGTATAAGATGAAGAGAGAGAAGTATTTCATAGATGATATTAAATTAAAGAATCGTTCTTTAAAAAATTTGTGAGACAAACTTAAATGAAAAGTGATACAAATTGAGAAGGACGAAAAAAAATAATAATTTATTGTTTTTTTATTGCCTATGTTCTTAAGCAAATAAAGAACAAGGGTTTGCCCAATATTTACCGTATTTGGTTGAGGAAGCACAATCATTTATAGTTCATATTATAATTATAATTAATAATACCATACTAGAAAATGCATGATATCGTTAATTATAACAACTTTTAAAATGTTAAAATAAAATAATTATATTATTTAATTATTATTGAAATTGTTATATATTCACTTCAATTTTATTTATTACAAGGTAAACTGAGGAAATTTATGAGATGTCAAGTAGTGATAATTGAACACATAAGCTTATTTGAATAAATGATATTTTGCTCGCTCCAATTGAGATATAATTAATTTGCGCAACTAACTTCTAATATTCAGTTTGATTTTCTTTTTAGTTATTGTTAGAAATATGATCGTATATAAATGTTGATCGATGAAGATAAACTAATGTTTCAAATAACATTATATTTTCTAAAATTTAATGCAAAACAAAGAGAATAAAATTTCTAGGGAAATTTCATGATATACCACTGAGTTTCTTTCTCTGCACATGTCCAAATCATCTCAACCTGTTCTCTCGCACCTATCTCCGCAAAGATGCGGGAGAACAGGTTGAGATGGTTTGGGCATGTGCAGAGAAAGACACATGACGCTCCAGTAAGAAGGATCGAATGCCTCATAGTGGATGGTAAGAGAAGTCGTGGACGACCTAAGAGAACGTGGGAGGAACAAATCAAAAGTGATATGCATGAACTTCACCTCTCCAAGGATCTGACCAGGGATAGGGCCAGTTGGCGGCGCCTTATCCAAGTCCTAGATTAGTAAACCTGTCCCTTTACCCCCTCGTTCGTCTTTATCCTTTACCTTTTTGTCGCTTTTTACCTGTTTCTTTGATCTTATCTTTGTTTTTGTGTGTGTGCTTCTATTCTATTTGCCAACTGCAGGTTCCTCTTGCTAGAAGACCGTTCTCGAGCCGGGGGACTCTTTGATCGCACTCTCCTTATGGGTATGAGCATGCCATCGTTCCTCCCTCCCCAGACCCTGATCATAGTTTTCTTTGAGCGGGATACACTGGGTATGATGATGATGATGATGACCACTGAGTTTCTTCATAATTCACCCCATACCAGATCAAATGTTGTAGATCACCATATACCATTGAGTTTTATCCGTTAGCACAGAATACCATTAATGACAAATTCCGTTAGTCTGCCGTTAGTGGTAATTATTAATTCACCATATACCATTACTTTTTTGTTTTTTTGCGTCAAATACTATCATTTTAAAATATAGTTATAGTCAAAAGAAGTGTCATCCAAACGAAGTATTTAACAAAATATAGTTATATACAAACTAAGTTTGACACAAAAGTTACATTAACCAATGGATATAACTATATTTTAAAATGATGGTATTTGACGCAAGAAAACAAAAAAAATAATGGTATATGGTGAATTAATAATTACCACTAACGACAGACTAACGGAATTTGTCATTAATGGTATTATGTGCTAACGGACTAAAACTCAATGGTATATAGTAATCTACAACATTTAATGTGGTATATGGTGAATTATGAAAAAACTCAGTGGTATATCATGAAATTTCCTTTAATTTCTATAATTAGTGATAACACCATTTTGTAGCTTATACAATAATGGACCCATCTTTTGTCCGTACAATCATGTTAGTTTACAGTTTTAGGACATGAGTCATTTTCTAGAATGTCAATTAAGTTACGTGTATTCATTAATGACTAATAATGGCCAAAGTTAACATCAAATGAAGTGAAATTTTGATGGTGATTTTTTAGTTGTGAATAAAGAAGTTCAACTTGTTTGTTTGAATTAACTTGTAAGTGGAATTATATGTATTATAGCTAGTTGGATAATATTTCACAATAAATTTTATAAAATTGATTAATTTAGCTATAATAATGAAAAATTAAAGCATAAAATAAAATGGGTAATTTACAAATCTAAGCAAAATTAATATAAAACATATTACCTCCTATTCAGCCTAAATGTCTTATTTTTTGGCACTATTCACTCATCACTTTTAATTTGTATTTTATTCTTAATTTATAAGTTAAAACATAGTCATGTGGGATCTTGTTTGATTTGTCTCAATACAAGGATTATTAATATTAAATTTTTATAATTTTTAATTAAGAATATAATTTTAGATATTAAGGGTTAAAATGGGACATTTAGGCTAAATAGGAGGGAGTATATTTTGACAAATATTTGAGCAATTCTTAATTTTTGACAGCTCTATATGTACAATTATAGGCACCATGCATCGTTGACATATAAATAATACTCCCTCTTATTCTTCCTATTAGCCCCATTTACTTTTTGGTTACTATTTACTTACCACTCTTAATATGTATTTAATTCTTAATCTATAAGTTAAAAGATAGTCAAGTGAGATCTTGTTTGATTTGTCTCAATGCAAGGATTATTAATATAAAATTTTCATAATTTTTAATCAAAATCATATAATTAGAGATATTAAAAGTTAAAATATTATCTTGACAAACATAAAAATAAAATAAATAGGACTAAAAATTGAATAGGAGGGAGTACCAACTTTAAAGGCGGGTTCAGGGTTGTCATGTTTACATGAGAAGGCTATTATCAAGGTAATCAACATCAATAGAAAATGGTTAATTAATTTACAACTAGTCTCCTGAGAGACCGTCTTTCTGAGAGACGTCTCTCAGGCCCAATCCATTAAAGCTTATTGACTACATTTAGTCATTTACTTTACATCTTCCCTAATGGGCCAACCAAATTACATCACAAGAATTTGTGATTAATTTATTATAGTTAGCTTGATAACTAAGTCATAGTTATTAATTAATTTGTTGGGTATGAAATATTATCTTCTATTTTGTTTTGTTATAATGATCATTTTATTACTCCTTAATGTCAAGAAGAACAGTTAGAAAAAAAGTAATAATTGAACATGTATGATGATATATACTCCCTCCGTCTTTTTTGTTATTCTCATTTACTTTTTGCACAGTTTTCAAAGCAACTTTCTAGCTTCAATATCTCTAATTACGCATTATAAAAAATTATAAAAAAATATGATAAAAAAGTATACATTAAGACGAATCTAACGAGATCTGACATGGATATATATTTTATCTTCTATATATGTCTTAAAAATCTTAATCAAATTTCTCTCTCCAAAATAAAATATTCTAAACGGGAAGAACATTAGAAAACGGATGGAGTATTATTATACACAAGTAACCTGTGCTAAATAATTTCATAAAAATTATCAATTACAAATTTTAAAAAAAGCTAGAGTAGTATATCAATGAAATAAATTATAATAATTGAGAAGATTATTTGACTAATTTAATATTGATAAAGAAGCTAGAATGGTATCAAAATAATTATAAAATTAAAGAAAAATTACATTAAAAATACTTTTATTAATACCCATATTAGCTCCTTAGAATTCTTATCACTTAATAATAAGAGTGAGTGGAAGCCAAGTAAATTTTAGTCCTATATCACTTTTTAGATAAAAAAAATGAGAAAGCATTCATAATTATTTGAGTCTAATATATACTCCCCCGCCCAAAATTATTGTCCACTTTGGATTGGATACGCATATTAAGAAAGTAATAGTTGAGATATTTTAAATGATTATAATAATTGTAAAAGTGGTAGTTAGAGTATTTAAGTGATTATAATAATTGTAAAGGTGGTAGTTGGGGTATTTTAAATAATATAAGTGGGAGTGTTATGGTCTTTACTTGTGTAAACATAGGGTATTTAGGTAAAAAAATCTTTGCCAAAAATAAAAAGTGGACAATTTAAGTGAACTGACCAAATAAAAAAAGTGGACAATGAAAAAGAAACGGAGGAAGTATTTTTTTTGGGTTAGAGTCTAATAATCTGATGTACTCTTAAAACAACTAGTATAAATCAAAAGAAACAAAGAGAAAAAAAATTAAAGATTTATGGTTGATTCTCTTCATTTTGACAAATTAAGTTGCTGTGAAAATAAAATAAAATAAGAATAGTTAAACTAATAACAAATAATTATATGAGAATTGAACAAGTATTAAGGTAATAACGATATTCACAAATATTTTTTATATAAGAGAGTCACCTAGAATATGTAGACAATATTTAAACTCTAATCTTAAATATAATGTTAATAAAACTTTACCAACATAATTAGCTGTCATCTATAAAGTTAAATTTATTTATTAGCTAGTGAGTAACAAGTATCTTAGCTAATTATGCAAATAATTAACTAACGTAAATTCTAGATGTTTTGGGAGCTTATTGGATTGTTAGGCGAGACACTTGAGATTTGAGTAAATCACCTTTATAATAATTTAATTTAAGTTGCAATTATCAAGTACTTAGCAAGTATGTTTATTCCATTATATATTTAATGTGGTTAACACAATTAATTAATCCATTTTTTCAACTTGAGTCAATAATAAGTTGGTATGATAATGTTCCAAGCAATGTAATTAATGATCCCACAAACCAAATTAATCAAATGTACCACGTGCATGAAGATCTTTGTGTTATTCCCTTCTCCCATTGATTAATTATTATATAATTAATTTCATAGTGACAATAATTACCAAACTAAGTCTTATAATAAGTATTATCCCTTTTAATTATTTAATAAATTACTTGGGGAAAATCTAATATGGTTGCTTGTTTCTTTACCTACAAGAGGGCCATATTTAGAGGCTATTGGTAGTTGAATGTGTTGTATATGTATCTAGTCATCACATTTAACTTTAAGTTTTTAATTATGACACATAATTGAATTATTTTTATATACAGATAAATAATTGAATTATAACGCATGCAATAATTAAGTGAGTATGTGATGCTATACTTTTTTTCCTGCCTATAATTATTATTATGTAGTATATATATCAAATTTGAGACTAATAGCGTTTGATCAATAGAGTTAACATTTAGCGTTCTATTTGGCAATAAATAGTGGCGACATAAACGACGTAATAAAAATTTACGATGAATAGAAGGTTTTCAGTTGCTAGTCTGTCCCTAAGCTTATTTAGACTATTTTGTCCCTTGTGTTAATAGTATTCTAAACTTCAATTAACGAGCGGATAATATTTAGTTTATACCCTTAATTTTATTTAGTGTTGTTTAATGGTAGAGAGAGTACGTTTGTCAGTGGACAGATTAGACCACTTAGGAAAATAATTAGAAGAACTTAGAAGTACATCTAGTATATATATAATTAGTATAATAGTGATGATGGAATAATATTTTAATTAATTATTAATAATAGAGTAGAATATAAAGAATTATACAAAATGACTTGGAAAATTAGTCATTGTCTAAGTAATCCGACAAATTGTGTGCTCTGATTGGCCCTTCAAAAGACTTGCTTTACCTAACAACAAACCGACCAAGATTCATTAATCGTGATTTGTGGGCTGTACAATATACTCGCTCCCTCCCCATTCCCCAATAAATTATTCAACAAGTCTCGTGACACTGTTTTTTTTAGAGACGCCTCTTAGGCGGCCCAGCTCATTAGAGTTTAATTCTTACTCTTATTTTATATTTTTCTTTATGGACTACCTAGTTAGAGTTGGTCACTTAAAGAGACCGTCTCTCACAAAAATTTGTGTAAATTTATTATAGTTTCTAATTATATTTTGCACAAAAATTAAAAAATACTACATAAGTAATATAAATGATATCAAAAGAAAATCAAATAGTGTGGATTAGAATTAAAAAAATTGTGAGGACATTGTTGTAAAAAAATATAGCAAAGTAAAAGAGAATGACTAAAGAAATTTGACAATTTTTTTGTAGACAAACACAATATTTAAAAGCTGATTTTTGATGTGTTTCTTTTAATTAATTAATTATTTTTAGAGAATTAGATTTTATCTTAGTTAAAGAGTAAATACCACTTTTAAGTTAAGATTTTGGGTTTGATTTTTACATAATCCTCTCATTCCCTTAGTTTGTCCTATAAAAATACGCACTCGTATTCTCTTTTATTTTTCAATTTGGTTTTTCCACATTTGCCAAATTCACGTTGTTGAAGTGCCAATGTGTTATCCACATGTGAGTTGTCCCACATCGGAGAAAGAGAAAAGTATGCATCACTTTATATACTCAAGGAGTAACTCCTACTATTACCAATTGGTTTTAGTAGTGAACCTTCTTTGAGTTTATGAGTGAACTACTTCTTCTCCTCTTTATTTGGGTTGCCCAGACCCATTTTCTAAATTCTATAACATGTATATATACAATTGTAACTATCTCAAGTTATGTGTAATTCGAAAATTATATAATGTTCATAAATGTCAGTAAAAAATTTACATCCACACAAATCAAACTAAATCCTATTTGATAATGTTTTAACTTATTGAATAATAATAAAATATTAATTAAGATTGATGGATGAAAAATATCAAACAACTAAACTAGACGATAATAGTGAATATGAGGAAGTAAAATTCAATCACTTATACATTCTTCATCCATAGTACTTCTATTTTTCACTAATACCCGGGGGAGGATACACGTGCCCTCATGTGCCCGCACGTGAGGGCACTGCATTTTAAAAAAAATTATTGAGAACAAAAACCGGATGCTACCATATTGAAAAAACTTACAAAATGATGAATTAAACGGAATTTATAAAGAACTTAACGAAAAATGCTACGACAATTAGATAGTACATAAACTGGATGCTACTATGTGGAATTTTCTTAAAAAAATGTTCTCACTAGCATTTCATGAAAATTGGATGCTACCATGTGAAATTTCTTTTTTTTTTTTTTTTATCAATTGTGCCCCCACTAAATTTCTGTTCTTGATCGTCACTGCTAAAACCTTGAGTTTAATAAAATTCCTACAAAAATACGTAACATATAGAATCTTAAAGATGTACAAAAGTTTAATAATCTACCTATAATTTTTATATGTAGAAGTGAAACAAATCTTACGTACACTATTAAATTTGTTGTATTATTATGTATATTGTATACTATATATTACTCCACATAAGTAGAGCTTGAAGTTTGGAGACACATATTACAAACTCTGACATCTAGGTGCAACATTGCTAAATAAGGAATTAATTAATCTCATAATTCTAATGTATTAATATTGTTTCTATATTCGAAATATATATAAATTACTAAATAAGGAAATAACATGTAATAAAATAGATAAAGGATCCATGCATGCTTGATCTCTTAATTAATTAATACAAAAAATAATTAATACTCCATTTATACATCACTATATATACACATTACCTTATAATTAATTGATTACCTTATGCCTAAACCAAAGAAAATTGTATGTTTACATGTTAATAGAATAAAGAAGCAAAAAATACTCAAAAGTCAATCTCGATGGCCCCTTCGCAGTTAAAATCTTGAGTCTAGCTTTGATCCAGGGCTGACTCTAAGAGTAGGCAAGATGGACCGTTGTCCAGGACCTTATGTTAAAAAAGCAAAATTAATAGTTATAGAAGGTCCATATAGGTTATAAATTATAATGGAAAAGGGCACCAATTTGCTATTTCGCCCAGGGCCCCCAAAT
The DNA here is from genome assembly GCA_019425755.1 of Amaranthus cruentus. NCBI lineage: Eukaryota > Viridiplantae > Streptophyta > Magnoliopsida > Caryophyllales > Amaranthaceae > Amaranthus > Amaranthus cruentus. The sequence continues at coordinate 2,036,058 of CM033459.1, read as the reverse complement.
ATATAGGGTCGACCCTACTTTGATCAAAGTGTTTGTCCTTATCATTTGATTTTTAATTTTTTTTTAATTTTTCATTCTTAACTTCTTGAATTTCATTTTGTTGACGAGTCTATAACACTCAATACCTCTTTATAGATTTGTCACTAATTATATTCATGGACTCATAATTAATTATCAGTAAAATTGGTGTATTTAAGTAATTTGATCAGAAAAATCATATATAGTGTATTTATAATTACAATTATCAAATTTATTAGTTTGATAATGAATTCAAAGAATGAATTAATTAAGGATTGGCATGAAGACTAGAGAATGTGGTAGTAGGTTGTGAAAGATGTTGGGGGACCCTAGAGAGCCAACTATAATTAAGCTAATTGAGTGAGATATTAGTACAATTATTTATTGTCCTTTAATTCTCTTCTTCATTGCCTATCTTAAATTACTAGTTTTTAGTTAATCCACCAACCCACCAAGTTTCTTTATTGTTTCTTTACAATTCATTGCACACCAAAATTATATTTTAATTAACATTAATTATGATTATGATCCTAATGTATAATTAAAAACATTATATAGAGATTCTAATAAACTTTGAATAATGTATATATAACATAATATTATCTATTAATTAATTGTAAAGAAGCGAATAACATTTCAAAGAATAAATGTTCATAATATTAGACTATCTCTAGCATTTTTGTAAATTTTATGTTTGCACAAATAAGTCAAGCTAGAATTACTTCTTTGAAATAAATACATACAAGACATTTTGAAAATTATAACCTGAATGATCGATAGACGTTCAAAGTATTATTTTTGTTTGTCTCGATTTGTACGTACTTTTGTTTAAAGGCTTTTCTCTCGCATTCTTATTGTCATGTTGAGTTGGGTCTAGGTTGGTTAGGGTTGAATTCAGGTCTATTCAATGATTTAGTTTTTTTTTTTAAATTTTATCTTATTAAAAGAAACTTTTTTTTAGTTTATTGAAACTATTTTCTTAGAGGATCAATAATATACTGATTTTTAACTTCAACAACCAATATTGACTCAAAATACACAATTGACTTGAAATATAATGCTCCCAATTAAAAATAATAATGTGGAATTAAAATTATCAAAATTAAAAAATAGGTCAAAATAATTGAGATTTGAATTGTTGACCGATCAAAAATCTTGAATTATGGACTAATTAATGATCCACCGATTTCAATTGGATTTCAAGTTATTTTCCATTGGGATCAAAATTTAATAGATCACTATCCAAGTGCTTGATATGAGTCATTTTAATATACAATTAAAAATTAAGTTTGATCTCAATTAAAGCAATTACCGATTTTCAATTCATAGATAAAGTCTTGAGTTGGATTTTCACTTAACCATTTTCCTCCCTCTTCTTACCTATAATTAAGACTATAAACTTTAGGTTGTGTTTGGGAATTAGGATTTCATTTCAAATTAATGATTTCAATTATGAAATTATGAATGTAGAATTTGAGAATGACAAGGTTTGAAAGGTCATTCTCAAATCTTCATCCTTAAATCATTTTGATAACAATTGTGGATTTGACTCAAATCTAAATTTAAAATTCTACTATTTGTCAAACACTAACTTTTAGTCAAATCTATATTTTCAAATGAAATCCTCATTCTCAAACAAAGCATTAACGAATATTCAAGATAGATTCCATAGTCTAAGCAAAGTCATAATACATTCTCTCAATTAGCCATCAACAACAATCGACATTCAACCATTCAACCATTCTACACCAACACTTGATAATCAAGACAAGAAAAAAAGCTTGAAAAGCATGGTTTTTGAACTGTGATTATACTCTAAATCAAATCAATTAGCCAAAGATTATTATTAATATTATTAGGGTATATTACAAACCCACGAGGGTTCACATGATGCCAACTATTCATTTTCACTTTACCAATCAAAGGAGTTTAGTCCCCCTAATTAAGACCCCACTTTTTTCCCTACTCTAGTTTTTTTTTTTTTTTTCCACCTTCATTAGCCAAATCCATGTCACGACCGACCCTTTCACTCTTTCTCTCTCTTAAATGATCATCATCATACCAAGTGTATCCCGCTCACAAAAAATTATGATCAGGGTCTGAGAAGGTAAAAACGACGACATTTCATACCCATAGAGAAGAGTGTGGTCAAAGAGTCTCTCGGCTCGAGAAGAGTCTTCAAAGAGTCTCTCCTAAATAATATTTTTTAAAATAAAAATAAAATAAAATAAAAATATTCTCTTTCCAAATTCATATGTTTGCTTCATGGGATTGCATGAAGATCTTCCAAAACAAATGGCCAAAACAAACAAGGCACTATCAAGGGTTCTTCTTGGTCCACGTGGCAAATGCCCACCTTCACCTTAATCACTAAGTATCAACTTGCAAGTTGCAAGTTTAGTTATCTATCCCTAGTAAAAATTTCATGTATGTTAATACTCCTAATAATTGTGGGCATGCTATGAAAATTGGAATATGGTTTGTATATATAATATACTCTATAATTTATGTATCTAAATGCGTAAACATCAACTAATTTAGTTAGAGTTGTCTAAAAGATATATTCAAGTTTCATTATAATCAAATTTAAGCAGACATAAAATATATTATATTACATTAAAATCGTATATGTTAGCAATATTACTAATTTTTGAAAAATATTTTATCAAATTATCATTCTTTTAATGTAATAGAAGTTTATAATAATACGTTAATTCTGTTAGGATAACTAAACAACAAATAAATATAACATTATTGATAAGTAACTTGCATTGAGCGGCAATTATTATCATTTTATAGACTTGAAAACAAGCATCAAATTACAAATTTACCCCACCTATATATCAATCAAGCAACCCCTAGGCACACTTAGCACACTATTTAAAAAACACAAACATTACAACTATTCTATTTGATAGATCTTGATTGATAAATAAACACAAGACATATATACATACATAGAGAAAGAGGGAGTGTGTACAAGACATGCTCACTTCTCCTCACCTTCCTAGCCACTTCCTTGTATCAATCTTCTCTCTTCAATCTTATATCTCCTCAATTCAATTCCCTCTATAAACTTCAAAGACATCAAGACAATACCTTACTTTGATCCTTTTCTTCTAAGCTCAATTTCATCGATCTTCGTGTATCGCGATCAAGGTAAGAAATTATTTTCATTTAAGATAGGATAATCAAAGATTAATATTGAGCAAATAATATGTTTTAGGTCAATTTTTTACGAATTTTGAACAAGAGAATTAAGTGATATTTTATTTGATTAGCCAAATGGGTTTGAGTTCAAAACAAGTTTCAAGTGATAGGCATGGTTGGAACCAAGCTTTGTTACAAAGTAACACCTTAGAGCTACCAAAATCTCCTTCATTGAAAAGACAAGCATCCCAAATACAACAAGAGCAACAACAACAAACACAAGTTGAGGCATTAAAATGCCCTAGATGTGATTCTACAAACACAAAATTTTGCTACTACAACAACTACAACAAATCACAACCTAGGCATTTTTGCAAAGCTTGTAAGAGGCATTGGACTAAAGGTGGCACCCTTAGGAATGTACCGGTGGGCGGTGGCCGGAAAAATAAGAGGCTAAAGACATCAAATCCCGGTACCAAAACCGCTTCGAAAGGCCATAACACCACCACAAACACCACCATGACAACAACAACCAACACCACCACAAAAAACACCAATGACAACATTAAATTGTTGTTACAAAACCAACAACACCCATCTAAATTCAGTCTCCCATTAGGAGCATCACCATTAGTTGGTTTTGAGCAGAAAAACTTCTCTGAAGCATTTTATCAAACACTTGTTAGACAACCACCATGTTCACTACCAGAACCCTCCATAACCTTCAATAAGGGTTTAAATGATGGAATTTTTCTGGGTTCATCTCATTCTATTCCTCAAAACAGTAATGATCAAGATCATTTACAGTTTCCATACTCAAATTTGGGTAGTTTTGAGAGTAACCCATGTTCAATTTCTTCCTCAAATTTGTATAATTATACAGGGGATCAAGCAAATGGATTGGAAGAAACAGTAATCAATAGTTTGAATAATACAAGTAGCAGTTCTATAAGTGATCATCATCAACCATGGACTACATCAAATTGTGGGATTGATATGTCTAATAATTGGGGTTGGGATGATTTTGATAAATTTGTATCTGTTGAACCTCATCTTTCTATGCCATGGGATGAAACAGATATCAAGCTACCAGAACCTTGACACCAATCAAGTAAAATTTATATATTATTTTTTTATTCTAAGGTAAGATCCAACGGAAAATCCCTCCAAACAAATATGCTACAATCGTAAGGTGAAAAGAAAAGTCTTCAACAACTGTCAACATTTTCAAGTTAAAATTATTCAAAAAGTTTATAAATTATTATTATTTTTTTATAGGATGATCTTACCATATTTAAGGTAGATTAGTATGTGTTCATATGGATTTGGGGTTTTTTGTATTTAATTTATTTGGGGTAAATTTTATTATGACTTTGGGTTTATCTTTGATAAATTTAACAATGGTTTGCTCATTTAACTGATGTAATGTAATAGAGATAAATGACTGAAATCTACCCTCTTTTTTATGGGGTTAATTTTTTTTTATTTTGTGGTATAAAATTTGGTGCGTAGTTAGATTAATCATGGTTAAACTCTTTAGTGTTTTCTTTTAAAGTAAATTTTATGGTAATTTCATTTTTCAATACTTGTTGATAATATGACCTTGTTATGAATTTTTTTAGCATTAAAATTAATTTATTCGAGTAAAGATTAGTAATTTATTTAAATAAAAATAAGTTTAATTCAATAAAATCAAATAATATAAGAATCAATAATAAAGTTTAATTCTAAATGCTTGTATGTACAATAGTTGTATAGTAATAGATCACTTTAAAAAATTATAACTTTTTGTCGGTCATCGCACAATGTAGAATATAATGCAAGACTTTTTATTTGTAAAGATTAATGCCACCGAGGAGTATAGAAAATCAGTTAACAATGATGACGAAATAAACATTATACTCTTGTTTAGATTTCAAAATCTGCCTTTAAATCGGACAAAATTAGATGCTTAACACCATATGATCAAGTGAACAAAGATTAATGTAGTGTTAGGTTGAATTAGCATAAAAATATGTATATCGGTAATTACTTAATTTGTTGTTAATTATCTATGTTAAGTACGGTATAATTTCTATTGGATAACTCTACTTTATTATACCTATATTTCAAAGGTACGTAAGATGATTTAAAATTATTAGAGAGGTTATAAACCTTAAATAAAGATTCAAAAAATGTAATGACATATCTTAAAATCTCTTATATTTCTTACATAAATAGTCTTATTTTAGAATACAAATTCTTAAACACTATGAAAAATAGTCTCAACTTATTATATTTTTCTCATTAAAATCACATCATAAATGGTTTTTGACAAGATTGTGATAAATTCATAAAATCACAAAGACAAAGATATACTCCTAATAAGATAGAAAAATCGCTTTGATCGTGAATTGTGATCAAGCATTTTTATGTCGAGAGACTCTTTAACCGCACTCTCCTATATGCGTATGAGCTGCTGTCTCTCTTCCCTCTCAAATCCTGACTGTAGTTGTTTATGAGCGAGATACACCGAGTATGATGATGATGATAACAAACTTAAAATCAAATATCATTTAAATTATATATATTTATTTTTCATACTTATATAAAAAATATCAACACAATATTTTAGAATAGGATAGTGTTTAACACCACAATCCACAAACGACCAATCCCAACATATTGATTTTTGACTAATAATGAGGTGTTGTTGTCTACAAGGTCCACTCTAGCTCACCGTAGGTGGGCATAAATGTTTGGTACGCAAAGCAAATAGGATCGGAGTGATTTTTGGTACAAGATCCATCAAAGATTTTTGTAAAAATCAGTAGAGCACAATGCAGTGCAATTACATAGGGACACAAGATTTAGAGATTTTTTTAAGCTTTTTTTTTATTTATTTATAATATTTGGTTAAATAAGTGCTCTTCAGTTCCAACTATTTGGAAGTATAAGCTGTTGATGAAGTCGCTAATAATAACAGCGAGTTGGTACCTTAATGGGTTGGGAGCTAGGTTTTAGACAAAGGGGAAAATCGTTGTTAGTAACGATTTTGGTTTTTGGTGGAGCCACTGTTACTAACAGCGAGTTTATGTGTTCCTGAAATGCTTCAAGGTAAGTGGACTTACCTATGTAACTAACAACGATTTCACCAAAAACCAAAAAAGTTCAAATTTAGACTCTCTCATGTTAGATCATAATCTGGATTATTTGAACAAACATTTTATTAGTATTGAATTGTAGAGCTCTAAGCCTCTAACATATATATATATATATATATATATATATATATATATATATATATATATATATATATATATATATTATATATATATATATATATATATATATATATATATAATATATATTATATATATTATATATATATATATATATATATATATATATATATATATATATATATATATATATATATATATATATATATATATATATATATATATATATATATATATATATATAATATATATATATATATATAGGAATGTAAGGGCGAATTAATGGGGTCTAACTCCAGCTATGATACTCATAATTCGCAAAGATGTGATGGAAGATTCTTGTGGTTATGGACATTATGCATGTTTTCCGTTTGGATATTTGGGAATTTTGCATTATTTATACTTCTATATCAATTCTATAACCACTAGTTCTCAATTTAGAATTATTCTCATTTGCACCCCACCACTAAACCACCCCTAAAATTTATTATACGAGGATGTGAATTTAAGAATGTATATAATTTTATATACTACCGGCATGTTATTTTTATAAAAAAGTTAAATTGAATAAATATTAAGTGTTAAAAGTAAAAATTGTTTTTTTATTTTATGAGCGTATTATTAGGATCCTTGGAGAAGCGTCAAAATTAGTATGAAGCATGAAAGAAAAGTGGCTCATCGGACTTACGATGCAATCAGAGCTTAGTTTCATAAGAGATCGGTTGGTTAGAAGTATGTTGAGTAATATTTAACACATATCTCTCTTATACACGAGTACATGACAGTAAATATTACTCCCTCCGTTCCTTAAAGAAATTCTCACTTTCCATTTTTGGGTGTTTCAATTGTTGTTCCCATAAGGAATCTTTCCATTTATATCATAAATTTTGGACAAAATTAACCTCATTCATCCTTATTTTAATATTTTAATAATGATTATGGGCCCACATATCTTCCACTAACTCCATTTGTTAAAGCAAGACCCGAATCTCCCTCATGTGGAGGGACTTCGGAGTGCCGTGATGATGGTGCGACGAAGAACAAGCTCATTGATCAACTGATGGTCGATGTTGATGATGCTTTGGGGTGCCTTAGTGAAGGCAAGACACCATGGAAGAGAAGCCTTGAAGCTAGCTCAAGTGGTCGAGCATGTGTAGCAAGGTCGAGCCTTATGGCAGCAAGCAGGCAGAAGCATCTTGAGGACCGCTCGACCTGGTCGAGCCCAGGCGCTCGGTCGAGCGTGTAGCAGCCACGACATCAGCGGGTTTCTGTTTCTTTGTTACGGTTTTGTGGGCCTTTGGCCATTTGTCTTTAGACTTCCCCATATGTCTTAGGACTATAAAAGGGGTCTTAGGAGTCTCTTAGGGTTTAATGTGGGTTGCTAATACACTAGAGAGAGTTAGGGTTTGCACACCAAAAGAGCTCTCTTCTTCTTTGTATTAGATTAGGGGTGAACTCCATTGTTGAATGGATTCACTAACTTGAGAGGTTGTTCTCAAGTGTGTAAGTTGAGTCATTAGTGTAATGTGGATTATATTAATGATAAGATACTTTATTTGAAGGAGAGGTATCCATAGATACCTCATTAAACACTTGTTTATTGTTGTTGATTGTTCTCTTGATTATTGCTCTGTTTTTCCTTCTCATTTTCTTTCATAGTTCTACCATTTGAGGGTCCAAGACCTCCTCTTTCACCATTTTATCATTTTTATATTCCTTATAGTCCCCACATGTTTCCCACTAACTTCATAAAAACAATTTTTAATTAGTTGTGGTCCCCATAGTTTTTCCACTAACTTTCTTTAAATAAATTTTTTATATTTTTGGTCCCAACTTTTCCTCCATCAAATTTATTATTCAATAAAATAATATCTTCACTATCTAAAAAATTTCACTTTTCTTAATTCCCGTGAACATTCCCTATGGGAACATCAATAGGGAACTGAGGGATTATAAGAGAAGCGAAAGAAATTCAAATCTCTAATCTAGACTCTTGATATATAAGACCATATCAAAGGCATCATAACATACAAAAATTTAAGTTCACGAATAAAACTCTAAGGTGCACAATATTGCAAAAGGTTGGGAGAGACCGCATCAATATGAGATGGTACAATTAGGCTGGCCTAAAAGTCAAAAATATAAAAATAAAAAATGGCCCAAAATCCTAAAATTAAAAAATGTAAAGTCAATTTTAACTTCAAAGGTATTAATTCTGACATTAAAGTGATCAATTTCAACTTATAAACCTTATATAAAATTTAATATTGACCTAAAAGTAATCAATTTTGACATTAAAGTCATTAATTTCTACTTACAAGTTTATAACCTTAAATGAATCAATTATGTTAAAGTCTTTAATTTCGATATTAAAGTGATTAATTTAAACCTTAAAGCGATCAATCATATATAAAGTGATCAATTATAATTTATAAAGAAACTAATTACGACTTTAAATATATTAATTATGATCTGAAATTGAAGAATTACTAATCGCATATTTAAAAAAAAGTTATATACATATAATTAGACTAATTAAGCTATCATTCTCAATATTTAGAGGGTGGCTCCCAAAACCTTCACATATATTTTATCCTAAAACATAATATACTACCCAAATAATGAATTTAAGGAGACAATTGCCTTAAATTAGGTAAGAAAAGTCTACTATTTATAACTCTATTCATAGTTTCATACAATATAATCAATGTCATTCCATTCAACAACTAGAAATCTTAGTGGTTGCTAACATTTGCGAATTTGATCATAATATAATAAACTATACATATCTAAATTTTTTTTAAAAAAAAATTAGTCAAAATGAGGAATTTGTGGGTCACTTTAGGTGATGTTGGAAGTCTATCATATTCATTTCATACAAACATTACCCTACCTGTAAAGCCAAGAAGCACTTATTATCTATCCCTACAAAATAAGTGGTCCTTTTAAATTCCTCCTCACATACCCATTTTTGATCTTTGATCATGTGCTTCCATTGGTCCACTTCTCATTCCTATATATTGCTTTAATTTGTCCCATCATTAGCTTCTTAAACATAATATATTACTATATACTATATACTATACTTATGGAGTTCGCTGAAAACGGAATGCAGTCTTGTGCAGTTCGCTGCAGCCGCACTTGATCCTATTAGTTGTAAAATCTAAATCTTATATTATTCTTCATGCTCTCCTTTATGTGTATAAATTGCCGCTGTTCTTCCCTCCCCAGACCCTGACTGTAGTTTACTATGGCCAGGATATATTGGGTACGATAATGATGATGATATACTGTACTTACAAGGCAATGAAAGCATAATTAGTGATTATATTTTTATACATATATGTAGCGTTTACACTCATTTTAGGCACTAATTGGTCATGCATCTACAGCTCATCATGTTCTTCATTATCATTACCTAAATATATCCATGTTTTTGGGTTATATACGTGTGCATCATTATAAGTTAGAAATTGGGTATGCCCATATATATATGATATATCATCATTCAGTTTTCATCGACACTTTGTATAACACTAAGATCCTTATCGACACTTTGTATAGGTGTTGTATTTCGTGCTTTATAACACTGATATATAACACTAAGATCCTTATCGATATTTTTTGTATATAGATATATTATGTGTTTAACATAAAATCACCCTTGGAAGTTTACCAAGCTTATATAAGGGGCTAAAAATGCTTGTAGTTATTGTCAAAATATATTTCTATATATCTACTTCACCCTCCAAAACTTAATTTTTATTTTTATTAATAAAAACATTTAGTACAATGTATATATAGATAACTATTAGATAATCACATCTCTCATCTACTTTCTCATCTTACGTTTGATTTTGTATACAACACTAAGGAAGAGGTGTGGTCAAAGACCAAAAAATACAGTTATATATATTAATATTTTCTCTGTTCCATTATATTTGCTACTGATAGTGATATTTTTTCACTGAATATGTCGCTATTAGTAGCAAATAATTCAGAATAGAGAGAAGTATTAAAGAATACAATTTATTTATTTTTCAATTCCTTATTTTGGCATGCAAGTGGTTGCTTTGGACTTTGGAGACTTTTCAACCATACCTCTTGAATAATTTGGCATGGGCATGTACTTTATAAGAGAATGGAATCTACGTATATGAGGATTATATTTATTTTAAACTAAAAAGGTTAAAGGTTGCATGCCATTTAAAAGAGTGGATTTAAGGTAGGCCGCTAAATCTACCAACCTATAAGGCTATATGCATGTACATTAACAATAAGTAATCATCATCATCCTATCCAGTGTATTCAGTTCATAGAAAATTATGGGCAGAGTCTGGGAAGAAGGACAGCGGCAACTCATACCCATAAGGAGAGCTCGGCCAAAAAAAGAGTTCCCCCATAAAGAGAGGTTGGAGATAAATAAAACTCAAAAGATAAAATAAAAACGTAAAACAATAATAAAACTAAAAGGAAAATAAAACTACTACTACTAATAAAAGAAACGAGAGGAGGAAAACAGAAGGTACTCTAAAAGAAAATCAGAAGGGTACAATAACAATAAGTGCCCCTTTAAATTAGCTCATTTCATTTAGATAAAAAGTTGAAACTACAATGCAACTTGTAGGCTTCAATATCCACTCTTAAATCTTATAAGAATATGTTTCCACAACATTATTGAAACAACCTAGTAAATAAGGTAAGTACACACTACCCAAAACAATGAAGTACTTGGCTTTTAAGGATATGTTTGAGATTAATGTCATCTTTTAAAAAAGGTTTTGGTTTAGGATTAAAATAATAATAAGTAACATACACATATATTTCATTGAATTAGTTAAAATATCTAAAGCGAAATGAAAGTTTTTATATGTGATATATCAAATTAAAAAGACATAACTATTTATTTATAATAAAATAATACAATTATAAACAAGCGATTTCGTTGCTCGAACAAGCACAACTATCTGAGCTGCTCGTTTTGTTTCGTAAGTTTAGTTGTTTATTAAAAACCCTTAGGAACATAAGTATATCCTACATCGTAATATTTAGACATTCCTAACATACTCTAAATGTTGCAATAATTTAAAAAAAAAACACAATTTTTTGTGTGAGACAGTCTTATTGTGAGAGCCAGGTAGTCTAACTAATATAGAATTATTAACACATAGACTCTTTATTTTAAAGTCGTTTTATCAAAACTGTTTATTTTAAAGTCGTTTTATCAAAAGACAGTTTTGTGGTAATTCTTATTTATCTAAATTGGATTCAATGATCCAAATGCCTACATCTGTTTGTAGAATAGACAACACAATCCTAATTCCAATGAAGAGAAAATTGTGGTTAGTTGTAAAATGGGCCAAAATGCAGTTTTTGCAAAAAAAGATGGTCCAAATCATCCACACCTGTCAGAATAGGTGGGCCAGTGGGCCTTGGGCTTTATGCATATATGGTGTTTCATAGATGAAATTGTCTGCCACTATGTCTACCTTCACTGAAACCAGGGGAATGTTGAATTCAATAATTAATATGGAGTATCGTATATTTACTTACAAATTTGTATATTTTTCCACTAAGATATGTAGCAACTATTTACAACAAGGCAACATTTTGAGGATTTTTGTAATTATATATACCTCATATATTTTCAAGAGTTTTGTTATTGTTCTTTACTCTTTTGGACATTTCAAATATGTATCTTTCATTCATTCTAACCTAATGTTGTGACACAATCTTGTTAATATTTGGTATTGTCTATCAAGATATGATTATCATCATCGTCTTACCCAGTGTATTTCGCTCATAAAAACTATGGACATGGTCTGGGGAAGAAAGAATTGCGACAACTCATACCCATAAAGGAGAGTGCAGCCAAAAGCAGTATCTGTCTTGAGAAAGATGATGGAGAGACGTTCCTGCCACGTCAGAGCTAAATAAAACGCATATAGATAAAATAAATAAGTAAAAACAATTATAAAACTAAAAAACAATAATATTAATAATAATAATAGAAACGAGAAAAAGCAAAAGATGAACACCGATAAGTACTCTACGAAGAAATCACGTTTAGATTTTTAGCTCTTTAAGTACATATTTCAGATACATCTTGATAATATCTACAATTTTGAAATGAGATAAATATTCAGTCTCTAAGAAAACATATTGTTGCAGACATTTTCGTAAATATTTGAAATAGCTAATACTCATAAAACAACATTGAGTCCTCCTCTTGTCCATTATAGATGTCTACATGATTCGTCTAGTTGGTTATATTTCTTTTAAATTTGATTGTGTTAAATGGTGATAAACTGATAATGTTTTCTATGGAATAGTTATCATATCATATTAAAAGTAGCTAAATAAGACAAAAGTAAAAAAAAGTTATTTGACCCAAAACCTTTGATAAAATAAATAACATATGTGTAGTTATATTTTTATCTAAAAATGTATTTTGAAAGACAATTGATGCTTACATGTATTAGACTGTAGTATAGCTCTTACACTATGTTTGGATAGCAAGTTTGGATGGAAAAGAAAGGGAGGGAAGGGGAAGGAAGGGAAGGGAAAGGAATGGAAGAGAAAATGGAAAGAAATTAGTTCTTGTTTGTCTAGGTGGGAATGAAGAGAAAGGAAGAGAGTTTGTGTTTTCCTTCCAAATTTTCACTTTTGAAGGGATTACAACTCTTACAAAATTTATCACATTTTCCTTCCGATTCTCTCCCCTTCAAATCCCTTCCCTCCCATTTTACTATCCAAACAAAGGATTTTTCCTCCCTCTAAATCTCTTCTTTTCCTTTCCCTTCATTTCCTTCTATCCTAACACACCCTTAGAATTTCATAAAACATGTATTTATCTTTTTTTAAAAAAAAAACATTATTTACGTGGATGGTAAATGTCGGTCTACATAAGATAATTGACATTTATGTATAACGAGCTAGTGTCCTTTAATACAAGGCCACATATACTATCTTGGTGACTCTAGACTTTATACTATGAACTTTAAGTATACAATAGTATACAAATTATTAATATATGCAACTTCTTGTTTAAACTAGGCCTGTGCGCCTGTGCAATGGGCCGGATAAGGGTTGGGCTCTAGAAGAAACAGGCTGGGCCGGGCCTTACAAAAAAGATTTGGGCTTTAGACGGGTCGGGCCCACCAAGCCCAACCCGACCTGGCCCATTTACATTACTTATACAAAAAAATATAAAATAAAAATTTTTAAAATCTGATCTATAAATTTTTTTATAACTTTTGAATTTTAAATTAACCTTGTCTCTAATAAACAACCAAAATTCAGAAAAATGATATTAATAATCCAACCTTTTGTTCATCCGCTGTGAATAATCCAACCTTTTGATTATTTTGTAATAATCCAACGTTTGCCCTTAGTTCGCTGTGAATAATCCAACTTTTATTTTAGTTCGCTAGCAACATACCCTATTATTACCCATTATTAATAATAAGGTATGTTGAAGGCAAATTTATCATAAAGGTCGGATTATAAGAAAATAATCAAAAGGTGGGATTATTCATAGCGGATGAGTGAAAGGTTAGATTATTAATATCAATTTTTCCTAATTTTTACTAAATATTTCCTTAATAGTAGTTTAGAGGATAAGGCATGAGTATAAACAACCAACTTAAGCTTCTCACCGCATTACGAAAATGTATAACAGATGGACATCAAAATTATCATCCCAACCAAACAGGTATTAGCAAAGGGTCAATTTGTTTAGAGGATTCGATGAGGCATCATGAGTATAAGAAACCAAATGCAGACAAAAATCTGCAAATCTCTATCACACAATTTTATAGATCAGACAGTGTTTATGTATTTGATTTCTTCGCAATTGGAGAAACAATTAACAAAGAGAAAGAAGCAATACAATGAAGATTACCGAATAATTTTTACTAAATATTTATCACACAATTAACAAAGAGAAAGAAGCAACACGCACCTTTTCTTCGCAAGTAGAGAAACAATTACCGAATTAATGTATTTGATTTTCGAATTGCAAATGCAGTGAAGATTAGGGTTTAATTTGGGGAGAATTTCAGGTTTTTAAGCATTGGCAAAGTCTCTTATAAACAAGTATTACAACCTTGATTCAATTTCACTCCAAGAATGACGGTGTTTAATTGGGCTAAATTTCATACACAATAGTTTTGTTATTTTATTAAAACCCTTATTCAGCCCAACTCTTATTCAACCCAACCCTTTTAAAACCCTTAAAATCCCTTATTCAACCCAACCCTTTTAAAACCCTTAAAATTAAGGGTTGGATCAGGGTCTTCAATGGGTCCCCGGCCCAATGCACAGGCCTAGTTTAAACCCGTCCCATCGAGAGACGATCTCTTACAAGAGTACCTCTACTCATAATACGAATATCTGAACGAATTCAAATGCCAATTCAAAATTAAGGTCACATTGTTCTTACATAACCAAACTATTACTACAACAAGAATGTCCGCAAAGCATGGGAATATACACCAACACGAATAATTCAATCCTAAAGTGCAGTTATATGGTTAATCTCACACCTAATTATGTCGATTAATGTCTAATCACAAATAATCACGATTTGTTCACAAGTAGCAAACCGGAAAATAATGATCAGCAAGGACGGGTTTACTGAAAGGGTATCATGTACTTTTCAGCTATAGGTTGCCCATACGTATGCCAGTGTCGGCACCGGGTGTAGGACCAAAGTTCACGCTGGCCTTGGTGTAGCTGACATAGTACAGCTCAGAGACTATGCCAGTAAAGACTGTAAAAGCGGCACCAGCAGCGAAAACCCCCTTCCTAAGTGTCTGGCAAGAAGGCGGGGTATTCAAGACAGTCCGGTACTTGGTATGATAGGCATTCCTTACAGAACCCGCAAGCAGACATACTTCGGCAATGAAGAAAAGCACCCTGTATCATTGCCAACACAAGTTTGATTAGTGACTAGTTGGAGATTTTAGGGAATTCCGATTTCAGGCACCATCACCTGGCAAGAACCCCATACCTAGGGAATCCGAGGTAAAAGTCTTACTGAGTGAGCAAAATATTAATTCATCCGATCAGTTATAGAACTACTTTGTTTCCTTGATATTGCAACAGCCCGCAATTGCACAATAATTAAGAAAACGGTGGGGACAATTAGATTGTGTGGATAGGATTAAAAATGAGAGACGTGTGGATAAGTATTAAGAAAGTGATAGGTACATTACCCAAAATAGAAATGTTGTAAAGACATAAAGTAAATGGGACAAAGGGACTAGTTGTACTACATGGTGTAGAGGTGTCCATTTAGGTCATTGGGTCGATTTCAGGTCAGATATCTCGAGTTGGTTTAAAATCGAGTCATGTTGGTTTTCACATAATTTCTAATCCATTTTTGATGTCGCATCAAATTGGGTTCGATTATAAGGTCAGGTAAATATCAAATCATCAAGTCTGCTTTGAACACATTTAAAACGGTGTAATTGAAGTTGTCAGAAATTGCATACCAGCAACTAATGAACAGAACGATTGCCCATGCCCGAGATCCTCCAGGTCTAAGACCCCTGCCACAACACAGACATCGGCTTGCTAACATAATAAGGAGCTGACTAGCCATGAGGAGTACAAAGGCCCCAACTCCTAAGCCAGTAGCTATATCAGAATCATATTGGCAATAGGGTCGTGTCGTTTCCTGATTGACGAGATGGGCCTATCATCAAGACAAACAAATTAGTTCTTGAAGAAAGCAAGTTCCAGAAAAAATAGTTCTAAGAGAGTCGCATAGTTCTTATGAACATTAGCATTGGACATACTGAACTATATACACTGAAAAGCTAGCAATTGGGCGATGTTTTTTATCAAAAAAATAAAACTCGACGGTAGAAAATGCAATACTTGAAAAAGGAGTCAACTACGTCGAATAGCGAATTCAAGAATCACAAGTTCAAGATGACACTTCAGACGTAGCACTATTGAAAAACAATAATACATTCTAATTTAAAAAGAACTGGCATAATCAAAAAAGTTGAAATATTGACGGTTTTTTTTAACACATACAATCTTCGCAAGGAAATTCTAAACTATAGAAGTCTATCCTCTGCAAGCAATATTTTCATCATGTTCGGACTTAGGACTTAAGAGTAGAACACATCCCATAACTACATAAGGTTTTTGCCTGTCGGTCAGTTTCACAGGTCATTACTCATTACTATCTTAGACATGAAACTCATGACTCTAGACACTTGATCGATCCACAACAAACAAGGCAGCACAACTTTTGGCAATGTCGCACAAGAACACAACACTTCATTCTTGATAGAATATGTAACATGTCGTGGGATTTCAATCATAAGCTTTAACCTTGATGCTTACCCCGGTAGGAGGTGGACTCTCGGGAAGCCAATTTTCACTGCATGTATCTTTATTACCTTAGACTCGAGATGCTTAATAAGTTGGCTTTCTAGAGTCTTTCTATCCTGATATTTATTAAAATATCATTTCTTGTATAGTAAGTCAAAGACAGGTTTCATGCCCCATTTCAAAAATCAAGATTCAAATAGTCATACCTCAAGACCAATACAAATAAATTTATAAATTAGAAACAAATAAAAAGATAAGAGTCCAAGAAAGAGTCTACCCTATAGGTAATTGATTTCTATGATTATTTTTCGACTCTAACGTGTTGCTTAACTAAAGTTAGTGTTCCATTCTTCCAAACCAGCTACAGTCTAATTCAACAATTGATGCACAGCAAGAGTTAACCAATCCTAATTTGTTCCCATTTCTTTCATCAATAAAATACTCAGCAGTGTGACTCATCGGTTCATTTAATTACAAAGCAAATGGGTTCTAAAATCATCAACTAATTTGAAACGATACTAAGACATTATTAAGCTATACATTAGGCCCAACATTGCAGAGATTTGTCTAAAAAACCAATTTATGTTACATGATCTTGCAAAACACAAGAGCACCAACCATGTTATGCCATTTTCACAAACGGAGACAACCTATATTATAATGCTCTCTTCGTCCGCATGAGTTTTCTCATACCCTCAAAAAGGTTTTAGCAAAAACGAGGATAAGGGGCAAACCAAAGGGACAGATGGAATGCAAAGTTGAGATCAAGACAAACATCAATTTCCTTTAGAACACAATTTTGCTAATTTGCATTTGAATATCAGAAATCCTGAGATTCCAACATACCCATTAACATAAAACATAATAGCAAACAAGGGTTCAATGAATGTCTGGTTGGGAGGAATTCATTTTTGATATTCAAAACAAATTTTCCATTATCCACTGTTTGAGGACAAAAAATAGTTTCAAAGGATGAAAAACATTTTCCTTTTGAAAAGAATAACACCAATATTTCATCTTCAATCATTACTTTCCAATCCTTTCTTTCCCTCTCATCATCTTTACCTCTCCATTTGGACTGAATTCAGACTTCAGTATCTCACTTCTAACAAAATAAATCAAACATATTAACAATGTATTCCATTTATCCAAACACAACCAAAATCCCAAAATTAGAACTCTTTTTCTTGGCAGAGGGTGAAAGTCTGAAAGATACACAAACATCCAACAGAAATAATCATAAATTAATCCACCATATCCTTATTAGCTAAAGTAAAAGACATAACTGAAGAAACTTAAAAACCATCAAAAACCTAGCTTAAACCCTCATGGGTATAGCTTTGTTCATCCAAAGGTACCCACAATACGTAAATAATTTTTAACTTATCCAATAAACCAATATGATATGTAGAACAACCTTATACTAGTACTCATTAGAAGATTTAGTTACCCTTTTATTATAAGCTATAGTAAGATAAGATTCACCATTTATGAGCTCCAAAACACTCCAAACTAATTAAGAACACAAAAAATTTATGACCCACAAACAAGAACAACCATATTTATACAAATCTGAATCGAATTAACAGAAGAGAGAAGAAAGATCAAAGCTTCATCATTATTTGGACATGAGTTTCAAGAAAAAAAACTGAAACTTACCGTGCTCCTCCTCTGTTCAGCAGCAACAGCAAGGGCAAAAGCAATCAAATCAAGAACAAACACAATAACCAACAGTAAAGTGGAAGCCATGGAAATACGGAGAAATCCCTAAAAAATTTCCCCTTTACTTATTTTGTTTAAAGTATGAATCTTTATAATTAGATAGGGATTAGAGTGCAGTGTGCTTATGAAGAGAAAGAGAAGGGGAAGAAGGGTTCTTGTCGGAAAGAATGAATGAATGATAATTAAATAATTGATAAAGGTAAGAAGGGTAGAGGATTATCTGATTAAGAGAATTTGTTTATGATAATTTTTTGTTTAAAATTATGATAAGTATTGAATCATATAAAATTGTTAGATTTTGCGTGATATAATGAATAATAATAATAATTAGTAAAGTCAATCAAGTAAAAAATAAGTGATTACGGAAAAAAGAGAAAGATGAAGAGACCATGTGAAGCTATTGAAAGAACATTGTTAATATTTCACATGCTTTCTATGATTAATTTATTCTTTTTTTAAAAATATTTCTATAAATATAACAATGAATAATTCAATTTTTGTTCATAGGTTTTTCTTAGCCATTGATAATATAAAATTATTATTGTTTTAACGTATATAATGATATTATTTTAACAAGTTTTTGGTTTTTAAGAATTATAGGTAAGTTGAGCGAATGAAAGATATAGAATTTTTACTATCAATACTAGTTTACATAGAAAAATGCCATTAACATAGATAGTAGTGATATTTTTATAGTTCTATTGCATTAGAATGTATACATAAGTAAACACAAATTCTTACTTGAGACCGTCTATACAATAGACATCTCAAGTTTTGGGTTGGTCCAATTTATAAATTTTTTTTAAAAAAACTAATTGGTGGTTTTGTAAGTTAAAAGGGAGATATGAGCTGGATTCTTAAGAGGCGTTTATACTATAGACGGTCTCTCAAGAGAGGGTCTGTTAAGTAAAAATAGTAAAAATCATTTACCTTAGTTTCTTTATAGAGTAACACTACATATAAATAATGAATGGTATTATACTATAATAAGATATCACTTATATTTTCAAAGTTCTATATCATCAAATTCCAAATAATTTTAACCTTGTAATTTTGCAAGATTGTTTCTTAAAACTATTAGGAAAACAAATCAGATACAATAATTTCACATCTAAAGTATTGTTTAGTAATTTTTTTTCTTATAATTTTAAGTTTCTATCTTGGAATATCATATTGGTAAGTTTAATGATATTCCATTAGTATTTAGTATCTAAACAAGCATATATGTATTCTTGGTATTCCAAATGGCATACAACTTTAGCAATTTTTGGTTTTCTTTCCTTTGGTTGAACTAATCATCTACTAAAGTAAGAATCTTTACTCCTGTAAAGAAGAACGAGAATAAAATTTGATTAAAAGTCTGATTTTCAATTTGGTACAAATCAGACTTGTCCATTTTTCAAAAAACACAAAATATCAACCTTTTGAGCTCATTTATGGATTGTTTTCATTTCATTTTTATTGGTCTTGACTCCATACCCATTACTACAAAATGTACGTTCAAAGCTCGAACTATTTAAAACCCGTTTAGTGACGAATCTCATAGGGGATATACATATATCTACATTTCACGAACACAAATTCCAAAACAATATACCAAATCACGGAAACTAACGAAAATCTAGTAATAAACGTGCTCAAACTGAAATTAGGTTATATCAAAACAAAATTTTCATTGTTATTGTTATTGTTACATCAAAAAATACATCTATCAGACTTATGCATATGCTTCAGTTGTACATGACAAAATGTAGGGTTTATACAAGAATTGGCACACAGAACGGTTAGGTGTAAGAAAAAAAAATCGGCTATTACGAGTCATCAATCACCCAAGCACAAACTTTGGGCCTCTCTCTGCTGAATATATTACGGCTAAACTTACAAACCATGAGCATTTCGAAACAAGCTTTTCAGGGCAGCCAATCTAGATTATCCTTTGCACCTTTCACAGTATTCGAGCCGAGCTTCCAACAAAAGTTGGCCACATCAGTATTTGCAAACTCCAAGCATACAGAAGGGCTACCAAGAAAATGATTAACCTTTTTTCTATCCTATATATGATCAAAGGATCCACTCTTTAGCCGTTGCATCCGGGCTTGCAATCCAGATAATGCTTTTTCATCCATAGGAAGAACTCCACTGTGAACTGGGTTCTCAGCAGAGCCATCATCTGACCCATACTGAGCTTGATTGTGAGCAACATTACCATTCATTGGCATTAACGGCGTTGCAGGATCCGGATTCACACCAGCTGCAGCTAACTGGATGCTTTTCATTCTTTCTCTTATAGCATCGAGTGTCCCGGTCGCTACTGCACAAGCAACTGACGAAAGTCAAAATCACATTTACAACGGAAACTGAAATAGAGAAAGAAAAAGTAAAAAGAAAGTTACCTCCAGTAGGAAGTCTGTCACTTCTTTGGTCCCCCATATTAGAATCAAACATTGAACCTCCAAAGGTGGCATTGCCTGTCCTTTCGTCCTCGCTGAGCAACGGTGGCAAAGTAAAATTGGTTGGCTCTACTTTAGTACTTGGTAATTTTGAATCATTCAGTGAATTTGTATGTACGGGGGATAAAGGAGCCAATTTTGGTGAAGAAAGAGTTAATGAAGCTGGAGGAGGAGTTGATAATGATACACTAGAAGGCGTCCTTCCGGCAGCAGCATTTTTCTCCATCTGCAGCAGAGAACTGATAAGTATGACAACTCACATTGTAAAATCTTAAAATAGATACGACAGCATACCTGCGCTAATCCATCTCTTATATAAGTCCTGAATGCTTCACTGGCGTTTTGCAGCTGAGCAAAGATATCAACCTGAAAAATACCATTAAAAGAATGAACTAAAGAAGCCTGAAAACACAAACAGAATATTAAAACCAATCGATTCACAGGGAATTCCCACTTCCTAAATGAACTATAGCACAAACACAAACTTACCTTGGGGTACAGTTGTGTGATACGGTACAGTTCATATAGACCAATGCTGCAGGTCTGCTTATCTCCAATTTTCTTAAAAATTGCAGCCAGTTCTTGCTGAAAAAGGCATACAAAATTACAATAAAGGACAGGTCGTAACCAAGCACAAACGAATGTTACACCGAAAATACCTTCAACTGGGCATCTGCAGAGTGAGTAGTAGAAGGTGGATTGTTTGCAGTTGAGTCACCCCAATGAGTTTGTCCCGCAGGTCCAGTTGGGGTAAGCATCCTTGCTGCTGCTAAAGTCTAAAAGAAAGGACAAAGATTTAGGGACTGATGAAGCATAAGAGAAAGCAAGTAGGAGAGTATATGATACAGAAATAACTAGATGCAGACCACAAAGTTAATTTTCACTACCTGCAGATTTAGATCGATGTAGGCAAGTATAATGGGTTGAGGTTCCATATCTATGGGAACCATGGAGAGATGACCTTTGATAGCTGTACCCCGAAGTTTTACCAGTTCATGCAAAACAGTTTTAACCATACGCAACGGTTTGTCATCCGCTCCCGCTCTTCAAGTTGACATAATTATGTTAAGAGGATAACAAAAAGGGCGGAGTCAGGAAAGTCTCAGAAAAAGTGAAAACAGAATATAATATGCATTAACAGGAGAGAAATATTCTGCATTTTGGTACACAATTCACAATTACCTTCTTCTGATCTCTTCCATGCCAAGCTCTTGAAGATAGACATGGATACTCTGAAGAATTCGATCCAGATCTACATCATAAATAGTGCTTTGAAGAACCTACAACAAAATACAACTGCTGAAATTTGGAAAATACTCATTACCTTCCTTCCTCAAAACCACCACATATTCCTTTGTGTTTTCATAAAAAAACATCTCAGGCAGTCTAAACAATATCATCATCAGCATATCCAATATATCCCACTCATGGAATTTATGATCAGGGAGTGATGAAAGATTGCATACCATACCCATGTCAAAGGAGGTAACAGCAATTGAGACCCTTGGCTCAAGCAACAATCTAAACAATATATGAACTCTCATGCCTCAATCATGACAATCACCACCTTCCAAATATCACCGCAGGGAAAAGGTGAAAGATATCAGAGTTTCACACTTGAAAAACATCCAGCCAGCAGAATTCTAATAGCATGGTCTAGATGAAGAAAGATGTCAACCATTTTACGATAGTCCAATATAATCCATAACCAAAGAATTATACGTCTTTGGCTCCATCGAGAATGGACATTAAAAAGCAAATATTATTAAGTAAAATATGTCGATTTTTGCTCAAATAATACTTTCAATAAAAAGCCATCACCTCTACTAATCTAATATAATCCCTTTGTTCCACATTTGGCTATATTTTCCATTTTTGGATGTTTCATCTTTTTTACTACATTACTGTATTTGGCAAATGGGACCTCAACCTCGCTCGTCATCTCATTCACAAACTCATTATCTCTCTACATAACATCCACACACTCCATTCCCCTCTTATTTTTTGTCTTTTTCTTGAACTTACTATAACTAAAATTTTAACAAAGTCCAAAACCACATATGTATGCAAAATGGACGGGGTAAAGAAATAAAGTTACCTTTGTCAGTTTAATCAAACATTTAACAACTAAATCAGAGAACTTCTGGTTTCTGACAGCAAAGGCTTCATTTGCTGCTGGTGCTGGCCATCTAGAAGGGTCCAATGGACGTAATAGATTAATGAGCACAACAAATGATGACGTTCGGTCAGCATTATCCTGCATACATTGTCATTACATTTAGAAAGGTCACACTACAAAGGTCAAAAACAATAGTAACTATTAGAGAAAAAAAAAATCAAATTTACCAAGATTTTAAGCATCAAAACATTCAAAGCTTTTAGAAGTTGGCCTCCATCATCCATGCGGGGAACCCGTTCATCCAAAAGCCAAAGTAGAAGTTCAGTAACCAGATTATTGAGAGAGCTCTCCTTGACAGCATGAGCAAGCGTCCTATTCTGAAACGTCTGTAGCACATTATAAACCATCAGAAGAGCAGCAATAACATAAATTTTAAAATGAGTTGGTACGTGAAAATATCAATTTTGAAAGCCACCTGCATAAGAGTGTTCAAAACATATTTACAAGACCTTGAAGAAGCTCCAGTAAGACTAAAGTCAAATGTCTTGGCAACCTGGTTAAATTAACCAACAAATTAGAGGGTTATTGCATAAAACTAAATAGTCAAAAACAAACAGCAATGCAAAGAAATCTGCACCTTATTTGCTAAAATTGAGACAAGTCGGTCTGCATCCTTGACAATGTCATCCATTGTACTTCCTTCAGGATCATTTGTCGCCTGTGCCAACTCATGGCAAACCACCTTCATTCCTTCCACAGACTGTAAAAAGAAAAGGAAACATTAAGCTTGAGAAGGGGTATGATGTACATTATTCAGGATACATTTATAAACATAATGAAATGACACTTCAAATCAAAACTAATGTTTACCTAAATACCGAGGGAGTCATTCACTGATCAGTTCAAGAACAGTGAAAAGAAGGGTGTCTTCAGAAGGATACAAACTAATTCTAAAACAGAATAAATACCTGCTCTGGTGCACCATACACTATGATATCCAGTGCTTCATTCCAGTCTGTTGGACCACTAACACCAGCATGTACTTGAGGCAATGAATTCCTTTCCATGTGCATTTCAGGATGAACATACTGCTCCCTGAGATAGGCAATTACTACTTTTAAATTGAAATAATGCAAGAAAGACACCAGAAGTCATGAAGGAGATCTTGGGGAGAAAAGCAGGGGTTACCGTGCAAAAACCGGGACAACAATTGATCTCAAAACTTCCCCACTCTGTTCCGCTGTATCGGACCTATATATAATCATAGATAACAAACCCAGTTCACGTTACAGAATCCGAGATGTTGTGACCAATAACATGAATGAACAGATCCTAGAGGAAATATAGAATCATAATGGGTTTGAGAGTTGACACAAACTAGCTAAAGCACAAAACACAATCAGCACATAGCCACAGCCCACAAACAAAGGAAATCGTATAAAAGAAAGAACAAATTAAAACAGAACAGAAACACATCCAAAGATGACTATCAATAACTAAACAAAAGGTCGGCTGCAAAAGCCTAGAAAAAAATTAACAAAGATAAAGGCACAGTAAAGGAATTTCTGAGAACGCACTTCTAGCCTCAAAGCTTCTACCCCCATAGTTCAAATAAAGATAAGGAATCACATTGAAAAAAAAATCTGGGGGCCATAGAGAGACAGCACACTATAAAAAATAGGTACATCACGGAAAATACAGAAAGAAAGCAGCTCAGTTAAAGAAATAAACAGATCTTCACCCATTATCCCTGACTGAACGTCTTAGAGCAGCCCTTGCATCTCCAGGCCGCCCTTCCCTCTTTTTGTCCATTTCACGAGCCTAAAGAAAGAAAATATGTGGTCAGGGTTAAACAAAAAAGACACTGACAAAAAAGAAATAAACAGACCCATTACCTTTGTTTTGAACTTTTCATCGATCATACTTCTTTGAGCCTCAGTGAGTTTCCCAACATATCTCCATATGTCCTCACCTATTCAGAAGAGAACATGTTGTAAAACAAAATATAAAAGGATCACTTAAAAACAAAGTCTCTAAAAATCCACACTACAAAATCAATGATTAGAAAATGAACACAAATGGCCGGGTGGCAGATCACAACATTGTGCAATTCTTAATTCATTGTTGGGTATTTCTAATGATGTTCATGATTCATATAGAAGCAAAACAGATTAAACATAATTAGAGCACATTCGATGCAAAGAAAAAAGAGCAACCAACATTGATTGTTGCAGAACAGCCATTGATATTAGAAACAGACGATACTTTATTCCCATTATTTCGGAAAGGCATTTTGTTTTCGGACATTAGTTTCCTTATCATATCAAGTTCCCCAAGATTGGAATCATACAAAAGTATTTTTTAAAAGGCGAAATTTAATGATGCCATTGTCACATTACAAATGTAATTCTTTAATGTGTCAATGGTCAAAATTTTAAACTTCAACATTCAAAGCTAAAACAAGACTATGGACGGTGAACGAAATTCGCAGTTTACGCTATTAGAAACTTGACACCAGAGATCCACATTGACATCTTTATGTACCATTCAAGCAAGGAAAGTAATGTACGACATAAAAAGCGATTAAATCTTGCTGGAAAAGGTGAACCAAACAGAACATTACTAGTCATTCATTTCATACCTAAAATTTTGTAACCGGTGGCTAGTGCGTTTAAAGCAGCTTTCCTCGTTTCACCATCTCGTTCAGCTGTTAAACTTGCAACAATCTGCAAGCTTTTCAACTGTCCACTTATCTGTGAAAATATCATCAGAAGATCGATATTATCACCAATTCAATTGCTAATCCTTGCTAATTTTAAACCACACTAAACTTGCCTCAGTTACATGGTTTTCAAGAAGAAAACCAACAAGATCAGAGCACTCTATTCGTGTTCGGTTATTTTTTGAACGTAAGCCATCCACAATGTAAGGAAAAAGCTTTGCTGCTGAATATATGCTGACAATTTGTTTAGTCAGCTCATGGATTTTTTCTCGAAGTTTTTCGATGTTATGTCCAGACTGCAGAAATAATAATTACAGTAAGACCAAGTCTATTAAGCACACTTCCAAATACAGCACAATAATCACAAAGATGAAAATTGTGGCAAATCCAATTAAGAAAAAAAGTAATGTCCCATTGCTTCTGCATTTACCTAATGCTATGAAGTCACGTAACTATTTGAAGAAAAGAAGATGATGATACTGTAAAAGAAATGCAAAGGCACAAAGCATGCCAGTTATGCAGAATTTTTTAATGCTTCAGTATTTACATAATGCTCATAGTGCCATTTCATTACAATCAAGCAAGACATCAAAGATCGTAAAAACATCTCTGCTAAACCATAGTCGCACCTTTTCTACCAAGCATGGAAGGAATATAGTTGCTTCGGCTTCAGTCAATGCATAACCCTCATTCCTCAATGCCTCAAAAAGTTCAGGAAGAAACTCCAAAACCTGTATATAATGAACATTTATGCACATCCAAAAAGACAGATACCATTTAGATCAAAAGAAAGCAAGGCCAAAATCAAAGTGAAATGAACAGTGAAACAAAGTAAACAAAATCTCACATGACAACTTCTGTCAAATATTTGTGAAAAAATACGGTGAAAATTAGAGAATTGAAGACAGCTGCGGTGAGGACCGTACCTTCAATAAGCAAGTCGTGTTGGATTCACAAATACGCAAAACAAACCACCTTAAAACTATATCCATAACTTCTATTAGATCCTTAACAATAGACGGAAGTGCCTGTTAAAAATACCAGACATAAGAATGACAATTCCACAAAAACACATCAAAATGTTGAAAGAAAGAAATTCACCCTGTGTAGCATTTCAATGCCATCCACATGCTTCTTAAAATCTGTACTCAGAAGTCTTTTAGTCAAATCATCTCGAAAAAATCTCATTATTCCAGTCTGCATAAATATTGTTTTTAAGATAGTTTAACATAACTTGACAATCATATAACTTCATGCAAGAAAATGCCAACAAACCTCAAGATCCTGAATTTGCTCCAGACGAGGTTCTTCAAATTTGTAACGGCGGACAACAATCCTCTCCCTATCTTCCTGCAAAAGTACATAACCACATTTACCATCATTTTTCTACAATAACAGAAGCCATAACCGAAAAAAAACGTTGACCTCCAAATTCAAAACCTTGTTAGAATCCTTTATATTTAGTAGTGGCTGAGACTGGATGGCTATATCATGAACAGACGTGATCAACTCTGTTCTCGAGTTCTTCATTGGAGCAGACCTCTGTTGTAAGATCAAAACTTAAAATTCCAACAAAAAAAACCGACATGTAATTTGCGAAGTAAAAGATTAAATAGAACAGAAAACCCACCGACGATACTGATCTAATTCCGTGCTTGGAAGCACGATCCCCGGTGGCATTTGAGTTAATTTTACCACCTCTAGCACTGCTTTTGGGGAGTGATGCAGTAGAGTTTACATGAGAAGAATCATGCAGTTCTGAAAGCAGCCATAAAAGTTTAGGTTTAGGTATTTTCTATGCAGACAGTTTTAGAGATGAGGAATTAACAATGGTACACCTGGAACTGCCCCATAAGGTTTCAGCTTCTCAACAACAATAGCAACAGCTGATCCTTGAATATCTTTCAAATTCTTCATCACCTAGGCAACCATAATGTGATATTTGTTTAGTAACGATGCCAATCGCCAAGTAAAACTTACCATCAACAGGCTAAAAATATTTAGGGTAGAGTTCAGCATTGCACCAATTCTGGACCACATGCTTTTACAATCTCTGAAAGACATGCATCAGCTGCTTTGCGAACATCAGCTGACTTATCCTGAAATTCAATCCAAAAGAATGCCAAAGACCCAGAAGAGTTCAATCCTTAACATTAGATTTGATAAGGAAAACATTAAAAAAATGATTAAAAAAAAGTAAAAAAGTTAAAAGGAATACCGTCATTGCAACAACTGCTGGCTTTAATAGCTGTACTGCATCGGGGAAGTCACTTAGCTGGGAAAGTTGTCTAGATAACCATTCAAAAAGATCCTTACGCCCCTCTGCACCAAGTTTTGATTCCAAAAACGCAGCTGTGATATAGGGAATCTGCATAAATGAAACGAGAACAATCTCAATTTTATGACTCACATTATGAAATTCTTTCACGGAAAATTACAAAAAGAATCGTGGAAGACCAACCATTTTATCAAGGTGGACAGCACCAAGCCACAAGTCCAAAGTTGTCAAAACACATTCTCGCATTTGCTTTTTATTGTCACTGAGGCACTTCAAGACATCAGAAAGAATACCCTGAAAGACAAACCTCCATGTAAATTTTCTGAAGAGGATAACCAAAAGACATAATGCTCAAAAAAGACAGCCAAAGACATAGTTTAAGCAAGTTGAGAACTGTAGTAAAGCACCTTGCTCGCCTTCTCAACCGCTAAGCCCATGGCAGATGCAACACCACCAACGGTAGATAAGGCTTCCATCACCAGCCTTTTATTGCTATCATACAGACGCCCTCTAAGAGCACCAAACAATTCTCCTGATTATTAAAAAATAATGTAATCAATTAGTGGAAAGAAGTACCAAACCAACAACTAATACCACCAGATTAAATAAAGCCAACAGTTTAATATTTGTTTGAAGCCTTTGAGCACAAAAAATCCATACCTGTTCCAATGGGTTGAATACGGTTATTGGCCTCTTCCAAAACTTTAGTAACAGCTTCAATGGATTCCAAGCGTGTCTGAATAAATTGAAACAAAAAAAATATAACACATTCAAATGTAATGGAGTAAATTTCAAGATGGAAATTCTAATACATAACCCTAACAAACTCAAACCAAAATATTCAAGAAAAATTGAAATGTGTAACTTACGAAAATACCTTCCAATCAGGACTTTCAAAGTTTTTTAGCAATGTAGGAGTTATCTTGGCACTGATATCTTCACGTGGCAAGCCATCTGAGCCCCCAACCGTAACAAATGATGAATCAGATGCTTTTACTGCTTTTTTCGGAGCTACAGAAGGCCCCTGGTTCACAAAAGACACTTTTCTAAAATCTAAATAATAAATGGCCAAACTAGGAAAGATGAGCATAGAGAAATACCCATACCTCATATGGATTTTTCTCATACTCAGCATCAAGCGCACTAAGAAGTGCAGGCTTAACATCTGCAAGGAACCCCTTTATATCTGCAAGATAATGGATTAGCTTCCTATAAATTTTCACAGGAATGAAAGGCATACTTGTGGGAAGAAGTAAAATCACCTGGACCAACAAATTTATGCAAGACCCCAATCAACTTAATCGTTGCATTTCTAGTTGCAGCAGCACTTGACTGTAGTCCTGTCTCCTTGCAGAAATCAATCAAATCCTTCAAAGATTACAGAGTAGCTTTAGGATTAGTCAACTGAAAGCAGATCTCAAGTCTAAGTCATCATCTACATAGCAATAAAAAAACAATCTGCAATAATGATGTTATAGGGGAAAGAAAAACACCTTCAACTTTAAATGAGAAACACCAAAGTCCTCAATAGCCGAAACCATCCACAAAAGGCCTTCACTAAGGACCTTAGGATTCTTGTGCTCTTTCATGATTTTATATAACTGCAGAAAATGAAAATAGTTGAATTTAAAGCAAAAGTGGAACTATATAACACTGAGAGCCACAGACATTGTCACAAAAGTGGAAAATACATCACTCAATTCAATGAAAAGTGCTTAACCATCAAAACCAAGTGTATGAGCAAATTCGTCTAGAGTGGGACAAGAAAGCACTAGAAGATGAACTTACTCTTTCAAAAACGAATCCTGGACCCACTGCTTCTGAAAATGTAGTCAGGCATTTCATTGCCTGAGCTCTGGTCTTAATATCAGCCACCCTTTCACTTAATCCTATGAAATATACATTCATTAAGTCCAATAGCCCATTTTATACAAACGTTGAATCAATTTTTGTCCAACTAGGAGATAAGAAATCAGAACAAGATACCCACCAAGAAGACAGAGAACAACACATTTCTTGGGAAACTTTGTCGCAGTAGATGCAATATAAGAAATAACTTCAACTGTTTGCTGCTGGACCTGTAATATTCAAAGGAATAGTCAATCGACACTGTAAAGGTGAAAATTACATCAGATTCCAAAGCATTAGTGATTATGACAGAGCAGACGTCATTTTGCATGAACTTCAAAGTGAAAATTTTAATAATCATTCACGCTACTAAATGCAATGGGGACCATTCATGTTGATGGGTGAATCTAATTAATTACACCCAATACCAGGAAAAAAAAACATTCTGAAGTTTCAATTTTGATCTAGCTGCAACCAGAAAAAACATAGCTCCAAATGACCTTCCAATCGCCCTATGTGTCTTCAACAAGCTGACCAAAATTTAAATCCAACAGAAATTCTGGCAAATAACATTTTCGTGAAGGTTGTATCTGTAAATCAAAACTGCACTTTAATCTCTTCTGTTTGTTTCTTTATTGTTTACTTTGGCGCCCTTTGTAATTGAAGTTTGTTTGATATCATTTGGAAGCAAGGAGTAGAGGAAAAATAGGAAAACTTCTTTTTTTTTTTGTGACTTTATACGCAGTAGACGAATGGATATTTTTTAAATTTTGTAGATTGTTGCAGATTGGCAAGCGCAAAATTCATTACAGAACAGATGGTACATTATGGCAGGACCACATGTCAATTCTAGGAAAAATATCCATTTTCAATAAACCAAATTTTATAGCTTTTTGATTTTTAATAATAATAGACAATAGCAAAATGATTTGTAGAATATTGTGCTTCTTAATTATAGGAAGTTCTAGATGAAGTTTGTTATAAAGGGTCAATCGGAACAACCTCACTGTTTTTAAAATGGTGAAATTGCACACATTTGACTTGAGCTATTTTATTGGCATTGGGGTGATGGTAAAAATCAAGGGAGGAAAATGACAACAATGACATCATTGCAATAGAAAGGCACTTTAAGAGCAACACAAGCTGCATGGAAGTAATCAAAGAAAAAACTGACTACGCACCTGAACATTTTTCTCAGTCCATCCAGGAATAGCACACAGCAAACGTGTCAAAATCTCTACTGACGGATCGAGTCCCTGAATACCCTCAACTTGCTCTTTCAATGAGGAAATTGCTGCACGAATACGTATACCAAAAATGAGAAAGGTCCATTCATCAAGGCCTATGACAATACTTAATAAAGTAATTGCAGAAATATCTAACTATCTATACCCAAGAAAAAGACATTACGATAGTGTTACCACCTGCAATTCCCTCCAAATCCATAATACGAGTAAGGAATTGAATGAATTATATTAGCACCAAGGACTTTAATTGTGTGTTAATTATTAGACAATATTTTCATACAGGCTTTAAAAAATTCAAGAATAACTAGGGTATAATCTAGTATTAAGACAAAGTAGCGTTAAGTATATCTAAATCCTAGAACAGATTCAAAAGGTAGAGCAGATAAAAAATTTTAACACATGTCAGCTCAGAAGAGGGGAAAAGTTTGGACCTTCTAGTCTTTCTTTCCATGCAGCACTTTTCAATTGAGATATAGTCTCGGCTTGTACTAGAGAACCAACTCTGCTTTCAATTTCCTCAAGACTCATCTCTGATGGCTGTTCACCAAGACACGCACAGGTTTTTAGACTATCAAGAAAGAAAGCAGGAAAACACGATCAAGAGAAAAGGCAATAAGCGACTCAAAACTACCTCAACATCTTCAGGTTCAACAGTTTTCAATGTTTTTTGCTGCCCACTTCCATCAGCCTTTTTGCTGGCAGCAGGTTTTGCTGAAGTACTTTTCTTCGCAGCAGGCTAACAAAATAAAATAGACATAATGAGGATAGATCAAACAAACTAGAAGCTAAATTCTTGTATTGATTAAGAATAGAATTACTCACAGCTGCCTGCACAGGCCTTTTACCACTTAGCATACTTGCTGCTGATCTCTTTACAAATGAGTTCCCTGAAACCTATCAATACCAAAGTGCAGTGTTGAATTAAGACCAATCCAGTCAAAATAAATTCAACTGAGGAAGTAAAAAGTATATAAGATTAAGTTACTAGTTACAAATCACCACTGCAAGCACAAAAGTAGTTTGGGAAGATTATATGATGGAAGAACGAGTGTTTGGCATTGTCTTCACTCTTCCATACATCGTGAAAGTACCACAACACAACACAATGCCAAAGCCTTAATCCCAACAATATGAGGTTGTTTTTTCTCAATCAACATCGATATACATGAGCTCTCCCTCAACCAAAGGGTCAACGTCAATCGACAACATGAAAGTACCATTTATCATGAATTTCTAAAATCACCCACTCTCCTATGAACTAAAACCATATCTTTCACTTGGCTTCCTGCTGAAAAGAACAGCCAGTATGCATATTCAGAACAGAAAACATGTTTCAACAAGCCCCATAATCCCTAAAGCATTTATTTTGTATCTATTGATTAGAAAAAATATAAAGCAATCCTTCACTTGGCTTCCTGCAGAAAAGAACAGCCAGTATGCATATTTAGAACAGCAAACACATCTCAACAAGCCCTATAATCCCAAAAGCATTTATTTTGTATCTATCTATTAATTAAAAAAAACAAAAATTAATCCCTCTTTTTCCACCATTGCTAACTAATGAACGATTCAGTCCCACATAATTTCTAACAGCTAGAATGGACAAAGTTTCCAGAAAAAAACAACAAAATACAAAAGGATCCTCTATTCGCATCTGGCACATAGGACATTTCATGCTTTCAGTAGTTCAAATATTTACGGAAAGAATGCTCAAGAGATTTTTTAGGCTGGCCCTTACGTTACTCAAAGAAGTTTTGGTTAATTAAACTGATTTGGATTGTCCATTTTGATATCTATTGCATTTGCGAGTTAATTTACTCAATAAAATAAATTAGTTTGGTCACATAGTTTTCTAAACGGATTGGTTGGGTCACTTTACAGCTAAAGTCCAATTTTCTGCTTCAGCTTAGTACAATCTATCAGGTTCAAAATATCTGCAGACTAAAAACCATTTGTGTTATCATACATCATGGAATCAATTGAAGTTCAAACCCAACACAAACATTAGAGAACAATAAAAACACACCTCTGAAGCAGCTCCATTTGAGGTTTGCACATTAGCTGACATGAGACGTTCAATATGTTAAGATAAGCCAGGATATTCAATTTCAAATATTTACGTAGATGAAAGCATAAAAGACCAAACCTGCACTTGCACCAGCAGGTGGGCCACTTCCTGGACCACCACCAATCATATCATTGAGCTTTTTCCTTCGAACATCATCGAGTTTCTCCAATGATCTTTCCAAAGGTCTCATTCCCACGGACTAAAACATGAAAAGTAGATTAGCATCCGCATTTCAATGTTGCAATATTAAACCAGTGCAGCATTAATGATATTTGATTAAAAGGGAGGCGCACCTTGGCTATGGCTGTCAAAGCAGAGAAGGCTGCATCTCTAACTTCAGGAGTCCCATCATTAAGGCACTGTTCACTTAAATCATTACAGGATTAGACTTATCAAATCCTACAGCAGCTCAAAGTTACAGCATGTGCTACGATGCAGAAACTATAAAGCAACTAATCAATTAGGAGTAATTCATAGTGTCCAAGTACTATTCACTCACCTCCATACAGACTGGAACATAATCCTTGTGAGCTTTTTGAATGACAGACTTGTTACTTGTCTCAATGCAAAAATTTAGCCAATTTAGAGTCATTGATCTCACAAGAGGCACTTTATTTTTCACTGCCGTCTTAACATCTGCAAAGAAAAACCAGGAATCAGATAAACTGAACAGAAGGGCAAAAAGATTTACATAAAGAAAAATCACAAAGGGAACTAAGCTGCAACACATTCAATGGGAGTAAATAGAGAAACAGCATTACAGCAATAACCACTCACCACAAAGTTTACTTTCATCTCGTCACTATCAGATTTACAGCCTTTAAAAAAATATCCCCCACATCGCCCATACTAATATTGTCATCCAATATTCCAATTTGGGTTAACAAGTCATCTTCCTATTAGTATTTAACAAAAAACTTTACCCCACCTACCCAGGCGATGAGAGACCCTCTTCCCCCCCCCCCTCTCTCTCTCTCTATCTTATCCCCACTCTCTCCCTTAAAGGTGTCCCACATTAAAGCCCACCTGATTAAAATTCAACCAAACACACTATCTACAAAAACCACATGCATCCTTGCTATTACACTTTAATGTGCTAGCTCATCATTAAAAAAATGAGAAAAGCAAACGCATAGAGGCCATTTAATGTGCACACAGAAAAGGAATATAATATCTTTATACCAAGACTAAAAGAATTCTAAAAAATCCCACATAAGTGCTTGTTTCTTTATCGTAATGTTTCCCTCAAATTTCCTTTTAAAAATACCCACAAACCACTAAAGCTTATTCATTACAGACCCCTAAGTTCTCAAGGCCCACATTGGATAGTGAGGACACACCAATCTAACACAATCTAGTAATAAAACATACCCAACATCAAGATCAGATCACCTATAAATGGCTATCCCTTTCACCACTACCGCATTACCTCAACGCCAACACACTCAAATCTAATCTGCTAACTTCACTTCCAATTTCATCATCAAGACTCCATCAACTAAAAACTGCCTAGCCAGATATGCACCATCAAATACACCCCTTCAACTATCTAATAAATGGAAGGCATCAACTCATTGAAACACATACACCAAATTCTTCACAGGAACAACTGGACAATAATGAAAATTTCAGTACAGCTTAACCATTGTGTAGATTCTTTTGTGCGACTCGTAATGGAACTGATGTCAAATGGGGAAAAATCATTTTCTTAAACAGGCATTGAAAAATAAAATACATTAATTTCCAGATAACAAACAAACAGTAGGTATATCAATATCTTAGCCAATAAACTCTCAGCATCCATCTCCAGCAATGCAATAGTAGACACAATTTAAAATGATGAATTGTAAATTTACCTTCAAGCACATCAACAAGACTTAGACATCCAGACTTGTACATGGCTTGTAATGTTTGAGTTAAAGCATCGGTAATAGTAGGCTTTTTTTCCTTCAGCTTTTCCTGTTCAGCAAAAACAAGCACAAGACTTCAAGCAACAGAATATCATATATATCATCAAGAAAAAGAAGTACAAAAAGGGGGAAAACAAGCACACAAAGTCAATACAATGAAAAAATGTAGAGCCCACAATAACAATATAAACTCTGACAAGATTAAACAAAAAGCACGAAAAATATAATGAAGAAAGCAGCCAAAACTCTACAAAGAACATTTAGTGGGAAATCTTACAAGTAAAACAGGAAGCAGAAAACGTGAACTTCCTGAAAAGTGTGCTCGTAACCCTCTTGCAAGGTTTCCTATGGCCTGTATGGCTTCAACTGAGACGGCCAGGTTCACATCTGTGACTAGCTGCAGCAGCATTTTATAGTAAAACATAATAAAGCAGTAACGAAAATCATGGAAAAGAAATTCAGGAAAAAGTAGACGAGAAAATGATGCTATCAAACAGTGTCCAAAAAACCTTTTTTAGCGTTCTGCAGACTTCAGTGAAATCGCCTGGTGCTATTCTCCTTGTGGAAGCAAGTTTTGTCAATTCAGCTACAGCCTCTTTCCGCTCTGACCACTTTGTAGCTTTCTAATCCCAAAACAATCAGAAGTAACAACTAATAATGAGTCGTATGTACAAGTCCCACAAAATGGGATGTCATCTCAACAAAATATCTGTCAGCATAATGACATATTTTCTAGCATAAAATTAGCATTGACTTGGAGGTTGTTTGGTATGCAGCCATTTATGTGGATAATTATATTAGATGAATTGCAAAACATGTGTGTTGTTTTGTAGACAACAATTAAATATATTGCAAATACATGAGAATTCCCAATTGCCACAAAATGAGAAAAGAGACTCATCCTACCATCCCCTTGTGATTGCAAATACCTGCACTAAAACTTCCTAATTTACCTCCAAAAAATTAAAAACAAAACAAAAATATTTATCATCTATAAGAAGTTATAATTGTTCCAATATATATGAAGTCCACAAAGTGAACTATAAAATACACAGAAATCAAATTCCTAGAAAGTTCAGATGCTTACATCCCAACCAGACACATTTTTAAAATATCCGAAGAAGTTTATGAGGGATTTAACTTCCCGTGAATTAGAACTTTCTGTAGGCAAAAATTACCCATGTATACCAAACAACCTCTTAAATCTTATATAACCCAGAGTTCTAGCAAATCAAAGGAACATTATCACAGCTACTAAAGTAGAAGAGAACTGACCACTCCATCCCAAAATCCTGACTTTTCTAATGGTGTTAATATGTCGACTGGATCAATTAGCTCGTATTCATCTATTTCCAGAGGAGCTGAAACAAAATTGCTGCAATCAATACCAACATAGAATCTTTACAAAAAAAAAAAAAGCATATAAATCTACTCTCGTTCCAGAATTTTACCAAGTTGCTAATACTAAAAATTCAAAGAAAAAAACCAAACAAAAACCATATGGGCATCAGAAATCTAAATGCATCCATTTGCTCACAAAACTGGCACCTTATTACTTGAAGAGATATTGCAAAAGGACAGTAAGATTTTACAAAAGGTAAACTATATACCATCAGAAGTTGATTCTTCTGAAGGTCCAGCGCCTGTCACTTCAGCAACAACTTCTGGTTCGGGCTCTTTGTCTTGTTCTGACCTGTAAAACATTGGAACACGAGTCAGCACCAGCAGACCTAATGTGCAAACTCATTTCACAATTTTGCTAACATGTAACTGCAAATTTTTGTTTGGCAAATGTAATTCTATGCTTAATCAAAAACTCATACTGCAATGGAATGGTCATTGAGGTTGGAATGCACAGGTATCTAGAAAGAAAAGTTAATGGAGAATAATAGCACAACAATGCTAGAGCCTTAATCCTAAAAGATTAAGGTCGGCTATATGAATTCTTGTTCTCCATTCATTCTTATTTTCTAACATCTCAATTTGTAGCCTAGGTCATTCGTATCATTTTCCAATCCTGTCCTCCAAAACACCCTAGATCTTCCTCACCCTTTTTTTAAAATCTCTCGAGCTACAGCTTTATATCATCTTTACTGATTTGTAAATATTTTGTCTTTGCATATGCCCAAACCATCTTTAACGATTCTCTTTAATCTTTTCCTCAATATCTGCAACTCTAGTCATGTTCACTCATTCATTGAATCCTTCGCATTTCCGCTACTCTCATCTTTCTATTATAATCCTTTCTAAAAGCCAAATATTTTGATCCATATTGTAGCGTCAATCTAATGGTCGTACGATACCCTTTAACTTAGACAACACACCTCGATCATATAATATTCCAGTAGTTGCTATCTATTTTTGCCCCCCACATTTAATTCTATGAATAACATTTTGTTGGATGTCCCCCTACTCTGAAATATGAGCCTAAGATATTTGAAGCATCCACTTGAAGCGATTTGTTTATCTTCCAGCTTTAAGTGTCTTTCGTCATCTCGTTTGTGCTAAAATTACACTCCATGTACCCTTCCTTGCTCCAACTTAATTTGAAACCCCGTGATTACAACTCTTGTTTTCATCGTTCTAACTTAACATTTACCCCGGATAAGTGAGTTTTATGTCATACATTTGAAACTCACTAAATCCATTTTCTAGTATTTTTACTTGCATTTCAACTCTTATTTTGTCAAATAATTGTACATGTTATGACTTACATATTGTAGTTCATTTTAAGTGCATGTTTTGCATTTCCCCCATTTCTTTGCTCCAACTTAATTTGAAACCCCGTGATTACAACTCTTGTCTTCATTGTTCTAACTCAACATTTACCCCGGATAAGTGAGTTTTATGTCATTCATTTGAAACTCACTAAATCCATTTTCTAGTATTTTTACTTGCATTTCTACTCTTATTTTGTCAAATAATTGTACATGTTATGACTTACATATTGTAGTTCATTTTAAGTGCATTTTTTGCATTTCCCCCATTTCTTTGTATACCTCAATTCCCCCTCCCCTACTTTGCTCATTTGTGTAGGTTCCTCGCCTCGTCAGCATGACCCAATGATGTAAGTGGCCCAAATCATCTTTTTGTGGAGTGCAAAACCCATGTCTACCTTTAAAGAGTTTCCTAGTGCCATTAATGTAGACTATAGTGCTCGTTCAAGGCACTATAGTGCTCATCAAGGCAAAGATGAATCAACAAGCACTAGCTACTTAAACATGGTGCTCGTTCGAGAACTTGAAGTGTTCGTTCGAGAACATGAACTGTTTGTTCGAGCACTTCAACAGCGGGAGGACTCTTGTTTTTGAAATGTTTTACAT
The DNA here is from genome assembly GCA_019425755.1 of Amaranthus cruentus. NCBI lineage: Eukaryota > Viridiplantae > Streptophyta > Magnoliopsida > Caryophyllales > Amaranthaceae > Amaranthus > Amaranthus cruentus. The sequence continues at coordinate 1,997,632 of CM033459.1, read as the reverse complement.
ATTTGCCCTTATAATTTACTTTGTATATATAGGTCTCTCCACGACTTAGAGAGTAGGGAGACCGAGTCTTTAGTTAATTTCTAGCTTAGTTCATTTACTCCTTTTTAATTTTTCAAGCTCGCTTATGGTGTTATTATGCTTCTTTTGCTAAATTTGAAGTGGAGATTCAAGGATAAACATTCTTTTTGTTCCTTATTGTAATAGTTTCCAATTCTACTTCAAGAATCTAACATTTCTATAATATCTCTCTAAGTAAATGCTATTCTCAGATTTTATCTCCATTCTTAGTTTCATCCTACATGTTTTTCTCGGTTGATAACTTGATATTTGCTTCTAACCATTAGATTATAGTTTATCCTTGTTTAAAATCCTTTGTTATAGATTCTTAGTCTTATTAAGTACTTGCATGCTAGTTATTCTGAGTTATTTAGAGCTTCAAAGTGTTTACTTTTACTTCTTAGTACTTCATTATGCTTAGTTTATGTTTTATTTCTATTTTCATGCTTATATCCCTGACTTGTGAGTAGTTTAATTTCTAGTGCATGGAGTAACGTAGGTCATCAATATGTAGAGGGTTAATGCGCTTAATTTTCGATTATAGAGCTTAAATGTTAACTAAATTAGTGAAGTTTGGTTCATGAGTTAACCCAAGAAGGTGTGCAAGTGCTCTACACTTCACTAAACTTAGTCGATTTAGCAATTTTACTTGATGATGCGCTTAGTTATTATTCTCATGTTGATCGTTGATAAGCCGAAAAGCTTGAAGCCATCATTAGACACTTACTAATCCAAGAAGGTGCGTATTTGATAGTGTTTTTAGTAGCTTTGCACGTTCATCCTGTTAGTTGTGCATTCATGAGTCTTGTGGTGAGTTCAAGATCAAGAAGCCCACAGGCCCTACACTCCTATATAATCTTGTTTCTTTAGACCACCAAAACCAAGAAATTGAGGTGACATATTCGGGCTAGTTTTATTCATTTTTATGCTCATTTAAATCAACATATCTTGTTGTATGTATGACCCCTTACATAATGGTTTACATGATGATAAGTGAATTCCCCTTGTCTTAACTTCATCTTAATTGTTATAATCCAACACAGTGACAGTCTTTTTAATTGAGGATATCAAGACAAACAAAATCTAAAAACAACCTGTTTCACCTCTAATCTAGTTCGAGAACAAGCTTTTCTCCATATAGATTCGACCTCATCTTGTCCCTATACTTTTGTATGTTGGTGGAATTAGGTAAAAGTAATCTACACTTTGAAAGTCACAACACCAAGGTGTTGTCCTTCTTGTACCATACACTAGGGATCCGATTCCCCCTCCATAGTCCCATCTACTAAGACCATGTCATCAACAAACAACATACATCAAGGCACATCTATTTGTATCAAATGTGTTATCTCATCTAGGATTGTTGCGAAAAGAAAGGAATTTAGGGTCGAGCCTTGATGAAGACCATATGATTAGAAAACTACATGTTGCCACTCCACATGTCCATCTTTGTCATTGTAAACCAAAGTTTTTCTTTTGGTATCTTGTCTTGTGCTTTTTTTTCAAGTCAAGAAAAACCATGGGCAAGTCTTTTTTTATAGCCTAAGTCACCCCAATTGTCCCTGGAAATCTCCATACCCTAATCGTCCCTAGAAATCCTCTAATTCTACTAACATCACATGGAATCAAAAAAAAACATAGTAAAAAAAATCATAGACTCTCTTGGGGCTCCATCTCCAAAAAAAACAAGGACGACGCAACAAACGTACGACAGATATTTTACAACAGTCAACACTCTCCTTGGTCTTTGGCCCACTAGACGAAGAAATTTGATATCCAAGATGTACAAAGCAAAAACAATTGAATCAATATGCAAGGTAATATTTCAATGAACGAGGCTTGGATCATGAAACTTGGAAAGAATAATACAAAAATTGGACACCACGATAATATTTTAAGAAAAAGAAATGCAAACATGTATGAAAACATTACTGCATAATTGCGTCTCAGGCTTCTCACATATGGTTCCGCATGCAAGCAAGTTTCTTACTTTGGTGAATTGTCGTACAATACAAATACTTAGTTAATATAGCTAAAAAAACTCTAATAAGGAGTTTCCTCACAAGAATGTTTCTCATTTTACCCTATACAACATATAACAAATCACAGCATACTGGCATTACCTTATTTTTCGAGTGGGCTTTGCTATCCCTGAAACATTAACAAGCTCTGCCTCTAGCTCTTTTTTCTACAAAAACAAAATGACATTGATATTTCAAAAGTATCAAACACAAACAAAAAGAGATATAAAAATTTTTACCATTGTGTCCCTCATCTTCTCAAACAAGATGGCTTTGACTGGGTCCTTCCCTATCCAACGACACAATTCTAGAGTTAATCCTTTAGAGGAAGCACGAACATTTTGATCCTGATGATCAAAAAGCTCAGGTAACATCTTGAGAAGCCTCTTAGGAGGTACAACCTTGGCCCCAAATTCACTAAACAAAACCCAAAATCAAGAAAACAGCAAAAAAAAAAATTAGTGAGCAACAAAAGAAAATACACAATGGTTATGTACTTTCGCCATCTCTTTATAGTCGTTGCATTTTACAAATAAATCATTTACATAAACAATCCAAAGTGACAGCCTACGTTAACTCAGCCACATAAGCCCATTTTGACTTTCGACTCTATTTATGAAAAATCCTGATATTTTGAAACAAATCGAAGCGTCCACTTATTCAACCTATCTCCAAGAGTCAAGGTTGACACTTTTACTTGAGGAAAAATGAAAAGTTCGAGCAACAACGGTAGCAACTATTAAGAGACGAAAAAAATACTATACTAACATAAAAGCCAATTTAAAATACAAGCAAGGTAGCCAACAAACCTTAACGCTTGAAACATGACATCAATGGCTGGTACAACTGCTTTAGCCACTTTGTTTTTTATAGCCTTCTCCATGGAGTCCTAGCATTAAAAAGATATAAAAAAATTGATATAAGATCGGTGGAAAACAAAACTTTAAACAACCGTCATTAAAGATTTTTTCTCAGTATATATGTTCTTTATAAAAACACCAAGTGCTTTCTAATGTATCTCATTCATCCATATTTGCATGTGTCTCACATACACCATAATCATACAATGATCTCTTATAAAGCACCAAACTTTGACCCATAATGGTTAGTAGCACACCTCCATCGCATAATACTATAATCACATATGTCTAGCCAACTCACATGAATTACTTTAATTTCTAAATTAAACATTTATCCATGGTATTTAAATCACTAAGTTAGAAAAAGTTCCTTCATATCTAACTTTCCAACAAATACATATATTTCGTGTCCAAAAATTTAAAACATTATACGCTATAGTTATCCACTAATTCATGCCAAAATAATATTCCATATATGTTGTCTACCCTTTTATATCTAACACCAACATGCACATTTCTAACTAAGCAGACAGAAGCTTAAGGAATAAACGATGAAATTTTGTAGAAACCCATCCATGAACAAGTAGCAGAATCACTCCAAGTATTAATGAGAGAATTTTGTAATATCTCAACTCTCAAGTAGTAGATAATACTCGACTATACAAGGGCAAAACAACACCTGAACCTCTTTTACACCCAGAAAGTAAACCAACTCCGTTAAAGAAAATCCTCCAAATCTCAAAAGCATACCTCATACAAGTAGATAACATGAAAAATTGAAACCTTATTTAGAGAAATCATGGGCAAAAATGAGCAAAGCGCTAAACCTAATAATCATAGAAACCATACAATAGAATAGAAATCTCAATGTGGCTTTGGGAAGGAACATAGCAGAAGCGTGGTACTCAAAACAATCTCTATTAGAAACAACCACATTTTGAAAAATTGAAAACATGATCCTATGAGCTTGCTTCAAAACTCAACCCTCACTATCCCACGCCTCCCACTCAAAGTGTAACTCACTCCACAAAATCCAATATTGTAAACCCCACAAAGTCCGAGCCCACGACACTACCCATGCCTACACACCTCTCCCAGGCACTTTGTCCTCAACCTAGAAAGTTTCCAAGAGACGCCCATTCTAAATCTACTCTGCTCCACACTTAACCGTAGAATGATTAGAAAATGGGCTTTCCTTGAAAATAAGGTGCACCTTATTGATATGGCAGCTTTATCAATCCTTTAGCTCTGTTTTCTCTTTTATAAGCTCAACTAGGGTATTACAATACAATTAAATTAAGTACTTTGAGCAAAAAGGAAAACTTCTTGATACCAGAAAAGCTTCAGCTGCCTCCAGCTCCACCCAAAGCATAAAGACTATCTGTGCCTTTTCCACCGTCTTCGGCCTCCCAGTAAGACATTTTGCAACAATTGCATCACATACTTCTTTTCCATACCTAAATTATAAACAGAAATTAAACAACAAAATAATTAATTAAATAACCAACCAAAATTTTCACTCCCGCAGACACCAACCTTCCAACATCAGCATCGGCAGCTTTTAAATAAGCAATTAAAGCATCAAGTGCTTTCTCTTGTACAGGTGCATTAGAATCCGCCACTGACTTTTTAAAATAATGACCTGAAGATACAAACATAGATGCAAATCAAAAATTCAAAATGCAGTACCAAAAATCAGTCATTTTAATCAGATCTAAACAACCCAAAATTAAATTAATAAACCTAGAAATTATACCGAATTCTCGAAGACGTGCATCCTTTGGATCAGTAATAGAATCAAATAATGAAACTAAATCAATATTCGCATCATTACGAACTTTCCAATTCTTATGAAACAACCGATCTTCCCATGGAAGTTTCTTCGCTTCTTTTAATAACTTCTCATCTTCCGTCGACATTCTTGCTATTTACAGGAAAAAAAAATTGAATTAGTTGCAGGGGAAATTTTGAAGAATTTCGATCAGTTAATTTGAATTTGAGTAATGTTGCATGCCAAAATGTGAGACGAACAAAATAATTTTCAAATTTTATGACCTAGATTTTCTGAGATTGAATTGTGGAAGAGTAAGTGAGGAAATGCGGGAAGAGAGAGAAAATTTTTGAAAAACTGGAAATGGGAATGGAAGAGAGAGGAAAGGGAAGGTGATTTGTGTTGTACGCTTCAGATATTGTAAATCTTACTCGCAGTTTTGAAAATATGCTATACACGCGCTTTATTGGTCGTAAATAAATCTAATATGGACCCCAGTGGTCATGGTCAGTGTGCACAATATTATTGTGTGTAATTGTGTATGACTGTATGAGTGTATGTGTATCATTTCATAATTGTCTTTTTTTTATTTTTTATTTACCTAAAATAATTCAACTTATTTGTGATTTTCTTATAATAATCTCACATATTGATGATTAACCATAAATAATTTCAACTTTAAAGGGTACTTCCTCCGTTTCATAATACTTGCTACATTTTTCATTTTGGGAAATTTCATTGAACTTGGTAATTCTCCGAAATGAAAATGGATTATGGGAGTGTGTGACTTGAACTAGTGATTAGGCCGTGCAGGTATATCTTCTTTTCTGCCACATTGAAATTCATAATCCAATGTGTCTTTTGTCCAACCACCGTATAAGTAAGTTTTATATAGAGGGTAGGCTGGTTCCTTTGAAGAAATTTTATTCTATGATCAACCCTGAATCATGTCATGCATGAACAGGCTCCGTAAGATCCAGTTGAATGTTTGATTTTGCATGATATAACCCAGATTTTTTTTTCATTTTTTTAATATATATATTTTCTATTAACTAATAGTTTGAATAGTATTGAAATGCATTCATTTCCTCGGCATTGACCTGATCTATGATACTATCGGAGTGAAACAAGGGATCTAAAGAACAATAGAGACTGGCTATATTAGCTACATTTCCTTTTTTAGTAAAAAACCAATCATTTAAAGTTATACTTACTCCTATTTTTATCCTACTCTAAATCTAATTACTCTTATTTTTCTTTTTCATTTTTCAACAAATAATATTAAAAAATTCCAAAAAAACAACTTTCCACCTACTGCTCATCATTGCACAGTAACTTCTTAATCTTCGTGCCCATGCAACGGTAGCAAATAAATCAGAACGGAGGAAGTATTTGTTTAGAGTAAACTTGGGTAACCCAATGACCTACTATTGTAGATAATTCGTCAAAAAAGCAAACTGAAAATTAATTTAAAATTAAAGAAAAAATTTTAAAATTTACATAAAAAATTCTAAAAAAAAAATCATAAATTTTTTTAACATTTTTTTCGACATTTTATTTTAATTTATCTTTTTCTTATAAAAAAATAAAACTTACTATAGTAAATCGTCCGATTACTGGGTATACTCTATAAAAATATCTCTTAAAATTAAGATTATTCATGGTTAATCAATAAGTGAAATTATTTTTCCTTTTTACTACAATTCAAACCCCTAACTTTTCACTCTTTTGACTCGTTATTTCTAATCTATGACTAATGCATACTATTAGTGAATTAGGTCTTTTTTAGATTAAACTAATGAACTAAACTAGCTGCGAGTGATGTTAGCTAGTTTAAATTGGATGGAATCTTGAGTTGAGAAAATGCAACCTTTTTATTGAGTTGAGAAACAACTTTTTTATAGGAGATTATAAATAACTTTTGCTTGTTGAGTTTTCTAACATGAAAATTAATGTCTCATGGCAACAGCATGCTAGTCACCAATTATAAATAAATACAAGAAAAATAAATCGCAATTATTATCAACCTGAAAATGTATTCCTTCATATAAAAGATCAAAATTCGACTTTAGGTATCTTTTCATAAGACTAAGTTCGACTTAAAGTAAATTAAAATGTAATGTGGCCAGCATTGTAACGGCACAACCATAATTAATTACCAATTTATGCATCAACTTGACTTGCAATCAACTCGACCTAACATCAACCCTATCGTAATTAACTTGCCTTAAAATAATCAATCCTTCAATTAATCAAAGAATAAAGGTAGAGATATTGACTTTAACTCGAATTATGTTGACTTGGCCTAATAATTAATAATACGACATTATTTAAATCGGCTTGGCATTACACAAATTCTTGTGAGAGACGGTCTTTATAAGAGACAATCTCTAATTAAACTGGCTCATAAAGGAAAATGTAGAGCAAAAGTAGATATTAAGTTTTAATGGGCTGGGTCTAAAAGACGTCTTTCAGAAAAACGGTCTCTCAGGAGACTAGTTGTTGGCATTAAATTAATGTGTTATCAAATCCAAACTAATTTAAATTCATTTAACCAATTATAACTTAATAACCGTGCCTTATAATCAAAAGTAATTAAATTATAATTAACGCAAAAATAATTTAAGATAAAAAATTCAATTGTTACAATCTTTTACAAGATAGAGGACTACAAGCATGTGTGTTTGTGGGCCTGTGGCATATATATTGTCGTGGACTCGTGTCATGCTCATGTACAAACTTTAAAGGTCAATTTAGCTAGGTACCAATTACCAAATTGTGGTTAAGATATCCACGCGCGCGTGAGATCAAAGTAATAGTTTAGGTTAGGGAAGGACCTGGATGAAGTAATAATAAAAGCGGGGAAAGTGAATAGGATAACAAATTTAAATTAATTTGACGCTTAATGAAGTAATCACAAATCATTTAAGAAAAAAAAAGTAATTACAAATTATTTAAGGAAAAAAAAATAATCACAACTACTCATTATTTTTTTTAATTATGTAACATTAGTACATTATTATTATTATTAATCATATGGAGTATATAATTACTAGTATTAGGAGTATTTAATTAATGGTGAGCAGGACAAATATCCACACCATACCCAACTAGGACAGTTTTGGCTACATTCAACGGCTATTAGCTAACAAATATCAATTAAAAAAAAAAGCTAACAGAATATTGATAGTCACAGACTCATAGTGCATCATCGTCATACTTATTATTCCGCTCGAAAGTAGGGTCTCGGTGAGAAAAGGTAACGAACAATTTATACATTCACTCCGTTCAAATGGAGAACTAGAGAATTGCGGTCGATTTTACCCCGAACAATATACGTGAGCCTTGTGTAAAGAGAATATGGTGTACATCTACTTGCTGAAAAGAAACAACACAATCAAAAATAAGGTCTTAGTAATATAGGAATAACAGATAACAAAAAATAAAATAAATAAATAAATAAATAAAAACCACAATGAGTACACAAACAAACAAAAACAGGGCAGGTAAAAAGCATCTAAACTCTAGGGAAGACGGTAAATAAAAAACTATCAGTTTTCTAAAATAAGGATATGACGTTTCTAACTATTCTTATCACTAGTCATGTCTGCGGAGAGGTGCAACTCCCTCATGTCGTTCTTTATTTGCCCAACCCACGTTTTCTTAGGTCTTTTTCGACTTTTCTTACTCTCCACTATAATGTTTTCTATCCTTTTAACGGGAGAGTCGAATGTCTTTCTTTGCACAAGTCCAAACCATATTAACTTATTTTCATACATTTTAGCAGATAATGAGGCAACACCTAACTTCTATCTACAGGGGCGAAACATAGTTAAGGGCGGGTAGGGGCGTCGCCCCTCCGAGATTTTCGGCAAATTTTTTTTAATATACAACTGTCAAATATATTTTCTTATAATTTTAGTCCAACAAAATAAAAGCAACACAATTAAATGAAGAGAATAACTGAAACAAAAAAAAAGTCTAATAAGTAATAATGGCTTATCAAATTAGGAATGAAATTATCATATTTTAACACCTACAAGAAACGAAAAAAGAAGAAAGCGATTGGGAGAAATCGAAAAAAATAAAAATTATGCTTACTATTTACGATTAAAAGGTTAGTTTTATATTTTGAATTAATTAAATTTTCTAATTTATATTTAATAGTTAGTTTGCATAACTGAATACTTCAATCAATAAAAACTTATACAAAACAATAATCTATTATGAAGATAGTAAAGACAAGACTTATAACAAAATGGACGACGATTATCTTGTTGATAGTTTAGTAATATATATTTAGAGACAAATAGCAAAGACATACAATGTCAATAAGATTATAGACAATTTTAAAGTGCTAAAAGAATATCGTTTACTTTGATTCAAAATGTACGTTATAACTTTTGTTTCATTGATTGGCTATATTTTAGTTGAATTCAATTTTTTTGTTAACCCCGCCCCCCCAACATTTTGTTCAAGTTTCGCCACTGTCTATCTATACCCTCCTTCTTGATTAGTTACAACAATACATCCTACTAATAACAATATAATAATTAATTAAATTGTACGTTGATTAGTTAACAACAATACATCAAAATAGAGATATCTATATCTCCCTATAGCTTCTGTCTACGTTCTTAATTAGCCAAGTTTAAAAAGGTTGAATGGAAATAATTATTTTTTCTTTCTAAAAAACATAAATATAATCATTGATTATCTTAATTATTATGTTTTAATTTTGGCAATGAACTGTTGGAATAAAAAAAAAGGTACTCGATTAATTACTCCAAAATTTTTTTATAGCCAAAAAATGTTAAAATTATTAAAAGTTGTTGAAGCAAGAGTCAATTCTCTAATATATTGAAGATGACTTTGAGCATCTTAGCTTGTAGCTCATGCTAACTTTTTGGATCACGTGATGAAGTGATCAATAATGATGATATGAAGAGCTTTAATTTGGGCAAGGCATAGTGGCTTGATCAAAGCGAGAGTACTAAACATGGGGCTTAGCATGTGCCTTGAACGAGGCAAGACACTAGAAGGAAATCGCTTGTTCAAGGCAATTGAAGAATGCAAGTCAGTAGCATTCTGAAGGTACCACTCGACCCGAGCAGTAATGTGGCTCGTCCGAGTGGGCTATAGTAGTCCACATCGACGACTTCAATTTGTTGTTGGATATACATACGCGGGGAGCAAGGCTTTATCCTAGGGCTTTTGATATGTTGTGGGACTATATAAAGGGTCTTAGAACATCACTAGAACATAAGAGAGAGCCTAATACTTAGAATCAACTAAGGCTTCAACCAAGAGACTTCATTCTAGTTGTCTTAGTGCACTTGTGGAAATTTGACATCAAATGTGCAATCTTTACTTTGAGAAAGTGTTTTTAAATGTTGTGTAAAGCTTGTCATTAATGAATGTTAATTTGATAAAAGTAAGAACTTGTTTTGAGGGTAGGTGTCCTTGAAATAAATAAAATAATTATCTAGAATAATCCAACATTGCATTGATTATCTTACAGTAATCCTAACTTTTGAGTAACTATAAATAAAAATTTTAGTGTCACTTATCAAGGAACATTGTAGCCGAAATGGTCACCAGTTTTTGTAGGTTAATTGTTTAAGAAAATTAAAATTATTCAAATTAAAAGTTAAAATTAAAACATACACTTACTTGATTTTTCTTTTAAATTATTTTTAATTTTTTATAATTTAACTTTGAATATAGTTATTTATATTTTTATGCAAAATTATTTGTATATTGAAAAGATATTATCTTGATGTATTCTTAGCAGTTAGCTAGCAAACATTCTTAATAATTGATATAATTCATAAATCAACAATTAGAATTAAAATCAGTAAAAAAATTAAATTATTATGAATAATATTTACATTAAAATAAAAGAGATAAAGTGTTGAAGGAATGTCTACAATGAATAAGAAACTCAAATTCTTACTTGACCGTTTACAAAAGACGTCTCAAGATTGGGTTAATCCAATGTTTAAATTTTATAAAAAATAACTAAATTATTTCATAAAAAATAACCCAAGATTGCTGAAACTTTAAACAATGTTGTTTAACTTTCATTTTCAGTTTTCCTTATTCTCTTTCCTGACAAAATTACTCATCTTCCTCTCTCAAACTCCAATTGTGGTTTTCAATCTACATTTTCCCCTCTCAAACTCCATTGTTGTTTATTCTCTGCTTATCTTCTTCAACATTTACAAAACCATCAAAGTTATTTATTTATACTTAATCATTTTCGTTTTTAAAGCTTTCATTTTTATTTTTTAGGGTTGATTGTGTCATATATTAGTTAAATTTACAATTTTTTGTTTTTCTTAATTAAGTTTCATCTGTGGTGTAAATAGTGATGTTGAAGAAGACAACAATGTCTACTGTTTGGGGGAAATTAATAAAAGCAATTGTGGTTATAACATAATATATTGGGAGTTATAACATAACATATTTGTAATTATAACATAATATATTCGGGGTTATAACCATAATATATTTGAAGTTATAACATAATATAGTTGGGGTTATAACAAAATATATAATTGCGGTTAATAGATTTGGGATTATAACAATAGATATTATTGATATAATACTACAAAATAGATATATTATAATATACAAGAAAATATATTATGTTATAAAATCTCAAATAATTTATAAGGTTTTAATTCCAAATATATTGAGTTATAACCCTAAATATATTACATTATAAGCCCAAATATATTCTGTTATAACGCCAAATATATTATATTATAAATAACCCCAATTATATTATGTTATAACCCCAAATATATTATTTTAATTCCAAAAAAAGCAGTTTTCTACAATTTTTTATTTTTAAAACAATAGTTTTTTTTTCAAAACACCAGTTTTTTTTATAAAACAACAACAGTTTTTTTTAAATTAAGTTATTTACTTACAAAGGAAAGTGAACAGTACTCTTAGTAGTCGTTTTTAGAAAAGACGGTCTCTGAAAAAATTACATGATTAGAAATCTATGTTTATTCGCCCGTCCTAATGGGCAAAAGACCCCGACCATTTACCGTAAATCTAGCTAGTAAGTTTATCATGTTCATGTGCTAAAGATATTCGGTAATCAAGCATTTGATTTCTAATTTCTAAAACCAATTATAGATCTTGCTACTTTGATTTTTTAACATATACTTCTGGATATACTCTAGGAAATTGCAATACGGACTACGAAGTTATTCCATTTGTCTATTAAGATAGTAAATCATATTTGACTAGATTTGATTTTTGAATGAATAATTTATGTGTTAAGTTTCAAATTTTAAATAAGTAGTAGGTCAAAAAATAACTCTTAAAATCAAGATTTATGTCAACATATAACACGTAACATGTAACAACTATTATCTATATTGATTTTTATTCTTTGCTTTATTTGCTTTTGTTCTTTTATTAAAATAATTTTTCTGCCGCTAATTATGATTTTATTTAATCCACTTTATTTTCTATTTCTGTATCTCAACTTTTTGAAATCTATACTATGTTAAAGTGGATTTTGCCAACTTGTTTGGACCATTTTGTATTACACGATTTTCCAATTTTTAAATTTGAATACAAACTATATATCTTCTTCGTGTTTTTGTTGTTACAATATTTCTTCTTAAACAATCAATAACTAATATATCTTATAGAATAAGAGTAAAATACAAATTAAGAGTGATGGGTAAATAGTGTCAAAAAAATGGGACATTTAAGCTGAATAGAAGGTAGTAATATATATCGAAAGAAATTATAATTATTAGAAAATGATTAAAGCATAATTATTTTCCCTCACTACTATGTTGACTAACATAGATTACATTTAGACACCGTGACACCACACATTAATTATATTGACAAGATCTTGCGTAAAAAAGGAATCCTATTGAATTGTTTCACCCACAAATCGTCCTTTTGAGTTTATTTAAACTAATTTTCATCACGTGCTTGTGGCATTGTGCTTTGAACTAAGCTTTTTAAAATACTCTATTATCATACACGTAAACGACTTATTTATCAAAGATCTCTTTATTTATCTTAATAGTCTAATAATGATTAATTTAATTGGTAAACTAACCATTGAAAATTCTATGGGCGGATCCATATCCCTTCTATACCTGTGAATCAGAGCAATGAAATAAGAATAATTATAAGTTTAGAAGGAGGTGTTAGTATAATCGAACCTAATTAAACTAATAAAAATATTTTATGTTCTCACTGAATCAACTATGCTGCTAAACTTTTTTAAACATAAGTAAATTTAATAATACTAAAATATAAAGTTTATATATAAATTTATGATTTTTAAACTAAATTTTCTTAGTTATTTTTTTTTATGGATTGTGCTATTACTGAGTTTGTATTTTGAATCTGCCCTGCTTCGAGTATTGTACACCTCATCCATTGTGTTATAAATACCTGGCAATATAGCAAGCTAAGTCACAACTCACAAGCTCTTATCCTGCCTACAATTCAATGGCTTCTTTAAATTCTTCTCCCGCCTTCTCTGCCACCGCAAATATATCCGCCACCGCGCCTCACCATTGCATAATCCCCAAAACGTCCCAACTCTCCCTCTCAAGAGGTGTAGGTCATCGCGCTATAAAAATCTCATGCAATGTAGCAACCACAAATGATGATGACTATGATCAAAACCTTAAATATGAAAAAACCACGGGTAAATTAGATAGAAGAAATATGCTTATAGGACTTGGGGGTATGTATGGAGCCGCCGCCACATTTTGTGGTGGACCTTCCGTCTTAGCGGCTCCAATCCAAACCCCAATCCCAAGTAGTTGTGAGCAAGCAGATGTACCTCCTAATGCAGGAGATTTGAATTGTTGCCCACCTATTGCCACCAATATAGTTGACTTTGTGCTTCCACGTGCACCTAGTACTTTACGAGTACGCCCACCAGCCCATTTAGTCGACGACGAATATTCGCAAAAGTTTGCTAGGGCAATCTCCTTAATGAAAGGTTTGCCTGATGATGATCCACGTAGTTTTACCCAACAAGCCAAGGTGCATTGTGCATATTGTAATGGATCCTATTCTCAAGTCGGGTTTCCTAATTTGGATCTTCAAGTCCATGGATCTTGGTTGTTCTTCCCTTTCCATAGGTGGTATCTCTACTTTTTCGAGAGAATACTCGGAAGTTTAATTGAGGATCCAACTTTTGCTATCCCGTTTTGGAACTGGGATGCAGCAGCGGGCATGCAAATGCCCGCCATGTATACGGATCCAAACTCTCCTTTATACAATGAAGTTCGAGACCCGGCTCACCTTTCTCCAAAGATATTGGATCTAAACTATGATCTTGACGATTCAAATGATGTGTCAGATCAACGAATGATCTCGAACAATCTCACGCTCATGTATCGCCAAATGGTGACCAATGCACGGACTCCTAGGTTGTTCTTGGGACAACCTTATAGGGCTGGAGCAAGATTCAGCCCTGGAGGAGGATCCATCGAAAACTCACCTCATGGTACGGTCCATGTCTGGACCGGTGACCCAAACCAACCCAACTTTGAAGACATGGGTAACTTCTACTCCGCGGGTCGGGACCCACTATTCTACGCCCACCATGCTAATGTGGATCGCATGTGGTTCCTTTGGAAAACATTATCCGCGAATAATCGAGATTTTACCGACCCAGATTGGCTAAACGCGTCGTTTATCTTTTACGACGAAAATTCTCAAGCGGTAAGAGTAAGAGTCCAAGATTGCTTAGACACAACCCAACTTGGATTCACATACCAAAACGTGGATTTACCATGGCTCAACGCCAGACCCGGTCCAAGACCCAGATCCAGATCCACAGTAAGATCCGTAAGTTCAACTCCTGAAACTGCAACCGCCATGGAATCTCAATCCAACATTGATTTCCCAAAGCCATTAAAGAAGACAATACGAGCAAATGTAGGAAGACCCAAGAAATCAAGAACCAAAAAAGAGAAAAAAGAAGAAGAAGAGATTCTAGTGATCGAAGTAGATGTTAAAGAACATGATAAGTATGTAAAGTTTGATGTTTATATTAATGATGAAGATGATGTTCCGTCGAAGAAAGTTCAAGTGAAAGCAGAATATGCTGGAAGTTTCGTGAATGTTCCTCATAAACATAAACATGGGGAAGTTGGTAGTCATAAAACAAGTTTTAGAGTTGGGTTGACTGATTTGATTCAAGAATTGGGAGCTGATGATGATGATGGTGTTATGGTGAGTTTGGTTCCTAGAGCTGGGAAGGATAATGTTATTATTAAAAATGTTAACATTGAATTTGCTTCTTAATTTTAATTTTAATTAAATGTTAGGTTTTCAATAATTAACTTGCATTTTTTGGTCAAATTGTAGTGGATTTAATTTTATTGCATTTAGACATGATGATTTTTTGTTGTGTTGGATTTTGGCATGAATAATACTACTTTCGTTACTAATGTCCTTTTCGTTTTGAATATTTTATTTTGGAGAGAAAAATTTAATTAAGATTTTTAGGACATATATAGATGATAAAATATATTCACGTGAGATTTCGTTAGATTTGTCTTGATGTATATTTTTTTTATTATATTATATATTTTTTATAATGCATATTTAGAGATATTAAAGCTCAAAATTTACTTTGAAATACAAAAAATAAATGGGAAAATCATTTAGAAACTAAGGGAGTAACTTAATTTATTAGTCTTTTGATTATCGAGGTTCGTTAAATTAATTGTAGATTAATGTTGATTAATGCTTCTAGTACAAGCTTAACATATAAAATAAGTGGCTACGTGTTCCTATGTGTTTGTGTCAGAGGTCGGAGCTCACGAGTAACGACCCGATCTACAAAAGATTTGATAAAATATTACTAGCTTAGCTTGTATTATGTATACGTTATGTAATTTCTTCGTTCCATCGTAGTACGTTTCAATTTTTATGTAACTTTGATCATTTGTATTTTATGTTATATTTACTTAAAAATAATAAAAATTTAATATTATAAAAGTGTTGAATTAGAAGAGTTAAACAAAATCTTATTTAATTATATTTTTTGTAATATATTAGCCGCAATATATATTAACTAAGCTTGAAAGATAAATAGTACCAATAATTCATATATAGCAACTATTTTAAAACAAAGGAAGTATTTCTTTAAAATTGCAACAATTGAATTGAGTTTTATTTAGGTTAGAGTATATATCATTTGTTTAAATACAAAAGTCATTGAAGCAATCTCGCCTAGTGTTTTTTTTTGGCGCAACAGGTAATTTTAAAATATTGCAATAAGAAAGTTGACTGAATTTTTTATTTTTATTTTTTGATTTGAATGTAAGCTAAAAAACTCTTATATATAAAGAAGGAATTCATCCTTTCTCTAAATGGATAAGGTGACGATGATTTAATCCCAATCAAAATAGTGAAAAAAAGTTCTTATCTACTAAGTTAGCTGACCTATGATTCTTAGAAGTTGAAAAGTTGTTGGGAATAATATATACTTTTTACGGCAGTTTTCTATGAATAATCCTTATTTTTTATTATTAATAAATAATCTGAATTTTTATTATATTTGCTTACAACACCCCTTTCGTAAATTTGACCGGCTACAGCAGGTCGAAAACTGATTTGAATGTCTTCAACCAAATAACCTTCTTCAGCCATTCAATTACACTTGCAAAAAAACCTCAAATTCATTTCACCCCGAAATTCTAGAGTTCATCACAAAAACCCTAAATTTTCATTTCCTCACCATTTCACCCCCAAATTCAAAAAAGGAAGTTTGAATCTAGTTGTTTTGTTGTTGTTTTTCATAAAATGGTAAGCTTCTATTCTCATGGAGGTTTCGGTATTATTATCGACTTCTATGTGCGAATTTCTGATGTACTTGAAATGAAAACATTAATTTTTAGGAATTGAATTTAGTTTTCTCTCTCCTAAACTTTGGTTTAATTAACAATGGAGAAATGAGGTAAGGAGGAAGAAGATGACAACAATAAGAAGGAAGAGAACAAGTGATAAACTACTCTAGCACCTGATGTAGCCGATCAAATTTACGAAGGGGGTGTAGTGAGTAAATACAGTGAAATGTTCGGATTATTCATGAATAATCTCGGAGTAAAAAGTAGAGATTATTCTCGACAATTTTTCCAAATAAATACGTAGATAGAACCGTTAAATATGACTGTTATAATAAAGTAATATAATTTGTTAAAAAAAATTTGTATAAAAGTTTTCAAATGCCACTTTTGATTTTAAAATGCCAAGTATGATACCGTACTATGATACAAAACACTACTGTAATGGTGTAATTGATAGGGTTTGTTACAATTCATTATCAAGATTATAACTGCCTATTGAAAATATTGAAATAACCTCTACTTATTAAGGAGGAGATGATATTCCCTCCGGTTTTTTTAAAGAATTCACACAAATAACTTTATTCATCCTTATTTTAATATTTTAATAATAATTATGATTCTGCATATTTTCCATTAACTTCATTTAACATTTTTATATTTCTTATGGTCCTCACATGTTTCCACTAACTTCATAAAAATATTTTTTAATTAATTGTGGTCCCCATATATTTTTCCACTAATTATCTTTTTATACTTTTTTAATATGTGTGGTTTCCACTTCTATCCCTCATATTTTTTATTCAATAAAATAATATCTTCCTCATCTACAAAATTCTACTTTTTTTTTTCTTAATTCTTGTAAATATTTGTTATGAAAACTTTAATTGTCGTGAACATTCTTTATGGAAACTTTATTAAGTAACTGACATATTCCCCCCTTTGCAACAGTTAAGAATCCACTTATATTGGAATATGAATTTACTTTTACGATTGCTACATCTAAAATAGTCCAGAACTCCAGATTGAAGATACTCATCAAAAGTTCGGAACATAAAAATCAAGCCCTGCCCTCAATTACAAGTTGTAAGTTTGATCATCAACTTTGCGTAATTATTTTAGACAAATTAATTGATTAGTTCTTAATGCAGCTGTTTTAATGCTTGCTTAATTTTGTTTAATTGTGAATTGTGATCAGCTTCTTGCACATAACCTGTTCGATGTATTGCTTCATCTAATTTGAGACTTTGAGTCCTTAACAGTTCCTTATATGTTAATAAATAAACTGTCCTTACAATTCTTTATATGTTAAACTCAAATTTCCTTTGGGAAAAATTGGTTGTGTATAATAAAAATCCACATAATTTCTAGTTCATTGCAAATATAGGCAGAAATACAATTATCAATATATGGCAATTTTGTACATAAAAGACGTTATCCAAACGACGTTATGTGACTCCTCCCTATGGCTCTTACGTAAATAGGATTTTAGAGTGTTAGATAAGTCTTACGAGGTGTTCATTAGACCGGAACAATCTATATTCTTAATGGTTGGCTCATATAACATTTTCATCAAGCCGGGCAGGGTAAAAAACCCATTTGGTCCGTCCAGATCCAATCTTTTTAGGTTGTGTATGGAAACTAGCATTTCATTTCAAATTAATGATTTCAATTACGAAATTATGAATGACAAGGTTTAGGAGGTCATTCTCAAATCTTCATCTTTAAACCATTTTGATAACAATTGTGGATTTGGCTCAAATCCAAATTTAAAATTCTACTATTTGCCAACACTAATTTTGAGTCAAATCTATATTTTCAAATGAAATCCTCATTCCCAAACATAGCATTAATGCTTTTCCAAATTGATTTATAGAGTATGGATTGCTAAAGTTCAAGTTATATTCAATTCATATTTCATTTGCAAAAGTATACAATTGCTTTACTAATATATCTAATCAAAATTCATAACATCACTCATTACATATTTTGAGGCACAAGTATTATACTTAGCTACGCACCTACTTACATAAGGATTTGGGAAGTTATGAACTACCTAAACACAACTAATTCTATACTTCATGTAACAAAGTAATCTAAATAAAAAATTACTTTTATTAATCCTTAATAGTAAAACATTAAAATCAATTTCGCATTGTAAAAAAAATTTACAAGCCATTTTTTTTAATATTTATTTTGGGCAATGAAAAAGAGGTTAGGGAGAATTAATCGTTCTTGGAAGCAATTATAATTGAATTTTTATCATAATGGTGGATGAGAAAATCTCAATCACTAGATCAACTCATGATTCTTTTTTAGGCCGAGCCAATTCTTAGTATGAAAAAGATAAGATCACACTGTCACTAAGGTATGCTTCACTTAATTACACACCAAGCCAAAAATGTTTTTGTTATTATGTAGAAGTCCCAAAACCAATAAAGAAATGGTGCCGTGAAAACATATATACATATAAGGCAGCATATCATAGCCAGAGATAAGCTGTGCTGCAGAAAACTGTCCCTCAAGTCTCACAAGTGATGTGTGTTCTCAATGGTTACTAACAGCTACTAATTTGCCATTCAAAGAAACTAGGCATCACCGCAATAGATCATGACCCTTGCATTACCCAAGAATACTAGATTATATATGAAAATATGATAGACTTAAGTTTGAATTCTAGTTTATGTACTATAGAATATAGATAACTTCAATTCATTTTATATCTGCAATAGTGGATTAATTTTGCATAGGATCTGTCTCAATTTCTTGAGCTAGTTGCCTTGTTAGGAATTCCGCGCGTTCATCTTGCCCACCTGCAAAGGAATAGACTTTGAAGGCAAATTGGAATGCCCTCCAGAGCGTTTTTGCACATACATTTTTCTGCCCGCCTGCTTTGGACCAGTTTGAGTCATTTGTTTCTGCCTTAGCTTCTCTCCTCTCCTAGAGTTCAAGAAAAATGTTTAGAATTAGATTTTCTGAACATCTATTACATTCCATTTTTGATGGGACAAAAGATTATAGTTATTTGGTTTGGATTATATTAAAATGAAGCAGAAGCATTAATTCATGTTCAGCTCTTATCAATATGAAGTTGCAAATGATGTTTTCTACCAAGGGTCAATCGAAAACAACCTATTTTTTATTACTAACAAAGGTAAATTTGTGCACATTTGACCTCAAATTCATCTAGATGGGTGCCCTTAATTGGGTTATTGGAATGTTGTTTGGAGTACAACAGTCAACGGTTAGACAACTACGTTTACTGAAAAGGCCCAAGAGGATGGCAGTTTATCATCTGTACCTTTAGTGTCAATTCCATGCAGCCTGATGAGACATCCACCATTGCTTCCTTAATCTTGACCAGAACTTGAAAGTCAAAGTGGATGTTGTGGCTTTGAAACTTCTTTGTTTCTTCATCTTTCGTTCTTTCTAAATTTTCCAGTTCTCCTTTAATCTGTATAAATTTGAAGTCTGTTATGTCCAAATATAGCTGATGGTTTTATTTGGTACTTCGTACTTAATATTCAAATTTTAACCTCATTTTTCGGTCGAAGTTCCGAATCATTTACCTTGTTGAAGTACTTCTCTACTTTATCTAGAAGCTGGACCACAGGACACTCAATTTTCCAGTTTTGTAATTCAGATAATATTGCATCAAGTTTTTTATACAGCGCTGCTGCCATCCTTAAGGCTTCCAACTTTTTCACCGGAAAGCCTTCAAACCTTGCAAATACCTGACTCTCATCTGTTAGGACTTCAAGCTTGGATTCTACTTCCTGGTAGAATTTGAACAGTTCATTCATGTCCTTTGTCTGAAAAGAGCTTAAGGCACCTTGCATTTCCTTAATTGTTTTTCCATGCTTTTCCACATCTTCTTCAATTTGCTGGAAGTATGATGACCTGCAAGTACAATACTTAAACATTACTCTTCACATTATTTCACAATTTAAATGTAGAATACCAACAGTAAGCTTATTTCAGCATACCTTTTAGTCATCTCTGCAAGTGCATCAGCCATGCTCTGTCCTCCACCAGCACTACTAGCATTATTTCCACCACCCTTTTTCCCCTGAGATGATTTCACTGTTAAAGACGCTCCTTCAAGCTTCTTCTTGAGCAAGCGATATAAGTTTCCCATGTGAGATGACCTCTTCAGTTTTGTGGTGTTTTTTGCACGTAGGGACTTTCCTGGGGGAGGAGGTGGTGGTCCCCCTCCTTTTCCAGGCATTGGTGGTGGTAGTGCAGCTCCTCCTGGAGGTGGTGGAGGAGGAGGCGCCTTTGCACCTGGTGGTGGAGGAGGCACCTTTGCACCTGGAGGTGGAGGTGGAGGTGGTGCAGCTCCTCCAGGACGTGGTGGTGGAGGAGGAGGAGCCTGAGTACTAAGAAGTGGAGGTGGCGGAGGAGCTCTTGCTCCAGTAGTTGGTGGAGGTGGCGATGGGACTGGACAAGCAAGTGGTGGTGGAGATGGAGGCCCTGTGTTGAATGGTGGAGGTGGGGGTGCAGAAGGAGGTGGCGGTGGTGATGGATGCCCTCGATTGAATGGCGGAGGTGGAGGTGGATTATTGGGAAGTGAAATTGGCGGGTTTGATTTTAAGAGTTGTGGTGTAGGTGGTGGCGGAGGTGTTGAAATAGTAGGTTGTGAAGTTTGAGGTTTTGCGTTGAGTGGAGGAGGTGGATCAGTAGGCACTGATGTTGGAGGGCTTAATTTAAAGGGTGGCGGTGGAGGTGGTGGAGGAGGTGTTGAATTAGTAGGTGGTGGAACAGACACAATGGATTGTGGTGGTGGTGGTGGTTGCGGTGGAGGCGAGTGGAGTTGCTTGATTGGTGGGAATGATGACATAACAGTAGGTGTTGTTGGTGTTTTAGGTGTAAGTGGTGTTACTGATTGTCCTAACTTATCTTGATCATTAGACTCCAACTTGGTCATTGATGATGCAATTTGAAGTGCTTCTTTATCATCTATCTCTATGATCATAGGAGTTGGTCCTGTATCATCTTCACTCTTTACCTCATCTTTTCGATCTTCCGAAACAGCTGGAAGGTTCATTTTTGCTTGTGAATTCTGATTAGTCTTGGGATTCTGCATTTGATTCTGAAGTGCCATATGGAAAGACAGCCGCTTCCAGTCCATAGGAGTTAACTTATCCACAGCTTGAAGCCTGAGGTCCCAAAGACGTGGGGGAGAGTGACGTGGAGAAGAATACTGATCTGCATATCTTGGTGGGGACTCAGGTAAGACGGAAGTTGGAGTGTGAGGTGAAGCACACGATGAGTATTTCCATTCGGAGCTGTGCTCCGTCGATTTCCTGTCAATTGAGATGGACCTCGAGTAACTCTTCCTTGGTTCATCCTCCTCCATTGAGTCAAACCTTTCTCTAGCTGTCTTGTTAATGCAATCCAATATTGTCACCACCATCTTGGCTGGAAAGAATGGTCAAGTTTCTATGTTAGTTCAGACATCATAATCAAACCAACCAAAATTCTACAACATGCTTCAAAGAGTCTTAACATACCGAGATCATCCAATGGGATTTTTTCGACATTGGTATACTGGAACTTGTCCCTGACCTTAGGATCCTCTATCCATGCTGAGTCTCCCACACATTTTAGGACTTCATAAAAGCATATCAATCCCTAATTACAATAAGATTCCTCTTTAGTTAGCACAACTTCATCCACATTTATGCTTTATATGATTGTGTGTAAATTTTATCAATTCTAATGCCAAAGTATAAGTTAACTTATGCGTTTCGTTTATAAACAATCTCTTTTACATGTCAGTTTGAGCATGTGCATTGTATCACACTGCCCGAAGCTCCCTGAAATTAAATGCCTCAAATATTTGTTAATATTAGCTTACATCGCTTTTGCTTATTTTAATTACTTGTTTATAGGAAAGAATTTCCAAACCTCATGTGTGCTTCTCTCCTTCAGTTTTGCTGTTGGAATAGTATGTACAAATTCAGGGTACATTCTATGAAGGTCCTCTCCTGTTAATATCAGCAGCTGCAGGGAACAATAATTATCAAGTTCTAACCATCTAAACAACATTTCATTACCGCAATATCATTAAATGGCTCACATAGGAGGAGTTCAGGAAAATGTACGCAACCTTACCCTTGTGATAACAAAGAGATTGTTTGCGGTAGCTTCCTTTTTTAGCCATGAAGCCCTTTTTAAGAGAATATAAGAAAATTTATAGGTGTACCTCTTGTATTGGAACAGAGCCATTTAGGTGAGGAATATCAAATATGTCTCTAAAAATCATAACTTTCTTCCTCAGCTCCATGAGCAAGAGAAAGTTTCTACTCGGACTTTCTCCGCCTGACTTACTAACAGTCAAGCTTTGCATTTCCTTTTGTTCCTTGACTTGTGCATATTCAGATTGTTTTGTAGCCGCAGCTTGTTTTGAAGCCTGAAACACAAAACCAGTTATTATTTCATCAGACACATCCATTTTCAGGCATGATACAAACATTTATGTCTGGCCTCAATATTCTTGCATACAATTACATTTCATTACCCCAACGGAATTAATGGATCCCACCTCGGGATCTGAGGATCAGATGTACGCAACCATACTATTGTTTGTTTTAGCATTAAGGTTATTTTTGATCGACCCTTAGTAGTAAACATGATTTAATGACTAATACTTTTGATATGATTCTGGGTTTATGATATGTTCTCTTGAACAAAAGGTGCATAAATAAACTAAGTAAAAAAAACATTATGGGTTTTAAAGATTATGTGTTTTCCTGGAGAAAATAAGGGAAAGTTCAGAAAGATTACCATGAACAGATAATGATGCAATCAAATACAAGATTGACACAACTATCTGATATACATAATTCTGTGCTTGTTTTGAATGTGCAGATTGAAAAACTGTATTATTTTCTTATCTCCAAATTTCTGACCAAAATAGCAGAAGAATGAAGAGATGTTCTAGGAAGAAAAGCCTTGAAGTACCTGCAATTTGACCGCCCTTCGACGAAACAATGCAGGAATACAAGAAGAGGCGCCAGCCATATAAGAAGAAAGTCAAACAGACTTAATCTTTTATATTGAATTCTCCATTAAAGTAATATTTTGATGCTGATGCTGATCTTGATGAGGAAATCATACGACACATTCCCTGGTAAGACCTGTTAAATGACCCAGTTATGTTTTTTTATTTATTAATTTCTAGAAAAAGATTAGCAGATAAAAATTTAAAAATTCAAAAATAGGAAAATAATTGATCAAGATATTTGCAAGGAAAAAAAAGGGGGTGGGGGTGGCTCTCCACAAAAGAGAGCCTAAAGGAAAGGTTTGCTTTTAACCAAAGACAGTTTGAAAATTATCTGGAAATTTACAAGTTTAGTTTGTGCTTTTCTGTTTATTATTGTAAGTTTTGAAGTATTTTCCCATTGCAATGTCTCTATGAATGAATTCTTATATAATTTATGCCAGCTAACAGGGCAAACACTCTGTTACATATACTTTTGTGTTTCTTTCATTGGGTTTTGAGTGTTTTTTTTTCACCAAAAAAGTCTTATTTTTAGAAATGCAAAGATGAAAATCAAACCACTATACAATTGTGGAACAGAAAACTTTCAACCACATGATTATCGGCTCCAATTATTTTCAATATATCATATTAGCCCCTAAAGTTTTCTGATTTGTGTAATCAAATACAAAGAGTGATTTTCCGATAATATTTCCTTGGAAAATGTTTTAAACCTGTCGAAATGTATTAAATTACGCTTATACACATGAATTAAATATTATTCTTAGTGTATTTAAGTTACGAGTATAAAGTAGTTTCATTTTTTTTCCGGGGAGTTTTATTCTTTGTTGGAATTTTACAAGTATTTTTTTGTTTGTATTGATATACTATTAATATAAAAAGTAATTTTTATTTTTTGGCAATTGAATATTTTCTAGTGAAGTTTAATAAGAAATTTACACTTGGGCATTCAATTGCATAATCCATTGAAGCTTTGAGGCTAATCAACTATAGTGAAAATCTTTGTGATCAATTTGCACTTTAGTCTAAACCTTTGAGGTTAACTCTAAATGATAAAGCGAAACTTGTACTCGATTAATATACAAGATGGTATGTGTACAAGTGTCAGAATTCAGTCAAATTATAAAAAAGTTTAATATTTTTAAATCAAGAACGGAAATGGATATTCAAAGTAAAATATAGAGACATAACTTATATATCTCCTTTTAAGGAGGTTATAGTAATCATTAATATGCATAACAAAGCTAATTGGGTTTCTACCTTCTAGCTTTTACTGTTTTCTTTTATGTACTGTTTTTTTTTTCTTAGGTTAATTGAAAACTTTAATCATCACAATCTAATACAATGGTTTAGGATGAGATTGTATATATTGTGCTCAGTCAATTTCAATTATGATTGCTACAACAGGAATTGTTTTATTTGAATTTTTTCATATATCCTGGATTCAAATTTCAAATATGATTTTGTTGTGGAGATCTCTAGATTCTTCCAAAATCCAAATTTTTGTGTTTCATAATCAGCATGATTTCTTAACTAAAATGTTGCAAGATTTATGTGAAATAGTTCATATCTCATTGGATTTGATAATTTGAAGATACGAATCATTTTGATCCGGGTGCTGAGGAAAAAGCCTTAATCATTGGTAGGTGTTGAAAATCGAATCATGTTATAAGAGTAAAAGAAAAAAATCTTTTGAAGTTGCAACAAGAATAATCGTTAAATTGTATGAAAATATATATTGATGGTGCCTAAAAATTCAAATGCATGGAGCCTAGGAGGGGTACATGATAGAAAGATAAAAGCGAGAAAATTGCGGCTTTGAATTGACATAATATTATGCAGAAATCACATAAAAGCAAAAATTATTTAAATTAAAAAACCTATATCAAAAACAAAACTTTAAAAATAAAACTCAAAAGTTCAGGCCTAAATTGGACTCTAATTTAATGGTTAGAAAATAGAGTAGTTAAAATGAAAAAAAAAAAAAAAACTTAAATCATAAATTATTATATGAGGTGGTTTTATCGTGAGACATGCTTCATACATGGGTTAAATAAACTAATACAAATCATGAGAAAATAGAATCCTTATTTTGAAGTTGTTCACTAAGACATGATTTCTCATGAGAGTAACTGATCTTTAATTATAGATGAATTTGAAGTCTAATTATTACCAACAAGCATTGAAAGGGACTAAAGAAGTTTAGAAGAATGTTCCTTGAATCCAATACATTAACCCTTTTTTGTATTAATAAATATAATACAAATTGTTGTATTATCATGTCATAGACAAAGGTCATGATCATGGTGAGCATGTAGCTATTCAAGCTGTTGAATTGGTAAGAGTAGGATCCAGCCAGTCTATGGTTGCCCCATTACATTAGACAATTGTCATAACTCATAGGAGTTGAGGATAATATATTAAATTGTAATATTAAAATATTAATTACCTTAAGTAACCATATTGGAGCCACAAAACTCGGAGTTGAACCATTGGTCACCAAGTCTGATACTTAGACACGTATCTTATAAGAATTAAAACCATCTTATAAGAATTAGCTTTAGTGCTGGTGTGTTCTGTGCACAATATCTGATACTCAATATGCCATTTCTTAATTTGTACATCAAAGGAACTAATAAGATGCATGAAAAGAAGCAAACATATTAAATCTCAAATTACTAAATGAAAAAGGAAAAGAGAAAAAGGGATAAATCTGGTGATATATATGGTAAATTATTCAAACTGATCTAAGGGAGAGGGAAGAGGGGACCAATCTCAAACCAAAATGCCTGAATAAAAAAGGGATAGACATAATTAACATCAATACTTAAACCTCAATCAAAGAATCTCTTCTGATACATTACTGAATGGTATTACTGCATAATACTTATCCGTCCTTTTGAATTTGTTACAAAGCATCCAAAAAACTCTCATTTTGATTTGCATTATATAGCAAATTTAAAGCGATGGAGGAATATTACTCATCGTAGCATTTTCTGGTTTCTCTATACTAGTTTTTGTCTGTGTCACACTAGCTAGAAATGCCTTCGCTTCATCACACTCAGTTTTTTTTGCATCTTCCATTACTACATATTTCTCTAGGGAATGTACTAAGAACAAACTTAAAGGTCTCTTGTAAACAAGTTTTCAGGTTGCAGGCCATTAATTGGAAGCCAAGTCCCAGTAAGGGAATGATAAGGAGGTTCTTTTCAGTTAACCAGGAAAATGGGTTTCACTTTCACTTCAGTGAACAATCTGCTGAAAATGATGTTGATCAGGCCAGGGATGAAGAGCATAAAACTCAAAACTCATGGTATTACTTCAACTCGTAGTCGAGTCTTTCAAAAGTAACTTCTTTGTTATCATAAGGGTATAGTTGCGTATATATGTATCCGTTTTTTGAACCACTTAATGGCAGTAGGGTGATGAAATGATGTATTAGCCTTATATACATTACTCCAATGCCATTAAATAGCTCCACCTATGGGGGTTTTGAGAGTCGGATATACACAACCTTACCCTTGTTATTGATAACATAGAGGATATTTCTGATTGACACTTGGTCGCAAATATCATCTGCAACTTCACATAAATAACAAGGGCATATAATTTAATGGGCCATTTTAATATAATCCAACTTATATGCTAGTTAAAAAGTTTGTACAAATAACAAATTAGCTATTACCCTTTACTCAATAACTCATGTCAAGTGTCATTTAGTTGAGGTAAAATGAAGAGTCGGGATAACAAAGCAAATTAGTATTGTTTGATGCTGATGTTGTTTATATATACAGGACAAATGACACAAATGTCGAATGTAGTCATGGAAATGGCAATGGAAATGGAAATGGAAACGGAAATGACAAAGGCAACAAAGCAAGTTTCGAAGGTGGAGGAGGCGATGAAGGTAAAGAATGCAACAATCAAGACGAGTTTATTGGAATCGAGTGGTGGTGGTGGTGGAAGTGGCACCAAGCTTGTCGCGGAACTCAAAATGGTGCAACCCAATCGCCCTTATGGCCAGTAGATGCAGCAGTCCAAGTGGTGGCCAATGAGGTGATGGAAAGTATTGAACCAGCAGTACAAGCTATAGTTATTGAACCAATTAGACAACAAATAAATATTAAAGGGTTGATTGTAGTGTTAGTGTTAGGAGTCTTTGTTATTTCTAGCATACAAATGGTTGCTGGACTTGCAGTTATGTCTATGGGGGTTTCATTAGCTGGTGTAGCTTCCATTGTCTTGGCAACACTTATATGGTGGCCTTGGAAGAAAAATGGTGGTCAAAGACATGATAATGGAGAATCATAGAGGATTGGTAGTGTCTAATGTCTCTGGTTGGCCTTTTACCACCTTTTCTAGATTAGGCCATGGCCCATGGGTTTTCATTTGCCCCACTCCTCGCTCTCCCTCTCCTCAACCTACTCTGTACGTACTAAAATAAATAAATTTGTTAAATCTGTTCTCTTTTGCTTATTTTCAGTTTTTGTTTATTTATAATTGATTTGTAGTATACAAATCACCTTTGGCTCAACAAAGCATCAATAATGTTTCATGCTAGTCTCTAAATAAGGGCTACCATTACTTTATGGAGATATATTTTTTACCTGTCTAATGGCGAATTCAGAATATTAATATAGGATGGGTCATTTCTACATATATACTGAACCAATGTGATTTCTTAATTATAATTGAGGCTATTCATTGTGAAGTCTCATAATATATTATACAACTTTGTTAACATGCTCCAATAATTTTTTTTATTTTTTTTTTCGAAATTAATATATTCATCAAGTTTTGGGCTAAAAAAATTCAATTCACATCAATTTGTTAGGAAACAAAAAAAATTAACAAAACCTACTTATAAAAATATTAAGAATCAAATATTGTTTCAGTTAGACTATTAAAACATGTATTACTATCTCTAGGAAGATTTTAAGTTTGATTCTTGCTTTCTTTTTTGTTCGTAGTCTACCTTAAATAAACTTATAAAAATATTTAAATAAAATTAAAAATAAAGAGATAGTGAGTCAGTAGGCTTCATTTGAATTGATGAGCTGGGCCGACTTAGAAGATTAGTAAAACAGACCCAAATACAAGAACTTTTTTTTTAAGCTTTTTTCTGAAACAACAAATTTCCTGAGAGACCGTCTTTTTGAGAGACGCCTCTCAGGCTCAATCATGGACCACCCAATTATAGTTGATTTCTTTGAGAAACCGTCTCTTACAAGAATTTGTGTTTCTGAAAATATTTGGTTAAATAAGTGCTTCTCCAAACTATTTTGAAAAATAAGCTTTTGGTGAAGCACTCATTTAACCAAATATTTTTTTAAAAAACTTTTACAGAAAAGTTCCCAAATACAATATGTTTCAAGGTAGCTTCCTTTTGTGATCGATGCAGTTGTAACAAAGAATGGACAATTTGTGTACTATTAGACCGTTTTGAATGAGAAATTTAAATAGGATTTTTGAAATATATATTAAAGATAAAATTATATATAAGGATGGTTCTCACTGAAACTTCTTCATATATATATATATATATATATATATATATATATTCAATAATAATATAGAACACGTACATATTTCATAATAATCAATTCAGTTTGTGTTATATATAAGATGCAAATATCAATTAGTTGAATTAATGTGTATTTAGCAGAGTCAAGATGTATATAAGATGAAAACCAAACCCTAAACTTTATGCAATGACTTTATTTATTTAGTCATATAAGGTAAGAAACATTCCTTGTTAAAAAGTAGATAAAAGTCAATTTAAAGAATATAATTATATATTTGGACGGTTACTAATACTATGCATAAGAGTGTCACTTGGACTACCCTATATAGTTTTTATTTTAAATTTTCACAAAATGTACTTGGACAACAAGGATCCCAAAATGGTTCTAGATGTTATATAAGATGTGTAGTTTGGGTACTAATATAATAATTTCATTTTAATATTTTTATAACATTAAATTTTGTATGTATGAGATCGTCATACGCATTGCTATTAAAATCACGATTTAATATACGCTTCTACAATTTTTTACATACTAAAATCACGATTTATTCAAATTATTAATAAATATTTGTCTATTTTATTCTTAAAAATGGCGTGAATGGAATTTTGATCAATAAATTAAACTTTTGAGATGTATAATTATGTTAGATAGCAAATTTAAGGTTATCGTAGAATCTAACGATCCTACGATTCGATTCTACTGTTCTAAATGATTCTAAGTACAATCCCAATTTTAACAACTTTGGTCATACAATGAAATATGTCATTATAAATAGTCTAAATTATTTTAATAATAGGTTTTTTGATGTTTAAAGTGTGAATTTCATTTCAACATTTAAAATAACGCGTGTTACATTAAACATTAATTCCATACAAGACCAATTCAAATTTCAGTTATGAAACCATTGTCTAATAAAAAAAATTCTATTTCATGTTATCAATAAGAGAAAATTAGATTTCAATTTACTTTTTAAACAACATACGAGAATTAAATCTTATTTCAATTAGTGTATGTACTACTATTTAAATAAAAATTTAAAGTCGATTTGTCAAATCTTTAAAAAAATTGTTATAGACAAATATAAAAGAACAACGTTAGCACAAGTTGTTGATCTTCTCAAAAGCTTAGTTGGATGGACCGTTGGTTAGTGGCCACTACTTTGACATTTTTTAATATTTTTTTCCCTGTTTTCAAGAATTTATTATTGAAATTTCATGACGGAAAATATAAGAGTAAACTTTATGTTCATGCTATATTGACTTATTAATTTGAAATGTTGCAATTTGCTACTATTCAAAATTTAAAATAATTTTAGTGTTTGAGTAAGACAAATCTTAATTTAGTTATTAAAATTTAAAGCCATATATACTTTTTATAAAGGTAAAATAATTTGTACAGCTAGTCTCCTGAAGACGTCTTTCAGGCCCAGCCCATTAAAGGTTAATATTTATTTTTACTCTACATTTTTCTTTATGGGCCAGTTCAATTAGAGATGGTCTCTCATAAAGACCGCCTCTCACAAGAATTTGTGTAATTTGAAAATCTAATAAGATTGGGTTAAATTACATCTAATACTCCCTCCTATTTAGTCTAAATGTCTCATTTAATTTTTTTACACTTGCCGAGACAATATTTTAACCCTTAATATCTCAAATTATTTTTAATTAAAATTATAAAAATTTGATATTAATAATCTTTTTATTGAGACGAATCAAACAAGATCCGATATGACTATATTTTAACTTATAGATTAAAAGTAACATAAAAATTAAGAGTGATTGGTGAATAGTGCTAAAAAACTAAATGGATCACTTTTTTTCTTTAGTAGCAGAGCTATATAGTAAATTATAGGGTCACCTAATCCATTTAAATTTAAAATTAAATTGAGAATTAGGTTAATTTCCCTTTAAATGGGAAGGACTACTACATTATACTAATGTCTAGTTGATACTTGATTGGTTAAACAGTTAAAACAACATTTTGGTATATAACTTAAGCCACTTGAAAAAAGCCAAAACAAAAAATCAATTATGAGTACATTTTTCATTTGTTCTTGACTTTTTCATCAATTATTTCCGATGTAAAATTAAAATTACATGACTATAGAAAAAGGTTAAAATTAAAATAAAATATATCGAGTTCTTGAATTGAAAATATATTCAAACACTAAAAATGGTATTAATGTTTTATGTTCCACATTATTATATATCAACAGGAAAATTTAGGCTCGAGCTTGTCTAAGTCATGACTTTAATTTTTTTTAATTACAAATCTTATTAATTAATATTAAATTATTTTACATGTATATTACACAAAAATAGACAACTTGATTGCGTACTCCCATATATAATGTATAAGTAAAATAAAAATTCCATCTTTAACTTATTATTTTTGTGACAAACTACACCATAAGGGTTGAAATTAGGGCTGACAAAAGTTGATCTGACATGCTAATCCAATCTGAATCTAATCCGAAATAAGTGGGTTTGGGTTGAGACTTTTGACCCAATTAATTAAATGAGTCGTTCTGACCTGATCTGTTTATTAAATGGGTTAGGTTCAGGTCAAAATTTTAAACCTGAAAAAAACCTGTAATACCCATTTAATTAACTGTGTTAATTTCGAGTTAAATCAATAAGTATAAACTAAACTTAATTCATTTAATATTTCTTATTTTTCATAGTAAATACAAAATAAAAACCAAAAAAACATAAAGTTAAAATTAAAACCTAAAAAATCAGATTTAATCAACATTAAAAACCTTAAAGCGAAAACAAAAAAATTATAAACAGGTTAAGTGGGTCGAAATCAGGTCAACCTAATCTGTTGCAGGTCGGATCAAGGTTGTGATTTTCGACCCAATTAACTAAATGGGTTGGGTTTGGGTCAAGAATTTTTTCATCTGTTTATATATGACCCGAACTCGAACCCGACCCAACTTGATCTGTTTTACGGACTTAATTCAAATTCAAATTCATAGATTTTGAGTCTAGAAGTAAAAATTCATCCACTAAAAATAGCACCTCACTCTCAAAATAATTTCACATGTGGCGAAAAGCAAAGATAAGAATATATCAAAGAAAATCTTCCTAAATTGAAAATTCTAGTAGAAGTATATTTTATAAGTTTAGACTAGTTTTACTTTGTTACACATAGATTATTAGTATTATTTTAATTACCTTAGTTAATGCGCACGAGGAAATATATAGACTCCACGTTTTCACATTATTGGAATTGGATATTGGATTATGTATATGTTACATATTTACATACGTTAGGAATAGTAATTAAAAATAGTCAAAATTATAAGTAAGTCAATAAACAAATAACAGAAAAAAATTTGTTGACGTATAATCCAAGCTAGGCAATAAAGGTAATTAGGGTCTTAATATTTTTAATCATGATTTTGAAATATTGGAATTTAATTTGCTTGGTCTTTAAAACCGTATGTATACATGACTTCAACTATCAGTATTCCATGGTATTTATGATGTCATTGAGTTTGTATATACTCATACAATTCTTGAGTTACTTGTAATGACTAGTTGAAATTCTATGTTTTTTAGGTTGAAAATAATGATTAGTATTGTTAATTCATGTCCTTTTCATATTTCATTTTGCTATACAACAAGAACATTCCCTATGTGATTTCTTTTGGTCGCGCTCTTCTTTATGGGTATGAGTTGTCGCCGTCCTTTCCTCCCAGATCCTGACTATAGTTTTCTATGAGTCTCCTTTATGGGTATGAGTTGTCGCTGTTCTTCCCTCCCAGACCCTGACTATAGTTTTCTATGAGTGGGATGCAGTTGGTAGGATGATGATGATGATGATGACTCTCTTCGAGATAGAGTTTAAAGGGACCGTATGTATGCAATCTTACCCTTATTACAATTGGTGATAGCAAATGTTATTTTTGATTGACCCTTAGTAGCAAATATCATACGAAAGTTCTTTTTTTTTTTTTGAAGAACACCTGTTAAGATTAATAATCAAGAGAGGTCAAAGTTACAAGACTTTGAGGGAAGGGGTTCATATAAACATTCTCACCAACAGCTGAAATGTTATTTTTGATTGACCCTTAGTAGCAAATATCATATGAAAGTTCATATTTAAGTGCACAATAATTTCTATTTTTGTCTGTATCATTCAGACAATTTATTTTTTATCTCAATATATAACTGAATTAATCATACAAATGGCGGCGCCTTATTCACGTCCTAGATTACAGTCTTGTTTGTTACTGTCCTGTGTCTTTCGTTATCGCTCTTTACTGCCTCTTTTACCTGTATCGTTTGTTAGTTACCTGTGATAGTCACTTACTCTGCTTGTAGTTAAATGATTCTTATGCTTGGCTAACGTGGGTGTAAGATGCAGGTTTTCGGATATTTGCAGGTCCTATCCTTGAAGACTACTCTTGAGCCGAAGGACTCTTGTGACCGCCCTCTCCTTATGGGTATGAGACGCCGTCGACCTTCCTTCCCCGGATCCTGACCATAGACTAATCTATGTGCGGGAACAGTGGGTATGATGATGATGATGAATCATACAAATAATAAAAATATCAAAAATTTTAAATGTTATATTTTTAGAATTCCTAACAAATGGATGGATATTATCGTTGGACCATTGCTTACATGATAGCTGAAATGCAAGAGATTGTTAAAATCTGTCTACAAAGATAGAATATAGCCAGGTGAAATAGGCTAAGTTTTAATTGTTTGGTTTATAAAGGTCAAAAAACGGTTTAGAATTTAATTTAGCCATAATTGTTATCATACAATATAAATTAACTGTCAAAAATATTTAAAATTAATGTTTAGTTCATAATTGTTATCATACAATATAAATTAACTGTCAAAAATATTTAAAATTAATGTTTAGTTCGTAATTGTTATCATACAATATAAATTATTTGGTAATTAATAATTTTCAAAATTTGACGAAAATCATTCATTTGTTTTAGGATATGATTTGTCTTATAAAAGTTACTTCCACATTAATTAATAAGTCATTTACTCCAATCCATAATAATTCATAACCATATAGACTTTATTCGGTTTAAAAGATAATCTTTCTTATAATAAAAAGTTCACACAATAAACATGGGTAAACACTCAACAATCACATAGCTACATTAACTCATCGGTAAGAATAGAACATTTGTTACATTAATAACAAATATATATAATTTTCAACTTTTTAATCAAATTTTATACCTCTGTTTCATATTATTTTCACCAAATTAACTTTTGCACTATTCATCATGCTATGGTAATTTACATGTTTCGGCTATTGTACGAGAAAACAACGTAGTCATGTGAGATCTTATTTTATTCGTTTTGATACAAATTTTCATAATATCAAAATTTTTATAATTTTTAACTATGTATAATTTTAGATATAAATGATCAGATAAACGCATTGGATTGCGCAAAAATGTATTTGGTGTAAATATTTTGGAACATATGAGGAAGTATGGATGAATAGACGAGAACATATCCATGCATTAGTTAATATTTGCGTCAATTAGCTTACTCATATATTTAAAGATTCTTTTGTAGTTCAAGTATTGAGGAGCCAATTAATGATATCTCCCTATGGTCTTGCTTTTCAAGGGGGAATTGTCATTTTAATATAATTGCATTTTGTGATATTAATACAAAAATATAATAGCAAATTTTATTCAGCATACCTACAAATGTAAATGTTTGATCGACGTTTCCTATATAAACACCTTTATGCCATGTTTGAGAATAATAATTTCATTTGTAAATTTGGAATTGGCTTAAACTTATTGCTTAGCAAATCGAAATTTTTTAAATTTAAATTTGGATCAAATTTCACCATTGTTTTTAGAAAAATTTAACTAGAATAATTCAACCTATTTGTGATTTTCCTACAATAATCTCACCTATTGATTAACCTTGAATAATCCCAACTTTATGGAGTATTTGCCTAGAGGCTAGGGTAAACTTGGGTAACCCGATGACTTGTTATAGTAGATAATTCACCAAAAGCGTAAACAAAAAATTAATTTAAAATTAGAGAAAAATTTTAAATAATAAAAAAAATTAAAATTTTTTGAACATTTTTAAATTTTTTTTCGACATTTTATTTTAATTTATCTATTTTTTTTAAAAAAATAAAACTTACTATAACAAGTCAACCGGTCACCGGGTTTATTCTAAGAAAATACTCCTCAAAGTTGGGATTATTCATGGTTAATCAATAGGTGAGACGGTGAGATTATTGTAGGAAAATCATAAATAGATTAGATTATTATAGGTAAATTCCTTGCATTGTTTTTAAAGTTGTTAAAATTAAAAATTTGAGAATGACTACTCAAACCTTATTATTTTCAAATTCTTCATTTATTATTTCATAATTAAAATCCATAACTATAAATAATAAATAAATATTTATTCCCAAACACTATATAAATTAATTTGCATATAGTTGAATTTGTTTCTTTAAGTCGTAATGATGAGTACATTGTGAAACGATCTCATTAAGATTTAGTGATCGATCTTTGACGATAGTTTTTTAATTGACGTATAATCCAAATTGCAGCTGGCAAATCAGAGCGAAGTTTAATTTAACAAAGGTGGTTTTAACGTTTACGTGCATGTGTAAAACCGGATTTTAAAACCTTTAAAGTGTGAAAAATTTAATAATAAAAAATTATGATTGCCGAGTAAATATTTTTAAGATTAAAAAATAATTGAAGGGGTCCACCAAACAAATAACATTCACCATGGTTAATTGTAGTGGACTCCCAAAATAAGGGGACACAAATAATAATTTAAGGAGTTGTTTTTTTAATTAGTTAGTTTAAACTATAATAGAAGGTTATATACTTATATGTTTAAAATTGTGTTAGATGATAAAACATCAATTGTCGATTTATGTGTTATAATTAACTATTTAAATATTCAAATTGAACTATTTACAAATATATATAAACGTGTTGACGAAAGAGTAATATCACTATTATTGATCGATGATTAAAGAGTACACGTACTCTTATGTTCCATTAGAACCATCATGTTGCATTAATAAAAGTACTTGTATTGTACAATGTTTTAACACTATTATTGATAGTATCATTGATCGACCATTCATTTGTTGTCTAAAATTTATCTATAGATTGATAAAATAATACCATTTTATTAACTTCATTCTCAAATTGTGAAACACAACCACATTGAGGTATAAGTTGATCAGTTTAACGTCAAAATTGAAAGTTTTTATGTTAATTGATCTATTTAAAATTCACATTAAGTTGAAATTGATACCCTTTAATGTCAAAATTGATAACTTTAAGATTAAAATTGAAAAATGCCCAGGAAATAAAAAAAAAAGAGAGAAAGCATGTGAGGGTGATACACATGCGAATTGGACCGGCCCACTCTTGATCTCAATTTAAGACGGTCTCGACCAAGACCAACTGTAAAAATGTTAAAATAAAGTTAAAGGAAAATATATAACCCAAAGTTAATTATGTCTAAAATATTAAAATGAGGATGAACAAAGTTAATTATGTCTACAATTTTTGATATAAATAGAATTAAAAATCTTTTATGAGAGTAATAATTAGAAGGAAAAATTACCTAGAATAATCCAACATTTTCATGATTTTCCTACAATAATCTCACCTATAGATTAACCATGAATAATCTCAACTTTATGGGGTATTTGCCTAGAGCAAACTCTGGTAACCAAATGACCTGCAATATCAATTTTTTTTTTAAAAAAGAGATAAATTAATATAAATGTTAAAAAAATGTTAAAATTCTTTTAGAATTTATTATGTAAATTTTCAAAAATTTTCTCTAGTTATATGTTAATTTTCAGTTTACTTTTTCGGTAAATTACGTACTATAGTAGGTCATCTGGGTACTTAAGTTTATTCTAGGCAAATACCCCATAAAGTTGAAATTATTCATGACTAATCAATAGTTGAAATTATTATAGAAAAATCACGAAAAAATCTAGGTAATTTTACTTAAATAAAACAACCCAAAATAGCAAATAGAAACAACTCTAAAGAGCAGAAGTAAAGATACAAATATTTTGACTACAATAAATTCAGAAGGATGGAAGAATATACGTTTTCATTCGATCGGACTCTAATTACTAATTAGTGGTACTTCGATCATTAGAAGCAGTTAATTGCATGCATTAAGAGAATCATAATAATTAATCATACGTGTTTGAAGGAGTAAAACTAATTAATAAATATGTAATATGTCTATATCCATCTATATATGGACCTAATATTTAATAGTCAAAACCTTATAATCCATAATATATGCAATAACAGTCAAAACCATATAATCCAAAATACAAATACTAATATATGCAATAACAGTCATACCCAATCTTCAAACTTTATTCCCCCAAACTTTCTTTTTGTCCAAATTGCGACTATTTGTTATAACTTTATGTTGAATTCTTGAATTAAAATTCTTATTAAGTCTTTCAATCAATCAAACTAGTTAAATTTTACCAAAATATTATTTCCCTATAAATAAAATTATTCCCACATACGTTTTTTCTAAAAAGAGCAAACCAAAACCTAGTAGTATTACAATCTAAATTAAATTCTCTATATTTGTCTCAAACTTTTTGAACAAGCAATCTAACTATAACTAGCCATGCAACATTCAATTTTTTCCAAATGTTTTGCTTCATCTAGTCGAATTCTTCGTCCTACAACCCGTTCTTCTCAAACTACCTTAAAACAAACGTGTGATGTATTTATCAATCATAGAGGGAATGATACAAAACGAACTATTGCTGGTCTTCTATACCAACATTTATCTGGTCTCGGATATTATCCATTTTTAGATAGTAAAAGTATGAAGCCAGGGGACAATCTTTATAAAAAGATTGACCCAGGGATTAAAAACTGTAAGATTGGAGTGGCTGTTTTTTCACAACGTTATTGTGAATCATACTTTTGTTTGCATGAACTTGCATTGATGATAGAGTGTAAGAAGAAGGTTTTACCCATTTTTTGGGACGTGAAACCCTCGGAGCTCCGAGTATTAGATAATGGGAGTTGTACTAATACCAAGGAACTACAAAGATTTCAAAGGGCTATTGACGAGGCCAAAAACATCGTTGGACTTACATTTGATACTTCAAATGGGTTAGTCTTAATCTACTTTTATATTTACTATTTATAGCATGTTGCATAATTAATTCATGTAATTTCTTGAGAGACCGTCTATAGTCTAGACGTCTATCAAAAGCCCAACTCATATCTCCCTTTTAACTTACAAAACCACCGATTAGTTTTTTTTTAATTTATAAATTGGGCCAGCCCCAAAACTTGAGACGTTTATTATATAGACGGTCTCAAGTAAGAATTTGTGTAATTGCATGTCTAGTAAACTTTTTTGAATAAACAAATGGTTTTTTTTATTCAAGATTTCATAGAAAGTTGTTCATCATAGCTTAGGTTGGGGGGACATTTTTCATACTTATATCACATTTAATATTTTTGGTGGGGGACAAAAACTAAATTATTAGAATTTTTACAGTTTTTGAGTAGTTCTATTGGGATAAAAAAGACCAATGTAACTTAAACGTAAATAAAAAAATTTGTTAGGCCAAATACATGATATACATCTATTTCATTTTATAG
Source organism: Amaranthus cruentus (assembly GCA_019425755.1). Lineage (NCBI taxonomy): Eukaryota > Viridiplantae > Streptophyta > Magnoliopsida > Caryophyllales > Amaranthaceae > Amaranthus > Amaranthus cruentus. Next base: position 1,958,876 of record CM033459.1, on the reverse strand, counting down.
TTTTTAAAGTAAATTTAATGAACAGTCGTTGTAGCCAACCTTCACACATTTTAATTTCTTATAGATTATAAATGCCCTCGCAAAATTATGCAGAAATATATACAAAAAAATTTCCTTTGCATCATTATATTTACAAAATAGTATTATTTCTCCACACAATATGTCATGCACTATCAACTGTAACTATTATAAAATGGAGAAAGTTTTTTTTTTAGTAGAATAGACTCGAGCCCTAATCAATAATCATTGACACCACATAATTAACACTTATGCAACACAATATTATTAAAATTTCATTTACCTATATAATTTTAGTTTTATAAACATGCATTATTTATGCATGATTCTAAATTTCTAATAAATACGCATATCTTTGTTTACAGAGATTGGTCGGAGTTTTTGACAAGTGCAACAAATTCAATCATTCAATGCTTGCATGAAGCTGAAGAAGATGCTCAGAACCTCCTTAAACATAAAATCACCAAATATTGAAATGCAAATTTCTCCTAAAATTCTAACTAAATTATATATATATATATATATATATATATATATATATATATATATATATATATATATTCTTTTAATTGCTTGTTTAGGTTTTAGTAGCTTGGAGATCATTTAAATGATATATTATGTCTTCTAATATAATAACTAAATTGTTATTTCATTAGAATAATAAAAAACAATATAATTACTTCATATATAATTAATTATAAACATATTTGTTAGAGGAAATGTCAAAATCAAGGTTAAAAAACATAGAAACACACCATGTGTGTGGTGGGGGCGCTCGTTCGAATAAGTACTTATTTCGACCTGATTTTTCAAAAGAGTTATCACATAAGGATAATCGCGACATTTCGGCTTTTGAAAAAAAAAGATCATTATGATGGATAAAAATGACATAAATATCTTTTTCGGTTTACGTATCGAAAAATAGACAAATAAGTACTTGTTTCGACCAAATTTTCGAAAGAGTTATCCCATAAGGGTAATCACGTTCACGACGTCCGTTTTTTTAGAAAAAAATCGTTATGATGGGCAAAAATAATGTTAAATATCTGTTATTTTTATTTTGTTAATTTATGTGTTTTAATTTTAAATTATTTAAACATACGAAGATTAAAGATACTGCCACATAGACAACTTAACATCTCAAATTGGTAAAACCTTGAAACTTAATGATTAACTAACGTTTTTCGTTAAGTTGTAGTCATTCGCAGGGAAATATATTAGATTAGGTAATTTTTTGAAAAAAAAGAATATATAAGGTAGTTTTTTGCAAATAGGCTTATAAATTAAATAGTTTCTTATTATAATTTTTACTCTTAATAATTGAAAACAATCATATATTATTAGGGTTTGTATGTAGGTTTAGGTTTTATTTGCGGAGCAATTAGAATTTATTGATGAGGTAGGGTTAGGGTGTTTTTTTGCTTGTTGGTCACTTTTTTTAATTTTAATTTTTTATAAAAGTTTCATGGTCAGGGATAACTATCAATCAAGATTTTTCTGCAGTCAAACCTTTGACTCTTGGTATGATGATAGACAAGAATATAAGTTCCATGTAAGATACTCTCTTTAATCTTTTAATTTTAATTGTTGAATATTTTTATTGGGTAAGTTCACCTAATTTTGTTTTTATTTTAAGACCTATATATATAATTGATTCCTTCATTTTCGTAATATTAAAAATATCCAATATTGCACATGGCCATGGGTTTATTATTTTAGGTGGTCCTCTTCAATTCTTAAAATTAAAAACACCAAATACGATACATGAGTTAACTATTTTAAGTGATCTCCTCATTTTCTTAATATTTGCATCCAAACCAAGCGAGACAACTAAATTAAATTGGAGGGAGTATCTTTTTAGTACTTGTTTTTTTGTGTTTGATTTGCATTTAGTAACCTCTATGATAATGATCAGTTATGATTATTTCTTATCAATAAATTAAAAAATATTTATTTTCTTAATAACTAAAAGATATTATTCAAAATAAAAAAATAACTAAAAATTTTATCTACCAACTTATTTATAAAATTTTATTTGCCAAAAAAACTAATTATTTATATAAATTATGATTGATCTATTATATTCTATATTTTCCAACAATATATGAATGAGTTTTATAAAACATATAAAACCATTACCAATATACTCCCTCCGTTTTTTTTTTCTTCCCATTTACTTTTTGCATAGTTTTAAAGCAACTTTCGAGCCTAAATATCTCTAAATACGCATTATAAAAAATTATAAAAAATATATGATAAAAAAGTATACATTAAGACGTATCTAAGAAGATCTTATATGGATATATTTTATCATCTATAAATGTCTTAAAAATCTTAATCAAATTTCTCTCTCCAAAAATAGAATATTCTAAACGGAAAAAACAAAAAAGAACGGAGGGAGTAATAATTAATAATATAGGAAAATTTTAGGAAAAAAAATATTTATAACAAACTTATTGAAAAGAATGAATTAAATAAATATATTTTAACTTTTATAAGCTTTATCGCAAAAGAATTTAGAATTTAGAAAATGGGCCTGGGCAACCCAAACAAGAAGGAGAAGAAGTAGTCCACTCATAAACCCAAAGAAGGTTCACTACTAAAACCAATTGGTAATAGTAGGAGTTACTCCTTGAATATATAAAGTGATGCATACTCTTTTCTTTCTCCGATGTGGGACAACTCACATGTGGGTAATACATAGGCACTTCAACACTCCCCCTCACATGTGAGTGTCCTTAGAATTTTAGCCAACCAGAAGGGTTACAAACCTATTGGGAATGAACATCCAATTAAAGGCCCCTTAACCAGTGGTAAGAATAAATGCCCAGTATAAAGGCCCAACAACAAACCGGGCTCTGATACCATGATAGAATTTAGAAAATGGGCATGGGCAACCCAAACAAGGAAGAGAAGAAGTAGTCCACTCATAAACCCAAAGAAGGTTCACTACTAAAACCAATTGGTAATAGTAGGAGTTACTCCTTGAATATATAAATTGATGCATACTCTTCTCTTTTTTCGAAGTGGGACAACTCACATGTGGGTAATATATAGTCACTTCAACAAAAGAAAAACACAACATCAAAAGATAAAGTGTTGCACACATATGTAATGTAGTACTACACTACTACTAAGTACTTACCGACAATTTATTGTAATTTTGGTCAACAAATAGAAACTATCATTTCATCATTTCTCTATGAGTCTATGCTATCCATGCCACTTAATTCAAACTATAACTATGAATATTTATCCTGTTGTTTTCATCCTAAAAAAATAAATTCTTTTTAGTTTTAGATCATCATCATATTCGGTATATTCTGTTTATAGAAAAATTATAATCAGATCTAAAAGGAAAGGAAAGACAACAACTTATACATACCTATAAAGAAAAATACGGTGAAAGAATATTTCGGCTCAAGAACTGCAACCTTAATTAAGAGTCATTTATCAAACTTTTTAATTATTTAACATCCAAATTAAGCATCCGGAATACTCTAGCATAAGATGTGCGTTGAACCGTTGGCTGGTGAGCAGCAATCAAATTCAAGGAAAAGATTCATTACTTTAAAACTTTTTGGGTTATATTAAGAATCTAAGATTAAGATATCCAAAAATGGCACATGGTTTTTTTATTTTTTGAGCTTCAAAATATAATAATCTTTTTATTTAACATGTTTTTGGCTAATCTTTATCCAATTTTTATTTTCTGAGCTTCAAAATATAATAATATTATTCTTTCTAGTAAGTGCTGAGAATTAAATCTTTGTTATAATAATAAAACTGAAAATTGTCGATCTTCAAAAAAAAGAGAAAACTGTCAACAATTATGTTGTTAACCACTTAACCTATCATATTCTTATGTTATATGAGATCAATATTCAATCAAAACAAATAAATAATGCATTTCAAATTGTATCATTATCTCACTATTAACAATTTGGATTTGGACAAAATAGTCCAATTAAATTAATTAAAACACAGATAATTAAATTTAAACTTTTTATATAAATTTATCTCACAATGAGATAGTCTCATACAAGATTTACTCTAATCAAAATTGCTAAAATCTTCTCACAAATTTTTAAATGATACGGTCTTATGGTGAGACCACATCTGTTGGGTTGATCCATATGTACATTAAATATGTTAAAGTAATTACTTACAATTTTAAAGTAATCAATTAAAAAAATAAATTAAATTTTAACGTCTCACGATGAAATTCTCATACAAGACGAAGGATTCAGTAATAGGCTAATATAATAGTCCATAATCGAAATTTAATTAAAATTCCTTTACTTTGGACTTGAACTGGACTATTCATGATAACAAAATTAAATAGTAGCTCTCCGGTGCAACGACCTTACGAATGAGACCATCACCATGAGCGATGAGCTCAGCCCAATAAGCCTTTTTTATTCACTCAAAAGCAAATTTTAAAACGCCCATTCTAAGATATAAAAGGCTGATTTCAATATTTATATTTTCAATTCCAAGCACTAAATTCAACAAATATCCAATCTATAATATATATTTTTTTATATAATTTTTTCTTTTCAATTAAAATTTGAGACTTAAAAGCCAAATTTTAGAAAATGTTAGAATTGGTTTTTTAAGCGATGAATTTGGTCTTGTAATTCTTGTAATTGGAATTTTTTAAATAAAATTATAATACCTAATTTAAAAATTAAAACTAAATCGATTTAGGTCTTAGGATTGGTCTTTTAAGTCTTAAATTTGACGTTTTAGGTCTTGAATTTGGTCTTTTGAGTTTTAAATTTAGTATAAAAGTATTGAATAAAAAGAAATCAGATCGCGGACTATTTAGCCCATTTATAAATGGTTGCACACACGCAGCCTTTGTATACAAATTTTTGTGAAATTAAATTTGGCCCGCGAGAAATTTCGAGGTAAGACGCTTAGACCAATAATTAAAGATTTTGGTCTCCTTGTTTATTTTCATACGACATACATAACATTTTTTAAACAACAAAGTCTGTTGAGAGATTATTGTTTTTAATGTAGTTAAAGTTGAGGATTTGAGAATGACTACTCAAATCTTGTCATTCTCAAATTCTTTATTTATAATTTCATAATTAAAATTTATAATTTGAAATTGCTCTTATTATTGATAAGTTCTCTAAAAAAATATCACTAGCAGTAGCAATATGAAAGAGATATAATAGTATAAATTCCCTCCGTTTCTTTTCACATGTTCCATTTGTTTTTGGATTATTATTCATCAATCACTCTTAATTTGTATTTTAATCTTAATCCATGCATTTAAACATAATCAAATAAAATTTTATTTGATTCATCTTGACATAAAATTAACAAACTTGCAAAAGGTATTTATAATAAAACAGAAGGGTTACTAACTTTATTCTTCGAAAAAGAATTTAAATCACGCTCAATTTAAAATCTCACAATTGAATGTTTAATTATATTTTTAATTGGAAAGTCAACTATTTTATTGGAGTTCTTTTAGATCACAAAATTTGAAACTCTGAACAGATTTACTTACTAACAATCTTGTTACAATTTATTAGAAATACAAAATTACAAGGATTTGTAGTTGAGTCGTCTTTAATCATTAATAGTTTTTTTATTTATATTTTTTATCTTAAATATATACTTCAAAATATTAATTTAATTTTTTTAAATTGGAAAAACTTAAAATAGGCAAATAAAATAATTGAATGGAGCAAGAAGTATATTTTATACACAAATTCTTACTTGAGAGACCGTCTTTTTGAGAGACGTTTCTCAGACCCAATCCATTAATGTTTAATTCTTACTCTTATTCTATATTTCTCTTTATAGGCCGACCCAATTAGAGTTAGTCTTTCAAAGAAACCGTCTCTCACAAAAATATGTGATTTTATATTATAGTAAACGGTGTTTTGGTTGTCAACCCAAAGCAAGGCCCGTCAATAGACTCCTTGAATCCTTATGCTGACACATTAGGGCTTCATTGTTGATTAGTATTCTTAAAATGGGCCACAGATATATTGGGCCTTGAGATGAGCCTAAGCTCTGCCGAATAATAAACAACATTTCTTACATTAGACTATCTTACGGTGAAACGAATTTATATAAAAATCTAAACTAATAAAATAGCTATAAAAATCTCTTACGAAGGGGTATGGGCCGGATATAATTTGTATGTCATCTACCTCTCGGACCTTAGCTTATATAAATGAAATTTACTGAGTATGATTATATAATATGGTAATCAGAATAATACACTCACATTATTGTATCCTCCCTATATTTTGGATAGACAATGCTTAAAATTAGCATATTAACTTTTTGAGTGAGATATAGCTGTAACTTGTAAGTTGTAACTATGGTCTATTTACTCCCTCGATCCCTCTGTAAAAAATGACAACATGTTCCTTTTTAGTTCGTCTTTTTAATTTGCTATAATTTTCTTATCATGAATATGTTTTTATTTTTTTTTTATTTTGATCCACACATTACAACTCTTTTTAATATTATTTACACAGTTTAAATGGTCTTTATTTCTTAACTTTTTAAGCAATATACAAATATAACAATTTCTTATTACTTATTAGGTAGATAATAATATTAGTACATAACCACTTTATGACTTGCTGGTTAGCTTAAAAAAGTTTGCTAGTTTTCGTCTATGTTAGCTTAACATTTCGGCTGTTGATGTGATTGAAAAAAACTTTGGACTTTTAATTAGCGCGCCGCTTGGTTTATGGCCACTGTATCAATTCCTGCGCCATATAAACATGGCCGTCTTATTTGTTTTTGGGCTTTAAAGTGAAAGATAGAAAGACCCTAAAAGTTTAAGGCGTGATAAATAATGAACTCCTCTTTTATTAATTTGTATCGTTGATATTTTAACTATTTTATAAATAAATCTTAATAATTCATATTACATAGCAAAAAATGTAAATTATACCTAAATTTTATTATTTAAATGAATTTTGTATTTGAAAATGATTGTTAGTTAGTATTATTGGTTGTTAGTTAAAATTATTGAATGAAATTATTAGCTGGTTCGTTAAGCTAGAATTATTGGTTGTTAGGAAGGTATTCGGCAAAAGTTATTTACTTACTTTTGGTTGTTTCTTAGAAAAAAAGTAAACTAAAAACAAATAAAAGACTAATATAAATGACTTTTCAATTTAGATTAAAAAAATCAACGTGTTGGCTAACTAAAAAATTTCTTATATATTACTTCTATTAGCCAAACACCACATCTCTTTTAAAGTATTTAATTTCTTTTTTCAACATCGCCTTATAAATTTTAATTTCACAATCATTGTCAATTTGTCATAGGTAAAAAAACATGCATAGCAATCACATTATTCTCATGGGATTGTCCTCCTATTAATTTCTAACAAAGAGCACATCTGGTATTGTTTTTTTTATCCGTCTTATTAAATATACTGCCTTTTATATTTTTTCTAGAATAACACTATTTTTTGAGTAACTATGAATAACACCAATTTAGGAGTTTTCTTTTCCTAGAAACTAATTTTAGTTTATTAACTAATTTACCAATTTTTTTTGTTATATTAACTCCTATAATTTGATTTTTAACATGTTAGAGATATTCTAGGGAAACATTCCCTAAGTTATATTAGCTCCTAATTCTTTCCTACATATTTAATTATATTTTCATCTCAACCACATATCCTATAGATTAAAATAATTTTTAAGTCTTACACCGAATTAAACTGATCCAAATATTATGTCATTTTACTTTTCCCTTTCGATCATTGTTCTCCGTCTGATTTAAGCATCAAAGAGGCTTTTCGGAAAATCAGCACCTGAACTAAGTCTTTCTTTGTGGTTGATGATACTTCATTTGCAGCAGTCAGATCATCATTTTTCTATGCGGGTTTCTCTCTCTTGAAGACCATTCTCGAGCCGGGGGACTCTTTGATCGCACTCTCCTTTATGGGTATGAGTCTGTCATCGTTCTTCCCTCCCCAGACGCTGATCATAGTTTTCTATGAGAGTGATACACTGGGTATGATTGTTGAAGAAATAACAACCATCCTTTATATTAGCTATCATAAATCAAGGAAAACCTATATTCATTTAACAATGATGATGATGACATAGATATTTTATAGTTTTAATCCTTTTATAAATTCAAAGCAAAAACAAGAATATTTGTTATATTTTGTGATTTTTCTTTGAAAGGGATGGAGAAATTGAGAAAAGAAAAATAAACACCTTTACGCAGTGTCACAACTCACCAGTGAAAAAAACATGTTAATAGCAAAATAGAGACTTTTGAAAAAATCAATAGTCATGCTGATGCTCAGCCAATAAAACGTGATTTCTTACGAAAATGTCCACTTAATTTTTGCGTCCTCAATCTCATAAATTTGCAATTTATTTTATGTTGGTAATTGTCTTATAATTTTGCAATATTTTATTCATATTTTTTTTGCTTTCTGAATATACAATATATGGACATTATTTTTATCCACAAATTATACTCTTAAAACACAAAAATTGCTAAAAGTGTGAATGTAACATATGACATACATATAAAGGGCTAAATGTTCCTCAAGAAATGACAAAATGAACGGACCGATGCAAAAAATCACTCCTCACACATGCCTATACCTACTTTAAATTTCCATACCACTGTTAATGGCGGGTGAAATTTTCATATAAATGTCTGTCTATACTTGAATATGCTTTCAAACACATCTTCACACAATATAGCCAACTACAAATACTCATCAGTCATTATGGGTATACTCACCTCACCTTCACTCCAAGTTTCTATCATGTACGTGCTCCATAGAATTGCAGTTCTTTACATTTTATACCCCTATCCATTAATTTTCTACCAAATTTATGCTCATTCCCGCTCCAACAGGAGCAGATGTGGTGTTAAATCCATATAGTTCATCCCGTAACTCCACCTGAAATAAAGTGTGGATGAAATTTGAACCCCATAAGTCAACACTGTCCGATTTAGTCTGGTTTAACACTAAAATCAGACCAATTAAAAAATTTTGGTCTTGAAAATTTCCTTACCGGACCGGACCACCTGAAATATTTTGCACCTACAAGCACAAAATATAATAATTTGTAATTTGTTGATAACATAAACATCATTCAACTATATATTACTTTTTAAAAATAACTAGATCTTGAAATAATTATCAAGGTAGCAACCTATTTTTTCTAAAAAAAAATATGATTTTCGAGCAGTTCGGTTTGCGGTCTGGTCTAGTTTGAAAAATAAAAACTAAGACTAAACCGTAAGTCGTAATTTATTTTGAAAAAACTGACTAAACTATTATATTGTAGATCAGACCAAATACTAAAATTTCAGTTTTGTCCTATTTGGTACATCTTAAAAAAAAAAGGTATTATTATTTGTCGCCACCCTTTTCATTTTATCGCCACCCTATATATAATATATTTACTTAACTGCCCTTCATAATTTTAAAGCTGAAAAACTCTAATACAATCGCACGTTTTGTGCGATTCTGCCGTGGTGCAATTGCACGTTTTGTGCGATTTTGCCATGGCACAATAGCACGTTTTGTGCGATTTTTTCCTTTTTTTTTTAATTTTTATTGTTTTGTTATTAATTAATTATTTATTATTTAATTTATTAAATGTATATTTATTTAATTTATTTAAAATATTTATTGTTTTGTGATTAATTACTTATTTAATTTATTTATAATATGTATTGAACATTTATTAAGTTGATATTAATAAATATCTTATTGTAATATAATTTATTAAATAAATGGTAATATTATTAATTATGTTGATGTTAATTATGTTTATGTTTATATTATATTTATTTAATTTATTTAAAATATTTATTTTTTTGTGATTAATTAAATATTTAATTTATTTTAAATATTTATTGAACTTTATTAAGTTGATATTAATAATATGTTATTGTTATATAATTTATTAAATAAATGTTATTATTAATTATAGTGATGTTGATTATGTTTAGATTATATTTATTTTGTTTTTATATTTGCAGGACTTTGAAAGCTTAGGTGATAACGTAAATTATTCCGATAGATTTGTTACGGATAGAGAATTTGCATCTATAGATGAATTACATAATTGGGCTGATGAGATAGCAATACAAATTGGTTTTCAATTTATACGTGCTTCTTATAAACGTAAGGAAGGACGTACAAGACAAAGTTTGTACTTACGTTGTCATAGATATGGTAAATTTAGGGGTGATTTGAACCTAGATAATGCTGTTAGACTTGGTTCTACATGTAGTGCGTCTGGTTGCAAATTTATGATTATAGGAACTAGCCGTAATCCAGAAGAAAAACCTTGGACGATAAGAGTGTGCCCAGGGGAAAAAGGCAGACATAACCACCCGTTCTTTGTATATAGAAAAGGCCAAGTAAGAACAAAAAGGCTGAATGCAGATATTAGGCAACATATACGGAATCTCACAGCCACTGGCATGCAACCAGCGTTTATAATGACGTCAATTAGGGAGAACTTTCCTGATTTTTATCCTAGCATGAGTCAGATATATAACATAAGACAAGCATTAAGGAGAGAAGAGATGGATGGTAGGACTCCTCTTCAGCATTGTCTCTATTTGGCCACAGAAAAGAATTATATTGTATGGACGGATTTGGATAGCGACGGGCAGCTGACCAGGCTCTTAATTGCTAACCCCATATCTATCCAGATGATACGTACGTGGCCCTATGTTGTGTTGATAGACACAACGTACAAGACGAATAAGGCAAAGTGGCCCCTTTGCGAAATAATAGGAATGACGCCAACAAATCACAACTTTTTGGTTGCATTCTGTCATATGCGAGATGAGGCGGCCGTGTCTTATTCTTGGGTGCTGGAGAGGTTGCGGGATATATATGGTACTGTACAGATGCCTAATGTTATCGTTACGGATAGAGACGAGGGTTTGTCTGCTGCTATTCGTGGTGTCTACCCAGGTAAATTGATACTTTATTTTTTATTTGTATACCAAGTATATGTTTATTTTTTTAATTTTGATTTTTTGTTTAATGTAGATGTACGTCATTTACTTTGTGTATGGCATATTCGAAATGATGTGGAGAACATGGTAGACAAACTATGTGGTGGTAAGAAAAACGCACAGGGGCAGCTCTTTAGACAAGGAAAATGGAACCGGTTGGTTAACAGTTCAACGACCGAAGAATTTGAGAGCAGGTGGAATGAGATTGTAGCGAGGTGGTCGACAAGGAATAGAAGTTTCGTGCGTTATTTAGCTGGGACATGGATTCCTCACAAGGAGAAATTTGTGCGTGTCTGGACGAATGACTGTATGCATTTTGGCAACCTTACTACCAGTAAAGTTGAAAGTCAGCACTCTTCATTCAAGTATTATCTTGGTAGCGGTAACAGCTCATTCGATACCCTGTTCAAAAAGGCACACGCACAGATGACTAATCAGCAAGCCAGAATAAGACAAGCGCTTCAGGAATCCATGACTTCGATTGCACGAACATCTAGACTTCGCCCGTTTGAACCGCTATATAGAAAAGTTTTTGTACATGCGTTAGAAATAATGTCAATGGAGTGGAACCGGATGTTAGAGTTGGGGGATTATGTCTTTGATAAATGCGGTTGTGTTCTTCAGCATACCCATGGTATACCCTGCGCATGTTTCCTGTTTTTGACTGTTAGGAGTACTGGTGTAATTCACCCCACCGATTTAAACATCTTTTGGAGAACTTTGAAGTACGCAAAGGCCGGAGCAGAAGCAAACGAAGAAGTTCGAGATGCAAACGCATATGACAAAGACTACTTTCAAGGCTTGGTCGATGAAGTGTTAAAGGCCGATCCCGCTGTGATTAGACGCATGTCTCAGGTACTTGAAGACGAACTACATCCAGATGGTACGAATATACCTGAGCCACAAGGAAGCCCACCGAGGAAGGGAAGACCGTCGACAAGCAGAACCCTTAGGAGAAACAAAAGCGCATTCGAGCACAGTAGATCATCCTCTAGGGGTCGCGGTTCGAGATCTTCTTCACGCGGGAAATCAAGCGGGAGATCAAGTGGCAGAACCACTCAAGCATCAGCTGGAATCAACTTCAGTTTCAACTTGTCTGGTAGATGTTTAATTTATGTTTATTTTTATATTAGTCTCGTTCAATTGAATGCTAATAATATTATTTTTTTCAGATGGTGGTGCAGGGCGTGATTTTTCAATGTTCCCGTGGCCACAGTACATTCCTTATATTATATCGCCATACCTTTTTGATTGGATCGATGTTATAGGTGATGGTAATTGTGGTTTTCGAGCGATTACCGTTACAGAGATGGGGGGCGAGGATAGATGGCCACTTTTACGACGAGGGATGTCCCTTGAAATGGAAACGCATCGAGAACAATACGCACGCCTATATCTGTCACCGCGGGTGGTGGAGGAACATATATACAGGGTTGGTCGACATTCGCATGGACCAGCTAGGTTTGAGCACTGGATGGATTCACAAAATTTATATGCTGCAGCAACGTTTCTTAACATTGCCATTGCCTACTATGGGGCTCCCGACTGTGGTACTCATTATAATTTTTTAGTTCTTCCACTTAGACGAACGGGGGGAACTCGTGGCGTCAATAAACTTATACATATTCTTTGGGTGAACCATAATCATTACGTTCAACTTTTAATGAACGATGATACATCACCACTGCCGCCAATTCAGCAAAATTGGAGAGCAGCAGCTGACGTTACATGTGTAGAGTTGGTGCGACATTTTCAGAGTAGGATATCACTATGGAGTAGTATGGTTGGGGGAGAGAGGCAGCAAGGAAATAATACAGCTGATGATGCAGTCAACTTAGATAGTCCGTAATTATTTTATTGTATTTCAGCCAATGTTCTTTAATTGTATTTAAGTTCATATTTTTTCAGTGTATTTAAGTCCATATTCTTTCAGTGTATTTAATTGAATTTCATACAGATCGAAATATAAATGTATTCAACTTAACGTCTAATTCGCATAAAATCTAAATTTAGTTCAACAAATAAACATAACGTTAAACAAATAAATATAACATTCAACAAATTAACTTAACGTTCAACAAATAAACAAAAATCTAATGTGGCCCTTGTCCCTTGTAAATTTGCCACTCGGCTAGTAATTCTCGTAATCCATCTAAATACAAATTAGCAGCTTCTTGCTCCCGAGGCTGCGAATCCTTAACGTCTCCCATCCTGGTCAGTGGAGTAAAGCGGGCGATGGCTTCAGATGCAAACTATAAATAACAAAAAACAAATATTAGAAAACCATTTTAATATAATGACACATTTAAATATAAAAAATAAGTACAAGCACTAACATAGGCCTCCTTGTTATCCGCTATATCATAAGTATTGGGTGGTCCGTCACCGGGGATGATAAATGCATGGGAGCACACCCTAAACCAGTCTATGTACTCGGTTACTGCCTTTGATGGAAAATTTGCTACACGCAACTCTCTATGATCAACTTTGGCACAAACAGGGAACCTACTCCATGTCTCCGTGTACATAGTCAAATGAGGGAAGGTCAGTGAGTAGCCTCCCTTAGCTGGTCGGTGAGGCTCGGCTGGTCTCAGAGGGGGGACAGGAATAGACTGTACAAAACCTAGCTGCCGGACTGTCCTCTCAGGCAAATACACCTCGATGGTATCAAAACAAGTGATACCCCCAATGAACGTGGTGCGTGGGTGCGCATTCAGTAAAAACCTTGGGTCATTACTGTAGGGGGTCCACTCAACCTGCATAAGACAAAAGCAACATAAACAACATAATATAAAATGACAATAACAAACGTAAAGATGTGTTAAGTCATGTACGAAACCTGTGATTCTGTCAGAGAGTCCAGTATGCTCCTACATTCTCTCAGTCTGCTTAGCTCCCTAGTTGGCTTCTGCGGGGACCACATCTCCGCCCTGGTCTTGCCACGGATATCTGCTAGGCGAGGATGGGGGCGAAAGGACGGGAAGTACTGGTAAATCCATGTCTGTAAGAGCGTCAGACAACCCGCAATAGACCGGCAGCCAGCCCTCGACGCCGTATCCAGTTGGCGATAAAGGTACGCCAGCGTAACAGCACCCCAAGCGATCTCACCCTCATCAGCGGTAACAGCAACAACAGGGTGCGGTCTCATCCCAATTCTGGTCTTATCGACCAGCAGTGTCGAACCCACTACAGCCATATAGTAGGCACTAGTCTGCGTCTCCAAAGACTGAGAACGGTGGCACAGCTCCAGTAATTCACTGACGTTAATGCTGCCGTTAACGAAGAACCCCTTTCTCCGCAGCTCAGCCATCGGGTCCCCAAATAGACTGGCCAGGCCCAACTTCCACTCGGCGTCAAGAGGGTCAACAGGAAGAGCACCATCAATACTCAGCCTTAGAATGCGTTGCACGTCGTGCAACATAATCGTCATCTCCCCCCAAGGCATGTGGAAGGTGTTGGTATCGGGCTGCCATCTCTCCACAAATGCCACTATAAGAGCACTATCGATGTGCTGGTGCATGACGTACGGCAGACGGCCCAGCTCAGTGGTCGGTAAAATCTGGTACAGCTCATCAGACATGTCCTGCAGTCTGATGATAGAGTCTAGCGTCTTCTTCCTAAGCCGACACTCTAGAACTGGAGGGTTACGCTCCAACCTCGAAAATAACCCGCGCTATGTGCCCTCCATAGCTTGGAATCAAGCGAGTATCGACGGGGCCCCCGGCCTGGGGTGATGTAATCACCCAGTCCGCATCAGAAGACCGTGAGCGCCTCCGCCTCCGTGGAACCACATCCTCAACCTGGCTGCTTCCAGCCTGATCAGAAAGTCTAGCCGAGCTATGAGGCCTTCGCTTAAACTGACCTGCAGCCCCCCTGATCGGATTCCAATCCACAGGCGCCCCAACCGACTCTTCCTCACCGACATACTCGTCGAACTCAGTATCATCGTCGTCTGAGTCGAACGTATCACTACGCAGGCTCGCCTGATGGTCAAGGTGAGTACGCACTTGGTCTAGCGTACTCGATCGTTGGGCCTGACTATATCTGGCCGCCTCTTCCTGCCTAGCCCTCCTAGCAGAACCCGTAACCCCTCTCTCATGGGGGTCCCCCCTTAACAAAGTCGATCTAAACGTATTACCGCTCAACATGCCTCTAAAAAACCCCTTGCCTTTACTGTGATTTCCAGCCATTTACTACAATTTAATGAATTATTATAACATTATAATAAAATTTAAATAACAATAACAAATAATAAAATTAAATAAATAAAAAAAAATAAAAAAAAATTTATAAACAAATAATAACAATAAAATAATAATAAATTTATAAACAAATAATAACAATAAAAAATAATTATAATAATATTTATAAACAAATAATAACAATAACAAATAATAATAATTTTAATAACAATAATAATATTTATAATAATAATTTGAACTGTGCGATTTGGCCATGGTACAATCGCACGTTTTGTGCGATTGTACCATGGCCAAATCGCACAGTTCATGCGATTTTGCCATGGTTAAATCGCATGACCTGTGCCAATCATCCATGGTAAAATCGCACAGTTCATGCGATTTTGCCTTTTTTCTTTTTTTCTTTCTTTTTTTTTTGAATTTTGAAACGAATTTGAGTCAAGAATTACCTCGGTTTTGCGATAACGATTCCAAGTTCAATGCTTAGGCCCGATAAATTTTTGAACGAATTTAGAGAGTTTTAGAGTGATAAGAGTGTTATTGAGTTCGATTCGAATGTTTTATACTAGTTTTAAGTCCAAGGGCATTTTCGTCATTTTAATTATTTATTTTAAATTAGGGATGGCGATTATATTAAAAGGGTGGCGACAAATAAAAATTGGGAAAAAAAAAAACCTTATTTGGTACAAGTGCTGTCACACCGTATATCACAGCATTTCAGTGTTCTTTTTTTTTTTTTTTTTTTGAGTTACAGCATTTCAGTGTTTTAGCTTAGAGAAATAGACTCAAGTAAAAACAATGCTGGAAATTTTAAAAAAGTGAATAAAAAAATATTTTTTAAAAATGTAAAAGAATAAATAGATAAAATAAAATGTAAGTTAAATATATGAATCAAACTAAATAAAAAATGAATATAAGTTTTATGTTTAAAAATAAAAACTATGATCGAGGCTCCAAGAAATGTTATATACCCATTGGGCTAGAAGTGTGGATGCAGCACATGCCCTCCTCATATATGGCGCTAAATAATCCACTTTAATTAAATGAGGGGTGTTTGAGATTAGAACCTGTAACCTCTTGTCACCCTAGCTCTGATATCATGTCAAGGAACCAACTCAACCAAAAGTTTAAGTTGATGATTAAGGCTCCAAAATATGTTATATACTCTGACACGAATTAAAAGAAAAATACAACTTAATCTTTGGGACGTTCTGCAGCATTATGAATGCAGCTCATTTATTTGATTTTTTTTCCAGTGTATTCACACTTACTAATATTTTCTGACTTTTCATGACCAATAGCTCTATAAATAGTACCATACCACTACCTATTTTTGCACACAAATAAAATTTAAAACCTTTCCTCAAAAAAAAAAATTAAAAATTTAATTATATAGCAAAAATAAAAACCCCTTTTTGGTTTCTAATATTTAATTTTACAAAAATGGCAAGTTTTATTGGTAATATTCCAGCCCTAGTTAAGAAAATAAAGGAAAATTTGGTAGTCAAAGTAATTGAAAATCCAAGCTCATTTATTTCTGATTCTGCTTATGACACTGCATGGTTAGCAATGATTGGTGATCCAAAAAAGAATGATAAGAAACCCATGTTTAAAAGTTGTTTGGATTGGGTTTTAAACAATCAAAAAAATGAAGGATTTTGGGGTGAATTAGATAGTAATGGGAATCCCACCATTGATTCTATTCCTTCAACTTTAGCTTGCATGGTTGTTTTGAAGATGTGGGGTCTTGGCCATAAACATATTGAGAAAGGTAACTAATAGCTTGTATACCGTTCTGTCACTTTAAATTTGTTACATTAAATACGTGTGTTTTAAATTAGTTATTTGTGAATTTACGTACAAAAGGGTAATGTTGTGGTCGCCCCGTCAAAATAAAAGAATATTGCATTTAGGGAAAAACAAAAAAACCTAAATTAGAATGACCTCTAAAATAAACTACTTAATATACATAGTAATACAATATAAAAGTTGCAGAATGACAATTGTAGCTCTTTTACAATTAGAATATTAAGTCGTCCCTTTTTTAACACAAGCGACTGAGAAGTTGTATGTTAGACTTATATTATACCACTTATGATTCTTGTGGTGGAGTTTTACCTTATTTATCTTCCCTTACGCTCATCACATAGCTTGTTAAGTACTGAACGGTTCATTTAAATCATATTTAATTTAGATTAGTCTATTAACGTACTGGATATATAATACTAGGGGCTTAAACTCGTGACCTTATAGTTTTATTGAATTAAACTATTTTGAACATTATTAATTACATTAATAATGCTTTATTAATATTATTAATTTGTTCGAAAATTGAACTTTTCAGGAATGGCATTCCTTGATGGAAATTTAAGGAAACTAGTGAAACAAAAGGACAAAAATGAAGAATACCCTCGTTGGTTTGCCATAGTTTTTCCAGGAATGCTGGAAATCGCTCAAACAAATGGTTTACAACTCAAGTTTTCTGACGATGTTGAAGTCGATGTTACCCGTGCTTTCCGTCAACGTCAACACATACTCGATGCGTAAGGATTTTTATTCATACTTCCTCCCTCACTTTCTAAACTACTCCCTCCGTTCTCTATTGATGTTCCCATATGGAATATTCACGGGAATTAAGAAAAGTGGAATCTTTTAGATAGTGGAGATATTATTTTATTGAATAATAAATTTGATGGAGGAAAAATGGGGACCACAAATAGTTAAAAAGTATTTAAAAAAAGTTAGTGGAAAAAATATGGGGACCACAACTAATTAAAAAATGTTTTTATGAGGTTAGTGGGAAACATGTGGGGACCATAAGGAATATTAAAATGTTAAAATGGAGTTAGTGGAAGATATGTGGGCCCATAATCAATATTAAAATATTAAAATTAGGATGGTTGAGGTTATTTTTGTCCAAAATTTGTGATATAAATGGAAAGATTCCTTATGGGAACAACAATTGGAACACCCCAAAATAGAAAGTGGGAACTTCTTTAAGAAACGGAGGGAGTATTAGATTATATTACATATTTTAGGTATTAAATATTTACTTAAGCTTTTGGTTGAGATGGTTGTTTGATATGGTATAAAAAGTCAACATGACAAGAAGTCATAAGTTCGAATCTCAAACTTGTGTATTTCACTTCACCCTAATTTTGCTGAGCAACTTTTAGTTGAATTAGTTTCTTAATAAAAGAAATGAAAAGAAAAAGAAATAAACTTAGAGTTTTAATAAATTGATTTCACTTCACCCTACTTAAACTTTTGTATTTCACTTCACCCTAATTTTGTTGAGCAACTTTTACTATTTACCGACAAAATTAATCGATTATTATTAACGCATTGTTAGGTGAATTTTAATAAATTGATTTCAATATCTCATTCCATTGTAAAAAAAAATCATAATTTTTACTGTTAAATGATTGAATTCATATATACTTGCAGTGAATATTGAGCATTGAAAATGCATAAATTCAAATAATACAAGTATTAATAGATGAAAAACAATTAAAATGTCCTCTCTGTCCTTTAACTATGAGACACAATATAAAAGTTTCTCACCTTAATTTTCGGAAAAGTAACAAAATTAAAGAGAGGGATGACCACTTATTTTAGGTGTTTCTTTCGTTTCATTATACTTGCTATATTTATTTGACTTTTTATGCAATTAAATGTATTATTTTGATCACTTATATATTGAACTATGCATATTTAAAAATCATAAAAAGTTAATATTTGAAAAGTTTGCAGTTAGACGATTCAAACAAGATCTCACTTGACTATATTTTTTCTTATACATTAGTCACAATATACATAAAATAAACTTGAGCCATGAATAGTGACAATAAATATTATATAGCCGGCCCGTTTGGTAGATGTTAATAAACGTTGGTAATGGGAATGGAAAAACTTGTGTAATGTTGAAAAATCTATTGGCAACCTTCATGATCATGCTTGTTCAACTTCAATCATCTAATTTTCTTCATAAAATTCATTTCAATACATCACCATTGGGAGAGGTGGTATTACGTGGTAATAGAAATTTGTAAAAAAAAAAAAATTTGATCAAAATTTCATTACCATAGGAATGATATAGAACTTTTGATGAAATTTTACCTTAAAATTTATTCCTATTACCACCATTTAGTACCACTAACCAAACGGGTCGCGCAGGTATTTCTGAACAGAGGAAGTATATATATTACATATATATCGTACTGATTTTGTCAAGTGGTTGGGGACCTAGCCCTGACGCACCCAACAAAGATGGAATAAAAATACACATTAATTTAAAAGTCTTATTTATTTTATATTTTAATATACTTTTGTGGTTTGTAATTAAACTAATAGTTTAGTGATGTGTAAAATATGGTCATAGACTAATATTTAAAGCTCTGTTTATACGATTAGACACGTTACACATGCATAATTAATCGTACCATCTGTAAATAGACTAGACATAGAGTACTTATTAACTTTATATGTTTTATAATTTCAGGGAAAAATTGGTTGACAAATATCAGTCTCATGCATTGCTTTCATGCTTGGAAGTGTTGCCTGAATTTTACGAAATTGACCATCAGATTATAATTAGCCATTTAAGTAGTGATGGTTCCTTGTTCCATTCGCCGGCAGCTTCTGCTGCGGCATACATTGCCACTAAAAATCCGGAAACATTGTCATATCTGCGCACCCTTGTGCAAAATTGTTCCGATGGAGGTGAGTTCTTCATCATCATCGTCCTACTCAGTGTATTCCGCCCATAGAAATCTTTGGACAGGGTCTGGAGAGAGAAGGACGGCGGCAACCCATACCTAGCAGAGCGCGACCATATGATAATGAGTCCCCGGCTCGAAAAAGATAACAATAACGAGAACCCTCTACGTTGTGGTAGAAAAAAAAGCAATAGATTTAAAAAAATGAAACTAATGGAAACAACAAACCAAGAGAACATGTACCTCAAAAGTATCCTAAAAAAATCAGTAGTCTAAAACATGGATTAGACGCCTCCACCTATCTCTATCCCTAGCTAGGTCCATAGAGAAATTTAACTCATGCAAGTCAATTTTTATTTGCTCGTCCCAAGTTCTCCTAGGTCTTCCTAGCTCCTCTTACCCTCTACTATGATGCTTTCGACTCTTCCCACAGGGACGTCGAAGGCCTTTCTCTACACATGTCTAAATCATCTCAACCTATTTTCGCGTATTTTCCCAGATACTTTTAAATATGTCGTAGGAGTAAAGCTTTATACTCTATTATAATTATTTTTTTATTTTTTTATTTATTTTATTTTAAAGAGAAACTCGAATAGAAGTACTCTTTTTAATCTTCTAGGCTAATTAAGAAATATTTTTTTGATGTTACGTACCATATTTGTAGAATAATGGTCTAGTATTTGCCTTTGACAGAAAACTTGTGACTTGATAAGCAGAATTTAGGAGATTTAGTTGTAGTCGTTTTACTCTTATAACATTAAAAAGTTATTTTTGGTGAACATTATAATCAGTGGATTTTTCTTAAGTCGAATGATTGTTTCGCTGCACTCTCTATTATGAGTATAAGTTGTCGTTCTTCTTCTTTTCTTAGACTCTGATTATAGTTATTATGAGCGGGATATACTGAATATGATGATGATGAAAAGGTAAAAAAATAAGAAATTCAATTAATTTAATTTTAAAACATTCTCTATCTTAATTTATTTTGTTTTTCCCATGATTATTGTCCTAATGACGAGTATGACACGTCATATATCCTTGTAGTTCCACCAATGTACCCCATAGATGAGGATTTCGTAAAGCTTTGCATGGTGAATCAACTACAAAGACTAGGCTTGTCTTCCCTTTTTGAAGATGAAATCCAACATATTTCACAAAACATATATGGGTAATAATATAATTTCTTATTTTTGGTCCATAAATTAATCTTAATTAATGTACATTTTCTTACATGCAACTTAATTAATTATGTTGTTCAAAATTAGTCAATACAATGAACAAAAAGCATCACAAGATCAGGATTTTATTCAAGACATGTTCAAAACCTCCTTAGCTTTTCAAGTACTTCGTATCCAAGGCTTTGATGTTTCTCCAAGTAAGAATCCCCTTCTATTTATATATTTAGTGTGTGTATTAAATAAAAAATTATAAATTTTTTTTTATCATTCTTAAAACTAAAATATTTACTACATTTCTTTTCAAAAAAATCCCACCATATGTATGTATATATGTATGTACGTATGTATATAACCATTTGTACGTCGAAGTATCTTCATTTTTGTTAGAGTATATAACATATTTTAGGACCCCAACCATCAGATAAAGTTTTTGGTTGAGTTGGTTCCTTGATAATTTTCACCGTATTTATAAATTTAACTACCGATTTATAGTTTAAGAAATTATCATGTGACCTCTTATAAAAAACTATTTTATAAGTAATTTTACAAAAGTGTTTATAGAATGACTTTATTAAGGAAATTTCACATTGTAGCATTGAAAATTTATGAAAAACTAATGGTGGCACTTTTGTAAGATTTTTCCATATGGTAGCATCCAATTTATGTCTTATCTAATTGTCGTAGCATTTTCTGTTAAATTCTTGTCAGCTTTATTTTAATTTCACCATTTTAACGTTTTTACCCTTATTAAGTGTTGGTTGTTGTCTTTATATATAATTTGCCCTAATCCATTTTTATGCTCTCAAATATTTGATTCACCTTTTTGACGTTTAATTCACCGTTTATCAACGCTCTAAAATGCTTAGGGCAATTTCTAAAGACAACAACCAACACTTAATAAGGATTGAAACGTTAAAATGGTTAATTAAAAGGAAATTGACAAGAATTTAACGGCAAATGATACGACATTTAAATAAGGCATAAACTAAATGTTATCATATGAAAAAATCTTACAAAAGTGCTAGAACTAGCGTTTCATAAAAGTTTGATACTACCATTTGAAATTTCCATATTATTATTATGATTATTAATTATGGACAAAGTATTTTACATCTTCCGTAATGAATTTATGGGTTGAAATTGACAGGGAGGTTATCAAGGTTTCTTAATGATGAATATTGTGTTCAACGTATAGAAAACAACCACGAAATGTTTGGAAGTGTATTATACAACTTTTATAGAGCCTCCAACCTTATGTTTGAATCAGAAATGGAGCTCAAAGATTTGAGAAATTTCTCTAAAACATTACTCTCAAAATCCTGCTTAGGTGGCAACCCTATACATGATGGAATCATGATGTGGCCAAATCTCCAACAAGGGGTAAATTTCCTTTTATTCACATGATTATATAATAAATAAATAATAAACTTCAATTATACTTGAAAAAAGTTAGTCTGAATGTTATTTTTTACTTATTTTCCTACGATATTTCTATACTTTGTATTAATAGAAAAATATACAAACTAATTGATTATATCAATCTAAAACACGAAAGGGTCTTATTAATTATTTTTTTTATTTGGGTGTTTTATTTTCAGTAAAAAATTAGTAAGAAATTTAAGCAAAATAGTGATACAAGAATAAAAAGGAGTCTGTTGTTAAATTTAGGGAAATTCCACATATATCACATATATATTCATGAACTTTCGTGAAACGCCAGTGGTAGCATTTTTATAAGATTTTTCCACATGGTAGCATCCAGTTTATACCTTATCTAACTGCCGTAGCATTTTCCGTTAAATTTTTGTCAATTTCCGTTTAATTCACCATTCTGACGTTTCTACCCTTATTAAGTGTTGGTTGTTGTCTTTATAATTTATCCTAAACTGTTTTTATGCTCTCAAATGTTTAATTCATCATTTTGACGTTTAATTTACCGTTTAATTCATCAAAACTCTCAAATGTTGTAACTAGATGTAGGCGCAATACTTAAATAACTTAAAGAAAGGGTTTCTACTAATATGTCATATATGTGTATGTGTTATAGATTAAACGAGAACTTGTTGTTCCTTGGATGGCTCGAATGGATCATTTAGACCAAAGGGAGTGGATTGAAGCAAACAATGAAAGCCTTCTATGGTTGGGAAAAGCCTCATTTTACAGGTATTTAAATATCTAAGAAGTAACTTAACTAAAAATTTAAACTTATAATCTCTGATAGCGCTTTTAATAACTAGTTTAATCAAAAGTTTAATTAAAATAATTATTTCATTCACTATACAATTTAATTAATTAATTAAAAACTATCTATTTTTCTCACTTTTCAAATAAAAGTTCACCTTATCTTTGGGTAACAGGATATCATGCCTAAATGACAAGAATTTGCTTCAACTTGCTAAAGCGCGCTACGAATACCGACAAATGATCTACAAGAAAGAACTGATGGAGCTCATAAGGTAAGAGCTAGTCTCTTCAGACACCAACTTTTTCAAAAACGTCTTTCAGGCCCAACCCATTAAAACTTAATATATACTTATATTATTTTTAATATCTATTTACCGTATTCTTAATACCTACTTACAATAATTAAATGCTTATTTAAATTATTTTTAATACATATTTTCAATATAACAAAAAATATATATTAAGCCAGACCAATTAGAAATGATCTCTCATTTTGATAAGGTAATTATCATAATTATTCATGAATTCATTCACAATAAGTTGTTATACTCACCTTGCCCCTAACAAATAATAATATCAATAATTGATATAAGTATTAAGAAAATTATAGAGATTGCTTTAAACAAATGAATAGGATTGAAAGCGACAGAAAATGAAAAAAATATTTGTATAAAAATTAAAGAGAGTTGTTGATAAACTACCAGAAAAAATATTAATAACGAAAGACTAAAGAAAAGAGTATGAAAATTTCATAGAGATATAAAGAGTACTTATAGACCCTCTTATCCATCAATGAAATTAATATTCCATCTGTTTCTTTTTATTTGTCTATTTTATCTTTTACACGCATTTTTTAGCAACTTTTAAGCCTTAATATCTTTAAGTACGCAGCACAAAAAAATATAAAAAAGTATATTTCCTCGGTTCCACTATACTTGTTACATTTGACTTTCTATGCAATCCAATATGTTCTTTTGATCATTTATATATTGAATTATACACATCTAAATAAAAAATAAATATTATGAAAGTATGCGATTAGATGGTTCAAACAAGATCCCACTTGACTATATTTTTTTCACATCAGCTGCAATATATAAAATAAGCTTGAATAATCATTATCTAGTGGGTATTTCAGAACGGAGGAAGTATATTAAATAACTTTACATCAAGACAAATCTAACATATCACATAAATATATTTTATCTTCGATATATCACATAAAAAGGACAAACAAAAAGGAATTGAAAGAATATGATTTATTTATTATATTAAAAAATATTCTAATTGTTTATTAATATAAATATAGGTGGTCTAAGGAATGGGGTCTTGCAAATATGGGCTTTGCTCGAGAGAAAACCACTTATTGTTACTTTGCAGTAATAGCAAGTGCCCCTTTCATCCCTGATGATTCTGTTATTCGCAAATTTGTTACAAAGAGTGCCGTGATTATCACCGTTTTTGATGATTTTTTTGACATGGAAGGATCCCTTGATCAACTACAAAAGCTTACCAATGCAGTACAAAGGTTTTTTCCATTTCTTTTCCTACATTAAATTGCGAGTTTAACAAGGCATGTTAATGTTGGATAATAACCTTCATGTTATTTCAATCCGAAATTAAAGTATAAAAATCTAAATTAAAGCTACACCGAGTAGCAAAATACTTATCGTTGTATTTCAATTGGTATCAGAGCGCACTTGTATTGTGTAATTATTTTTAATTCCCTTTATCATAGTTTAAAAGTTTATCTATTTTTGATTATATGTACATAGGTGGGATAATAATGGTTTATCAAATCATAGCAAGATCCTTTTTGATTTGCTCAATGATTTTGTGGATGAAGTAGCAAAGAAGTACTTTGAACAACATCAAATCGATATCACAAGTATTCTTCGAGAAAATGTAATTATTTTTCTAGACGACTTTTTGAATTTCATTAAATATTCTCACTTTAGTTCTTTGAATTAAAGCTTTAAATTCAGTAGAACAGAGAGAATAAAATATTATATTTATTTAATTATTAATTATAAGTTTTTTTGTTTGAAGTGGTATGAGATAGTAGATTCATGGTTAACTGAAGCAACATGGAGTAAAACAGGAGAATTTCCTTCAATGGAATCTTACTTGGAAACTGGGAAGATATCAATTGCAGCACATATATTACCTCTTCATTCTTCATGTTTTATGAATAATCCAAGCTTGAATTCTCATCAAAAACTTAATCCTTGTCAATATGAAGAAATTACACAACTCTTAATGACAACATGTCGTTTATTGAATGACATACAAAGCTATGAGGTAAACCTTTATTTTTAGTCTTGTTGGTAAATGTGTCTCAACAAATACGTCTATTTCAAAAATAACGATTGGCTGGAGTGTTTACTTGTTCACTAGCTAAATAAATTGACTGCTAATTTTTATACAGATATTTTGATACATTAAATAAAACTCTTACCAACTACTCTACTATAATAATATGCTATATATATTCTACGATAATTTTTTAATATGAGGCCCTTTAGTTTTGGGGGCCCTATGCGGTTGGGCACCTCGCACGGCCCCAGAACCGCCCCTGACAACGACATTTTATTACCCTAACACTAAAGTGGCCTTCATTTAGGAATTGATTTGGGAGGGTTGGGTGCACGCAATCTTACCCTTATTAATGATCAAACTAATAAAAATGTCGTTTTCGGTTGACCCTAGATAGCAAATGTCATGTGAAACTTTACATAAATAAAAATTACACGTGATTTAATGAGTCATTTCATATTAGTTTATTAAACCCGAAACCAAAAAGTTATACATCTTTAACCCTATAAATTAAGTAATTATTTAAAAAAAAAATTATTTTTTGCTCCGCCCCTGATCACGTGCACTCCCTTAATTTTGCAGAAAGAAGTGAAAGATGGCAAGATCAACTCGGTATTACTACACCTAAAAGAAAACCCAAATGCTAAGATGGAAGATGCAGTTGAGTATATACAAAACATAATTGAAGCATCTAAAATGAAGTTACTTGAACATGCATTAATTGATGGAGATGATGATAATTTACCAAGATCTTGTAAAATGTTACACTTATCAACCCTAAAAGCCTTTCAAATGTTCTTCAATTCTACTAACTATTTTGACACAAAGGATTCTCTTCTAAATGACATTAATAGAGCAATCTTTGTTCCTTTTCAACATGATTCTACTCCCATCAATCTTCCTTCTAAGCCATTATCACTTCCTTCTCCACAAACCAAAAAGGCTTTGGTCATCAATTCTTGGTACAAATTACACATGACAAACTATGATAAAAGCCCAAAGTTTACAATGCATGGGATTCCTAATTTGGCAACTCATCAATTGAACAACAAGGCTTTACCATCCTATGGCTTTCGTTTCGCCTTTTGAAAGTCATTATCATCATACCCGGCCAGTATATCCCGATCATAGAGTATTATGACCAGAGTCTGATGAGGGATACCCATAAAGGAGAGCACGACCAAAAAGTCTCCCAATAATGTTAAATCTTAATTATATACGGTCCTACCTAAAGTCTATATATGGTGAAAAACTACGATTTCAATTGCTATCATAATAACGGTCCTAAAACAACTTTTTTAATTTGATGGTTCCAATAATGTTAAATCTTAATATACGGTCATGATTTGGTGTATAGATATACCCTATGTATATTAATGTTTTTGTATTGTGTTGTGTTTGAATTCTAAAAAGGATGTGTAACAAAAAAACTAGTATGAGAAAAGATGGTGTAAATTTGCTATTTTAATGCAATTAATTATTGTAATAATGTATGTTGAACTTATACTAAATAATTACTTTCCTTTTTCATTTTTATAGTCTATTACTTTGTCCTTTGAATTTATCCCAAATAAGATTTTTTACGAGAAAATTTTAGATTAAATAGAACAAATTCTGATAAACGAACGATAGATTAAAAGTTAAAGATAATTACTGATTTTCAAAATCAACTACATCAACTTTACAC
This sequence comes from Amaranthus cruentus, assembly GCA_019425755.1. NCBI lineage: Eukaryota > Viridiplantae > Streptophyta > Magnoliopsida > Caryophyllales > Amaranthaceae > Amaranthus > Amaranthus cruentus. Next base: position 1,931,565 of record CM033459.1, on the reverse strand, counting down.
TAACAGGAGGTTTAGTTGTATATTGTTTATTTATCCAAACTCATTACCTAATTAAACTCCTAAAATCAAGTTAACACATTATTATCAAATTAGACAATGAAGAGAGTAAGTCCGTATGATACTCCGGATATTTATATCAATAAGGTGCATTTTTTTTAGAGAGCTTATTCTCTAAAAACTCCACAGTTAATTGTGCTTCTTGGTGGAGAGTAGTCTTAGGATGGGTGACCTCTTGAGACGTTTTTCTGGGCGCGTCGCGAGTGAGGCCAAAATGTACTGAAAAGACTTGTGTTGGTCTGTAAGGCTCTACAGTCTCTAAGAGTAATCACCAGCGATCTGTTGAGCTGGGGTGTTATTATGACTAGTTTAATTTAAAAATAGCCACTAATCAGTGATATGTTGAGTTTGTGTAAATGTGAGGATTATTAGTTGCTTGTTAGAAAGAGAATGCAATAAAAAGGATACTAATAGCAGTTTTTTAATCACCGTTTAAATTTTTTTTAACAAATATTTCCTCTTATTCTACCCATTAGTCCCATTGATTTTTTTTTTTCACTATTCACCCATTACTCTTAATTTATATTTTATTTTTAATCTATAAGTTAAAACATAGTCATGTGGGATCTTATTTGATTCGTTTCAATACAAAGATTATTAATATCTAATTTTTATAATTTTTTATTAAAAACAATTAGAGATATTAAGGGTTATAATGAGGTCTCGACAAATTTGAAAAATCAAATGGATCTAATAAGTTGAATAGAAAGTAGTACTAATTTTTTAATTGTTTGATGAACTAAAAAAATCACAAACTAAATAACATGCCAAGTTTATAGAAGTATTTTATAGCTTCAATCATTTTGAAGATCTATAGCTTCAATCATTAAGAAAGCCACAATAAGACTATAGTTGACGTGAGAGTTGAGAATAATCACAAATAATCTACTCTATTATTATATTATGGGAATAAATAATAGTTTTAGTGTTCTCTTTTTTAGAAAAGGACGTATATTTGACTCTCTTTTTCCTTCTCCCCGTGTATTTCGGGTGTTTCGTTTGGTTTATATTATACCTTAACCTCAATATCCAAAATAAGCTTGAACGATGAATAATGCTCATATTCGAAATGTAGCAACCACATCAGAATGGAGGAAGTAACATTATACTTCCTTTGTTACAACTTACATGCCATATTGTTTGTTTACGTAGTCTAATACCCTAATTCAATTCTTAATATCTTTAATTATATATAATAAAAAATTATAAAAATTGATACTAATAATCTTTGCAATGAGACCAATCAACTAAGATCTCACTTGACTATAATTTTAACTTATAGAATAGAAACTAATCACAAATTAAGAGTAATAAATGAATAATAATAGAGAAAGTATATTTAATTCCATTTCTTTTGGATCAAAAAATGGACTAAAAATAGGGTTAGGTCGGTATGATTCTGCAATTTTGACGGTAATACAAGCTTGACAAAATTTAATCCTCAAATATTTTATTTCACTTAGGTACATAGTAGGAAAAATCCAATATAAGATCCACCTTTTATATTAATTAGGACTAAAGGTGTTTAAAATAGATTTAATAATTTAATATTTATTTGACATTATAAACGTATCCGATTTAATAGACTTAAAAATAAATTTACTATTATTTAAGAATCAATGTAAACACAATTCTAATTTCAAACCGTACAAAATCGACTCGATAAGCAGACTCAAAACATCTGATCGAGACTCTTCATCAAATCAAGACCATCAAAAAGCTTAAATAACATATCTTCCCCTGTATTCCTATCTTCAATCCAACCAATCATTCAAACCCACAAAAATCAAACCTCCATTTACCCACAAATCAAATTCCACACCTTTTTAAAACCCTAATTTCAAAAACTCAATCTTTCCTTCAATCAATAACAAATGAAAGAACAAGAACAAGAACAAACCCAAATCCAACCCAAAATCCCTTTTCCTCATTACTGGGGTTTCATTCCAGAAGATGAATACTACACCCAACAAAAGATCAAATCTTTCAAATCCTACTACACTACACCCACTGGTAAATCCCTGTTTACAAGATCATGGCATCCTCTCTCCCCTCCACGTGGCATCATATGTATGGTTCATGGTTATGGTAATGACATCAGCTGGACTTTCCAATCCACCCCAATTTTCCTTGCTCAAAATGGGTTTTCCTGTTTTGCTCTAGATTTACCTGGTCATGGTCAATCTGAAGGTCTAAAAGCATTTGTACCAAATCTTGATGAAGTTATAGATTGTTGTATTTCATATTTCAATTCAATTCTAAAAAACCCAGAATTTGAAAATCTTCCTAGATTTCTGTTTGGTGAATCAATGGGTGGAGCAATCTGTTTGTTAATCAGCTTAAAAATACCAAATTTATTCAAAGGTTCAATCTTGATTGCACCCATGTGCAAAATCTCAGATCAAGTAAAACCCAGATGGCCAATTCCTGAAATTCTTACATTAATTGGTAAATTTATGCCTACTTTACCAATTGTACCTACACCTGATATATTAGATAAGTCTGTTAAAGTTCCTGAGAAGAAAAAAATAGGTGTAATGAATCCTTTAAGGTATAGTGGGAAACCAAGATTAGGGACAGTTATTGAATTATTAAGGGTTACTGATTATTTAAGTGGGAAATTAAAGGATGTTATTATTCCATTTATTGTTCTTCATGGAAGTGATGATGTTGTTACTGATCCAAATGTAAGTAGAGATCTTTATGAAGAAGCTAAGAGTGAAGATAAGACTATTAAGATTTATGATGGCATGTTTCATTCTTTGTTGTTTGGAGAGACTGATGAGAATGTGGAGCTTGTAAGGAAGGATATACTTCATTGGTTGAGTGTAAGATGCAATACTATATCTCAAGGAGCGCCTTGAAATCAACGCAACTGAAAGATTAAGTTGATAGTATAGGCACGTTATATTTTTATTTATATGCTCGCTTTTTGAGGTATTCTTGCACGAGAGTCTTTTAGATTAGAATTGTGCATACAGTCTCTTGGTGGAGATTTTCTTGTGTACTCTATTATTGAGGTTGAAATTTTGGAAATTGTTTGTTTTTGTGATTGTTGAATTGTTAATTTGCTGAATTCAATTGTAGTTATTGCATTGGTTGAGAATTTATCAATATAAATATGTTTGTTTGTGTGAAGTTATTTTGTGATTTTGCCTTCTTTAATTTCATATAAGTAGCCTTCTCTAATTTGGGAAATTTTTTATTTATGTGATTTTGCCTTCTCTAATTCAACGATCCAATAAGAGATTGAAAGTATATAGTACAATTTATGGGTTTTACTAAATTAAATGTTTTATCTATTTGAATTTTTTACACTTATATTATGTTATGCTAGAGAGTGTGATTGGAGTGATAGTGTTTCAATGACTTAGTCTCATTTTGATTTTTTATCACTATTTACGGTTTACGCTTAATTTGTATTTTATTCTTAATTTTTAAGTTAAAACATATTCAAGTGGGATTGTTTGATTTGTCTTAACACAATCAATTTTTTATAATTTTTAGTTATGCACCGTTAGAGATATTGAGACTCTAATAACACTTTTAAAGTTGTTCAAGAAAACAAAAGCTATTTTTAAAATGAAAAATAATATATAGAGCCTTAAGCGTTGTATATAAGAAAAAATCTTGTATTTAATTTGTATTATATAATATTATTTTTGCTTTGAAAACATAAATTGCTTGAAAAGTTAAAATCAGTATATAAATTATTAATTAACTTTTAAGTTTTAGAATAGATTAGATGCTATTGAAAATTTTTAAAAATATTAATGATAAAAAAATTTTGTTAATTTTTATTTACGGTCCTAAGGGTTGTAAATATTACTTTACAAATTAATAAAAATAAGTTTTTAGGTATTTACCAATTACACATTGATCATATGTTCTACATTTAATAGCTCTTGGGAGTTGGGAGAACCTTTGCCAATGAGTTTTTGTGGCAAAGCCAGTAGTATATATGTTTACTGTACGCTGTGTAAAAAATAGAGTGAAAGTGAAAAATAAGGTCCCACCGAGATTTGAACTCGGGTTACTGGATTCAGAGTCCAATGTCCTAACCACTAGACCATGGGACCAACTTGTAAAGTGAAGTTAGACTAAATCAAAATGGATTGAAACTTTTAATTAAACATGTACTTATATATGGAATTATTTCTACAGCTTGTTAAATTGTTGATATTAAATTATAATAATAACAATAATTAAAAACGAGGCTAAAAAATAATAAAATAAAATGAAAATGATTGATAGTATCAGTGTTTGCAGCCAAGCCAACCGTAAGATCAGGTTAAAAACCTCCAAAATGACGATAAATGCTTGTTTAGTGATCGATTAAATATTTCATTTTGTTAAGAAATACTTCTAAACAATAATAAACATCCGTATAAAGTCCATTTTTAGCTAATCAATTCCTTCTTGTACAGGGCTCTTACCTTCTGGTGGCAAAATTGACCGCTTTTCTCTAATATTCCCTCTTAAAGGAGTATGATTATAAATTGTCTGTCACCTTTCCTCTCCCAAACCCTATAATTGGGCTTGTACATATTTAAGAAAAATTAGGTCCATTTAAGAAAAAGTACTCAATGGTCCATTCCTGGGGTATTTTACCTTGGGAGTTGCTCGTATAATTGGGCTTGTACATATTTATGAATATCTAAGGAGCAGTAGCTTATTGGGCCTTTTATAGTATATGTTTAAGATAACACTAATTCTTGATCGGTTGATCTCTTGAAAGACTATTTTTTGTAAAGACGACTCTCAAAAGTCCAACCTAAATCAATATTTAGAGTTGTAACACTATATATTTAGAATTGGACTGGACTTTTGAGAGTCGTCTTTACAAAAGACAATCTCAAGTAAAAATTTGTGATTCTTGATTGAGGTTGTCCCAATGTCAAATGATTTTAATTGGCTCACCCCAAATTATTTTAAAAAGGTTGATTCCTATAGAAGTGTGAATTCAAATTTTATTGTTTTATATATTTGTTTTTACTAATGTATTGCTTGTATGGGCCCATCTCATGATGAAACGGTCTCTTAGACTCTTACAAGACTTGTTGCGTTCAGCCCGTCTTTTATGAGACCGTCTTACTGTGACACGGGTCTATAAAAAAGTTGTATTAGTTTATATATATACACTTCAATTTTATTAAGAGACGATATCGCATAAGTAACTAAGGTTTCAGCAGTCAACCAAGGAATGATGGTACAAAATAGGAAAACGATAATGAGCAAAAGAACAATAAAGCTTATCAAAGGGGATATCTTTTGGTAATAAAAGACAACAAAACGCGACAAAAGTTATACACAAATTGAAATGGAAGAACAAGTATCTGCACGTAGCTAGAAAAGCAAATCACAATTGTTCACAGAGATTACAAATAAGATAGGACTACTTCATATTTTCTCAAATTCTACATTTTTGTAATTTATGAGGACCACCCTACACTCTGAATTTGTGACTGACAAACATGGCTTCAGCAAACGTCACTATTCAAACCACAATGATTCTTTTACACTTTCATTCACCTCTACATATAACTCTCGTATAAGGGTGATTAGAGTCGGATCGGTAAAAATTTAAATAGACCGGGACCAGGCGAGTTATGTCAAATGTTACACGGGACGGGTTAAAGGCCATTTAAATACGAACATACTTTGACCCGCTTTGTAAAAGTTCATAAAATAGTTTTTTTATTGTATTTTAAGGCCCATTAGGTCAATTCCACTATGTAAATAATAAAACACAAATTCTTGTGAGAGACGATCTCTTTGAGAAACCATCTCTAATTGGGTTGACCCATTAGAAAAAACATAGAGTAAATATAGGCAATAAGCATTATTGGATTGGGCCTAAGAGACGTCTCTCAAAAAGAAAGTCTCTCAGGAGACTGTCTGATAATAAAATCATATAAAATATATATAAAAAATTGGTAAAATATTATTTTACAACCAATTCCTATAATTATTTAGCCTGGCCCCGGACCCTTACACAAAGGCCCTTTTAATGACCCCTAAAAATGTGACCTGACACATGATCCGTTGGGTCGACACACCCCGTTGACCACCTCTATTCAAGTATTAGTCATGTTACTCGAGTCGGGAGCAAGGCTCTAGCCTGGCCGGATTCCTCCACCAATCACAAAACACACGTAACAATAGTTTATTTTGTGTACAGGCTAAGCTGAGGGAAGAAAAATAGTATAAAAATTGGTAGTATATATTTTAACCTCCAACTGAAACAAAACCCGTTAAGATTAATTAAAAGGTAATGTATTTCTATGAATGAGGGCTGATTTTCAGTAAATATTCTCTTGTATGTGTGCATACATTGATGGGTATTGGCATCAACTAACGAAATGGATTTATATGAGCAAATGGAAATAAGGCAAGCAGCAACAGTACACCAAATCACACACCAAATCTTTCCTTTTCTTATCTGTTTCTGTTAGTACACCCACATGGCACATATGAATTATGAAGATTGGAGAATATTCCATAATATATCATCTTCATATCCGTGAGCTCATGAGATCTTAGTATGTTACTCTACTATCTAGTCTCTTTCAATCAATGTTCAAAACTTTGTCTCATTTTACGTTTTGATGATCGAGTTCTTAAAGTTTGTTTGTATTTTAAGATTACAAGATAAGCTTAACAAAAGGTAAGACGAGACGAAAATTAAAATTTATAGCTTAATTATTGAAATAATCATCAATTTATCATCCTATAGCTATTATTAGGAAAACTCTTATGACTTGAAATTTTCTTTTGTTTGTTTTTTATGTACTATTTGAGTCTTCATTTAGACACTATTTCTAGACTTTTAATATGTAATCAATTAAAATGATGGGTATAAAATTTATTTTCAAAACTCAATTAATATAAAATTAATTATTTTATATAGCATTAAAATTAAAATCAAGTCACTATTTAAGTTGATTATCTTCTATATTGAGTGAAATATTTAAAATTAGGAATCAGGATTAGAAGACTAATGAGTTGATTGATGCAAGCTTTGGCTTATCAAAAAACAATGAGAGTCGGTCAACACACGTGACAAAGGGCAGCAATGAATGCCAAGGACCCAACATCACTAAATTACGTAGCTGCAAAGCAAGTGTGCAGTGCGTAAATGAAAATATGTCGTTCAAATTGACCAAAATTGCGTTTTCATATACATTTCCCATTTGCCACATAAGCTAAATAATTAGATTTGGATATAATGAATTAAAATAATGAGATATTTAGAGCGTTTGTAATAGCTTAAGTTTATAGTTCGTTTTTTTTTTTTTTCTTCCTATTTACTTTTTACACAGTTTTAAAAGTAGTTTTCGAGTCTTAATATTTCTAAATATGAATCATAAAATTTTATAAAAAATATATGATAAGGAAGTATACATTTAAACGAATCTAACAAAATCTTATATTGATATATTTTATCTTCAATATATTTAATAAAAACCTTAAATAAATTTCTCCCTTCTCAAAGTAAAATATTTCAAATGAGAAAAGCACTAGAGAACGGAGGCAGTAATGATTAATGACATAGAAAATAGGGGGGCAACACATTGTTATGGATTGTTTATCCATAAAAATAGTACCCGGCCTAATGATAAAAAAGATCCATAAAGTTAACAATTAACAAAAGATAGCCGCATGAAATGTAAAGGAGAATCATATTGTTGCAAAATAGTAACATAAAATATGATAACAATAAACGAAAATTTTAGTGGAAAATAATGTGGTAATTAAAAGAATAAAAGGAAAGAGGGAAATATAAAAAGCAAACGGTCTTATATAAAGAGAGGTTATAGTCTTAATTTATTACAAATAAAATATGAGATAGTCTTAATTTATTACAAATAAAAATATTACAAGTAAATTAAAACGGAGAAGGTAAAGACGAGTTGTATTTTTGTTTAACGTAGACACTTAACATGGCTATGGCCGTCAAAAAGAAAAAGGATTCTCTTTGTGAAAAAATATAATCACTTGCTTACTTTCCGGTGAGGACAAGAAAATCTATTACTTCCACACATAAACAAACAAAAAAAAAAAGATAGTCATAATAAAAATAATAATAATAATATAAAGCTCCATAATCATTAGGAGGGAGTATTTTAATCTTAATCTTGTGATCTTCTCTACCATTGACTAATTGACTTCCACATTATATACTCCAAGTCTCCTACCTATGAATAAGGTGATTCTGAATTTGTGATATTTTCTGTTATTAAATACTAGCTACATAATACTTCTAAATATTAATACTTTAAGCTTATTTTACATATTACGGTTAATGTTTAAGAAAAATATAGTCAAGTGATATTTTGTTTGAATCGTCTAATTGTATACTTTTATAATATTACTTTTTTACTCCCTCCTATTCAAAATAATTGTCCACTTTGGGTTGGACACGGGTTTTAAGAAAATGATAGTTGGGGTATTTTAAGTGATTATAATAATTGTAAAGGTGGTAGTTGGGGTATTTAAGTGATTATAATAATTGAAAAGGTGGTAGGTGGGGTATTTTATATAATATAAGTTGGGGTAGTTGGGGGTATTTAGGTAAAAAATCTTTGCCAAAAATAGAAAGTGGACAATTAGAGTTACTTGACTAAATAAGAAAAGTGGACAATAATTTTGAATCGGAGGGAGTATAATTTTAGATATGTATGATTCAATTTATAAATGATTAAAATAACAAGTATACTGAAATGGAGGAAGTATATTAGTAATTGTAGTTAAAGTTTAACGCTAAAAAATTCGTAAATTCAAATTAAGAATAACATATAAAAATATAATGTGTTATACATTTATTAAATCTTACTTAACATTAAAAACATCTTTGTATTAAGTGATTAATGTTAAAAAAAAAATCAAATTTCTTGACATCCAATTTTGAAAGTCCTTTAACACCTCAATGAGTGAATAAGGTAAATTTACAATTTTTACTCGATTTATCATGAGAAACTCTAGGTTGATAATCCTTATTTGTCAACTTAACTTAACAAATTACACTTATATGGAGGGATTCGATAGGGTAACATTTTGAAAATTATATAATTTATCTTTTTGTATTTTGCTTATTTTATTAGTATATTTTTTGTCTTTTATAATAATTTAAAAATCACCGTGATTAATTAGTTTTCTGATTTATCATTTGTTACTTCTAACCACCATAAATTTCCCATGAAAAGTTGTGTTTATGACATGATATTTGTAAAATAAGGGCCCTTAACATAAAAGTTGTTTCTCCGATTGATTGGACATATATATACAAGTTTGTAATTGGCATGTCCCTTGAGGGCTAGACAATCAAAAAGCGTGATATTGTATTGGTGTTCAACTAATTTCAAATCTGACATTTAATTTGCCCAAAATTTTGATTTTAATAAATAAGTTGCATTTATATTTTTAAAATTATAAAAATAACTTCACCATTATTACTCTTTATATTATTCATTTTTTATTCTTAAATGCTCCACTATACCCAAGTTTTCGTGCAAAAAAAATCAGAGTATAGAGAGTATTATATTTAGGTTTTTCATGTCAAGATTCAAGAAAGACCTAATGACCTAAACAAGGAAATACTTCCCCAATTCTAAATTACTCCTTCCAAATCACTATATTTGTCCATTTTTTAGGTACGCATATTAAAAATATAATAAGAACCACCTAAAAGTGGATAGTTAAAGTATTTTAAGTGATTATATTTTGTTAAGTTAGTAGTTAGAGTCAGTAGTGTAAGCAGCGGTATTTTGGTCTTTACTTATGTAAACATATGGTATAAAATTTCATGCCAAAAAACAAAAGTGGACAAATAAGTAAATTTACCCAAAGGGGAAAGTGGACAAATATAGTGAATTTTAAAGAGTATTTGCAATATTTTTTTCACGTAATTCAATGTACTAATTTAATCGTTAATATCTTTAATTAGATATAATAAAAAATTTAATATTAATAATATGAGACAAATGAAACAACTTTCATTTGACTATAATTTAACTTATAGATTAAAAATTAGTTACAAATTAAAGATGATAAGTGAATAGTGCAAATATTGTTAATGTTGCAAGTAATTTAGAACAGAATAAGTACAAGTACACTAACAATCCGTTTGATTATTGGTATTTAAAGATGGTAATGAAAACGATTTATAATGAAAATTTCATCAAAAATTTCATGTCATTCTCAAGGTAAACTTTGATCAAAAAAAATTATTTATAAATTTCTATTACCATTTATTATCATCTTTAATGTTATTCCAATAGTAATACATTGTAATAAAATTTATGAAGAAAATGAGATGATTGAAATTAGAGAAACATAACCATCAATGAGCATCAAGATAACAAGAAATTTTTCAACCAAAATTACACTAATTTTCATTTCTATTACCACCATATAAGCGTAATTGATCAATCAAAATTCATATATACTAATAACTTACTAAAAAAAGATACAATATTTATACTAAAACAGTTAGTTAACAACACTTATCCCATTTGAAATCAACTCCTGATATTCTATTCTACTAATTACTATTACCATTTACAATTAGAGGCACCAAAATAAACATTACAAACACAACATAAATAAAACATAATAATCTCTTAAAAAAAACACTAAATGCCATTAGATCAAAGCATTACCCTAACAAATTACCATTCTGTTTGCAATTTTTTTTGCCCATCCTTAATATTTTATCATCTCGATGCCAAATAGGGCGATTTTGTAAAGTTAACTATAACCAACCTTATCGTAAAAAGTTATTTTCGATTGACTTCTTTTTAGAAATCTACTAGACCGAATTTATAAAGTCGAATATAAACAACCTTATCTTAAGAAGTTAATTCCGATAAACCCGATTAGAGGAAAATAAAACACTCCAAGGAAACAAGTGGATTCTCAAGTGACTCGTTAGGGCCTTGCCATTCTTCACTCTCTCTCCTCACTTCTTCATGTTCTACCTCTTTTTCTTCCATCTTAGGGGCATGGACCATTCTAACCCGACCCGGTGACGGCCCATTCCTTCTTGCAGATGGGCTTCGGCCCACATTACCCCTCATTCCTGGTGACTGAGACCTCCGGCCCACATTATCTCTACCCGTTTCTCTCCTAGGCCCACCTTGACCCGGATTTCTTCTGCGGGTCGGGGATGATTCGGGCCGTCTTCTAGCGGGTGATCTGCCTTGATTCCTCACGGCATTATTATTATAACATGGATGAGGAACGTAATTACCATTATACCCCTGAGATCTATAAACTCTTTGACCAGGGATATTTTCTCTAGTGTATAACAATTGTTGATGGTCATCTTCATCCTTTACTGTAGAAATACTCTCAGTAAAACTACACATTTCGGATGCTTCAGAGATCTCTTCTGGTGTACACGGATCAGGATCTGGATCCCGGATAGGTACTTTCTGCTCCAAATAATCCTTCTTCTTTGGAGTAAGAAGTAAGATTTTTGCTTTTATAGGATCTTCTTCTTCATCAGCAGCTTTCTTTCTTGGGCTTTCAGGCCTGGAACTGGGTCTGGACTTGGGCTTGGGCTTAGGGGTTTCAGACAGGACTTCTTTAACTGCTTCTTCTTCAGCTCTTGGTGGAGATTTTGAAATACATGGAAACTGATGGGAATTTGAGTTATGCTCAAGTGAAGGATGTTTAGGAAGGGGTGGCTTTTTATGGGTACTTACACAACAACCCATTTTAGTTTCAAGAATGGGAGAATTTGTTGGGTTCTTTTGGAGATTCGAGTGAGAAATTTGGCTAAGGTAAAAAAATGGTTGGGGGTTCCATTAAAGTGTAAGACAGAGAAGAGGAGGAAGCAGAAGGAGAGTTGGAATGAGGGGAAGAGTGAATGTAATAGGGAGGTGTTCATTTATTGGGAGAAAAGGGAAGCAAAGGGTGTTTTTAGACTTTTAAGAAAAGAGTAGAATAGGAGAGAGTGAGGGGTGGGCCCAAATTTTGTCCTTTCAGGCCATGCTTGCCTGTTTTCCCATTGAAACTTTGGCCTATGCCAAAGTTACCCCATGGTTAACACTTTAACCCAAATTCTATGAAAGAAAAAATTATATTATTTATTTATTATTTTTAATTTTTGATTAGTTTTTAATTTATAAGTTAAAAAATAGTCAAGCGAGATCTTGTTTGATTTGTTTATTGCAAAGATTATAAATATTAAATTTTTATAATTTTTTATTATACATAATTAGAGATATTAAGGATTAAATTAGTGCATTAAACTGCGTGAAAAAACAAATGTTGCAAGTAAATTGAAACGAAAGAAGTATTTATTGTTTTAAAATAATGAAAATCATATGATTTCACTAGCGCTCCTTTCTGTCGAGCGACATCGTCTGCTCCGCCATGGCAGGCAGGAGGAGAGGCCGACCACCGAAAAAGAGAGAAATGGCTTGCTAAGCATATGATTTCACCCCCCCTATCTTTATCGCCATCGAATTTGGTATTTTTGAATTCGATTGAGATTAACCCTAAATTGAGATTTCGAAAATCATCTCCTGAATCAACCCTAAATTGAATTAGGGGTTGTCGTATTTGATCTGTATGGAACTTCTAAGGAAAAGTAGTGAAGCTGAAGGGTCGAGTTCATGATGGAAGCCATGAGATTCTTCGACGCCTGCAAACCCCTTTTTTCGGGCTGTGGAATATTAGGTTTCGAAAACCCAAATTGCGATGCAATGGCTATGGCTTGGTGCTGTTCTGCAACAATGGAAGTCAGGCGCGTCTTTGGAGTCTCTCGAACCCATCCCCACGGATTGAAGGCAGTTCAAAAACCCTAAATGATTTAGGTATTGAACTTCTCATGAATTGCGTATGCGGTTTTGTATCTGAGGTTAACACACTGGTTGTTATTCCTGTTCTACAATAGAGTAATAGTGGAACCCTAATGTCCATCTCAGATTGAGCTGTTCCTTTTCTATGGCGAATCGTAATGATATCCTGTTTGGAGAAAATGTAGGTTGATGCTCCATTGTTTTTGTTTCCAAGTTGTGGGTTCTCAGACCCAACCTTTCGCAGATTATGACTTCAATTTGATCTCCTAGTCCCATGGATAACAATTGTTATTATACTGTTGTGCTGGGTGTTGTAAAACCTTTAAACTGATTGGTCCAGTTTGTTTTGGTAATGGCAGTTAGATTTAGATTTTGAGCTGCACAGCAACTCTGTATTGAGGATAGCTAATAGAGTCCTGATTTGTTGGTTGATGCTGCTACTAGCTACTGCTAAGGTCTTTTGTGACATATGAAATTTGATTATACGTTTGATGATGCTCTGTATGGACTGATTCTATTTGTATGATTTGGTCCTGCTGCTGGCATGCTATGTATATTTTAAGAACGTCATTTGAGGGTTGGCTAAGGCCCTCCTGTCAAGAGTGTTGTTGTTGTGCTGTTATGATCTTCTATGTAGATTGTGAGAGTCTAGGTTGGTTGGTCCTGCTGCTGATTGCACACGCTGGCCTGTTCTTTGGCATCATCAATGCTCAGTATTGGTCCTCTCCCCTTGTTGGAAGTGAAATGAGGCTGTTTAGAGCTGAGGAATATCGGTCTTAAGCTGCTTCAGGATGCTGATGTGGAAGCTTCAAGCTGCTGATTACCCTAATGGTCTTCTGGATGCGAAAGAACTAATATTGTCAGATCTTTTGCCTTGTACTTGCTTTGTATGGGACATTTATTTTGGTTTTGCTTTAAATTGGTTGGCCGTAATGCTAGTTGTAAATGCTCATATATGTTTTAGCTTCATTGTAATCTAGAAGTTTATCTTCTCTTTTTGGAGTTGTCGATCCCTGCCGAGCGAATGACGAGGGGCCTGTCCCTTAGGAGCTTTGTATGGGTAGACTTCTCAGTCTCTTGAACCTAATGTAAGCTTCGGCTATTTTCTCTGACATTTTATAATACTTACTTTGCCAAAAAAAAAATAATGAAAATAATAAATTATTATACTTTTAAAGTGATGGATTATTATTTTAAAGTTCTTAATTAATATTAAAATGATCGATTAAAAACGACTAATTTAATGAGTTCATACGTTGGAAACCAAGGAAGTATGACTGTATATTTGCACTTAATATTTATATGAATTAAGAAAAAAAATATGGCAACTATCAAAATTTTACTTTATTTAATAGCAAGAATATTGATATTAATGTTAATAGGAGTATTAAGTATCCACAAAGATACTCTCTAATTTTTTTAAGTTGTCTCATTTAGTTTTTTGACACTATTCATCAATCACCTTTTAAATTGTATTTTGTTCTTAATCTAGACGTCAAAATATAGTCAAGCGAGATCTTGTTTGATTCGTCTTATTGCAAAGATTATAAATATCATATTTTCAAGGAAAAATTGATATTAATAATCTGACATTTTGTTCATCCGTTGTAAATAATCCAACCTTTGATTATTTTCTAATAATCCAACGTTTGCCCTTAGTTCGCTGTGAATAATCTAACCTTTATGTTAGTTTGCTAGCAACATACCCTATTATTACCCATTATTAGTAATAAGGTATGTCGTAGGCAAATTTATCACAAAGGTTGGATTATTAGAAAATAATTAAAAGGTGAGATTACTCATAACGGATGAATGAAAGGTTGAATTATTAATGTTAATTTTTTCTATTTTCAATCATGCACAACTAAAAATATTTAGAATAGAATTAATGCATTGAATAGTGTCTAAACTAAATAGGCCAACTTAGAAGAATATAGTGTGTGGCATTGTACTCCTACTTTTCACAGATCCATAGGAGCATCAATAATCCACATAATGACATAACTTAAAATGGAGACAAAACATTGGATTAGTGTCATTGTATTTAGTTACATCCTTGCCTTACAACTTTTAATGTATGAACTTTTTAAAAAAATAAAAAAAAGTTTCTATAAACATAAAGAGTAGGAGAATCAATAGCGCACATAATCAATAGCAAATCACAAAGATATAGGACAAAATAGATTTTCTCTAACTTTTGACAAGTAGATAATTTTACAAGAAAAATTCTTACGCAAAGAAGATATGTTACGCGTGACTTTAAACCTTACGTTCTTTTCGAATTTAGGCAAGTAAACCACTCTTACAATCCTTTGCCAAGAAACCAACTCAATGAAACGTTTAAGTTGATAGTTGAAGTCTCATCGATTAATGTTATAAAACTTAACATGCCCTCTTACACAAGAGCTTTTTGGATTAGAAGTATGATACAAAACACACCCTCCTCATACCTAGAGCGAAATATTACACTAAAATCATGAGGTGGTTGAAATTTAAACTCGTGATTATTTTGTCAGATTGACTTCAATCAAATACTTAAGTTAAAAGTTAAAGCGTCATAATATCTTATATACTCTAACATTAACCTAGGCACCATCAACCTCAATTCTTGTAAACTCGAGTCTGTCAATAAATTATCCTATATTATAATAACCATTTTAATCTAAGCAGAATATTATTTAAAGAAAAAAGTAAACTCCTTTTACATTTTACTAAAAGAATATTAACATATAGGTTCCTTCCCAACTTTCTGCAATGTTAAGGAAAAATCAGAGAATATTCGAAATGTTTAATGTCCTAAACTGGTACTTGATTCCCATTTTCAGCTTAAACATATCTATGTAATTATATAAACAGCATAATTACAAAAAACAGCAAATCCATCCATATATTATGCAAATTAACTTTACATACTGCTTCTTGGATTCCATTTCATTAGATAACACTATAACAGACTTTCAGTCAACAGTCAGCTAAAGTATTGTATTGTATTGTATTTTATTTACAAGGAGTATTTTATACAATGTTTTGCTAGATCTGATTCTAGGATTCTGTATTTCTTATCATGTAGGACACTAGGATTATTTTTTTGGATGTGTATAGGAATTAATTCAAGAATGACCATATCCCATGTTATTTTGAATCTAGTATGACTTGTGAATTTATGGTGCACACTACACACATACTCCAATTATTGTCTCTAATGACTTATTTGGTTATAGGTTTTAAATGTTAGAAATGATAATGAAAAGTCCGTATAATTTTGTTCATAATTTTTTTTAACAAGTTTAATGATCATATTTGATCTATTTTCACAAAATATAATTCAGTCATTACCATTAATTTGGAGATGTAGTATTATGAGGTAGTGAAAATTTATGATCAAAAAAACTTTTCTATAATCAAAGTTTCATCACATTAAAAACAACATGATATATTTTATGAAAATTTAAAAACTGTAGGTATACTCTATAATTCTATGGAATGACAAGAGGAGGTGGTAAATGGTAATTTGGCGTTTCAACCTTAAAGTGATCGTGAGAATGTTCTAGAAGTGAATTTCATGATCTAGAAGTAGAAGTTAGTTTGCTCCTAATTTATGGATGGAAAAAAAAATACTATGATTTAATTTATGTTTTTGGATCCGAAGAAAAAAGAGAGCTAGATGAAAATCGAATTCGGACTTTGTTTGAAAAAGTGGTACTTGCTCTCTAACTGTAATAAGAAGTCTTTGTCAAGCCGAAGCTAGTCAAACAAAAACGAATTCTAACAAATTAAAGTGATGATTTTCTCATCTACCAACCTTCTTAAATGGTTTCTAATTGTCTATACCATTCTACATTCATACCCAATCCCTATCTGTACAGCCTCAAAATAATTATAGCAACCAACTAAACTTGCCAAAATTAAACCATATTAATTGTACGAATAACCAGAAATTGTAATAATCTTTTATCAGTAGATTTTGTTTAATTAACCCTAAACTTGCATTAATGATCAAACAATGTTATTAACATCCATCATCATTTCTACCATGGACTTCACATAGGATAAAAGGATCGGAATATCCTTAAGGACTATATAAGAAAGGACTGGATAATATCTTACAAAACCATTCTAGGAGTTACAAGTAGCAACAATTTAGACTTTTGGTTAAGTCGATATTGTGTCGGGAAGACTCATCTCTCATCGATATATGCTAGTGTTCTCGCTTTTGCTAGCTGGTCGGCGAGAGGATTTATCCTTAGATGGTCTTAATAAAAAAATGAGACAACATATAATCTAAATAGAATTTCACGTTTACTCGATACTAGTTCATAAATATTACTTTAACTGTAATAACACCGCAAAATATTAATCCCAAAATATTGAAAACATCTAGGTCGGCAGAAACCAGTTTAAGTGATTGTAGACATAACACATAAGAATATTACATCAAAGAGTAGGAAAACAATATAGTAGTAGACATCAATCAAACACACCATAGCTGAATTGCTGTAAAAGATGAGTTTGCTTAAAAGATTTACCTTACTTAAAATGTACTTCAATATTTGTAGATTTGATTTATTATTTCTATAAAGCAACCGAAGATTTAGGAATAAATGATGGTGGATTGGTGGTATATTCATACCTGAATATCAATTGGGAATCATTAAGTTGAACCTTTAGCAACTAAAATCCTTTAAATAATTAAAAACTAAACATTCCTATTTTTATGTTGACTTTCTTGTTTCTTTAAATTAATCACTTTTTCTATACAAATAAAGCATTTAATTAAATACCAATACAATCAATTTGATTTTCTAATTGAATACTTTTGTATTTTAAGTAATTAGTTTTAAAGTTATAATACCGTTTTATGGCAAATACAATCAACCTGTTTTTCCAATTAAATACTTTTAAGATTTTAAGTGATTAGTTTAAAGTTATAAGCAATCATTTTAACTCTATAATAAGTATTTACTTTCCAACAATAAGTGATTACTTTAAGGTTATAAATAATCACTTTAAGATTGTATGTGATCATTTTAAAGTTGTAATGATCACTTAAAAGTTAAAACTATAAAAGTGATCACTGTAAAATTGTTGTTGTACATTAGACAAGCTCAATATAGATGATCTCACCGCAAGTCCATTTTATTTGAGAATTTGTGTTAATTATTCATTTTAATAAAAAGTATTTAATTCTAATAGAACTCAGGAACGTTAAGACATAAAAAAATTTATTTGCAGTGTCAAGTTGTATTTTACAGTGAGACACTCTAACATGGGTTAACCAATTAATACAAATCATTAGCATATAAGCTTCTTGTTGTAAGCTCGTCTCACCGAGAGACTGACTCTCACAAGAGTAGCTATTAATATTATTAATAAGAAAACTTGCACGTGACACGCTAAACTTTGGCCAAAACAAGCTTATAGGGTCGAATTTCAACAATTACATTGATTGGAATAATCTTTGAACTTAGTTTTCATGGAACAAGTGAGCTAGACTTCAAGTCAGTGGCTGAGGTAGCCATTCCTGGAGTTGACATGGTTGTAAATGTCGCAGCACAATTGACATTTCTTTTAAATTTTAATTTTAATTCATTTCATTACATATTAATTATTTAATATAACTTTTCCTGATAAATGATTCATTTTATTTATTATAAAAACAATTTATTGAAAAACTTAAGTATTTCTTCTTTAATTTAATTAATTATAATGATTTACTGTTCATTATTTTTAGTTAGTGTTAAATTAAAATTAATAATTAATTCAAAAATTTATTTGAAACACCTCCCCAATTGCCCACCTCTCGCTTGAACCAAAACAACTTCCCCACTCTTTCCCTCGCCTTGAACAACTTTGCCCTTCCTTTCCTTCACCCGAAACAACCCCTACCTACCCTCGCCCAAAACAACCCCTTCCCCCACCCCTTTTCTCGCCTAAAACAACTTGCCCCACCCCTTCTCGCAAATAAAAAATTATTATTATTATTATATGGTAGCCCTTAAAAATTAACGACCACCCCTTGCCTGAATTGAAACAGCTTCTTCACCTCTTCCCTCACCTGAAACATCTTCCCCCTTCCCTTCCCTCGAATGAAACAACCCCTTCACTCGCTTGATACGCTTAACCCACTCCTTTTCTCGCCTAAAACAACCCCGATTAAATTAAGTCTACGGATGAACAAAAAAATTCAAACCAGTGGTTGCATTCAATCCAACCAAATTTATCATAATAGCTTATTAATGGCGCTATGATTTGAAAAAAATCTCAAAATTAAGAAATTTTTTGATAATATTTTACTTTAAGCATTATTAATATCACCAATATTGGTCAAAAAAAATTATCACCAATAAAAAATTTAAGCCAAAAAAACTTTTATTTATCACCTTGAAAAATTACAGGGAGTAAAAAGGCACTTGGAACTTAGGAAGAACATTTTTCGATGTGCGCAAGTTAAATTCAATGAGTTTTAATCAGGTAAGGAAATATACAAAGGATCATACAATTGCAGGAATTGAATTGTTGTTAAATGAAAGTATAGACTTAACCTCCAAAGAGTCAGGAGCTTAAAGCCTCCAGTGGAGCAGAAGATGAGTTTGCTCGATCTGCATCTATCATCGACTTGATGTAGAACTCACCAGCTTTGTATGAAGATCGCACCATGGGACCAGAAGCCACATACCGAAATCCCTGCAAAATATTCAAATTGTCAAAAACAGAGAAGCAGTACAAGCTTGAAGAGTATAAATTCCTTTATCTAACAGCCTCAACAAGCATCAGTGCATACCATTTCCATTCCGAGAACTCGATATTTTTCAAATGCTTCTGGAGTTATATACTCGGATACTGGCATGTGCCGCTTTGTAGGTCTCATATACTGGCCGAAGGTCATCACGTCAACACCAGCAGCTCTCACTTTTTCCATAGTATTGACTACTTGGTTGGGTGTTTCTCCACATCCCAACATTATCGATGTCTTGGTTAGGGTACCAGAAGGAGCATATTCTTTAGCTAACTTTAGAACCTCTATAGATTGATTGAAGTTAGCACGACGATCTCTAACTACACTCTGAAGCTCTTCAACTGTCTCAATATTGTGAGCAAACACGTCTAAGCCCGATACAGAAACTTTCTTGACACAATCAGGATCTCCACGGAAATCAGGAACTACACAAATAACAAAAAGAAGTTGAGAAACGAAAACGAGTACTAAGAATGAAGCTAGTGAACAAGACAAAAACTTAACAGCAAGGAAGCTCAAGGATGATGCATCTAAAGGCATGATCAAGTGTTGCTGTTAAGCTACTACTATTCTATATTAATCTTCAAAGCCTTGTACACAATTTCAAAATTGATTAAAAAAGCTTACAAGATAATTTAAAGCAATGCAATTATTTTCATTGTATAACCAACTGCATTGTTACTGGTGTGGTTGCTCTTGGTACAGTTTTCCAAAAAAAAAAATATGAGCTCGTAGAACACATGGAAGAACTATGAAGCAGCACGAAACTCACATTGTTGCAAAGTAAAAAAAACACATAATCTTGCTTTTCTTGGTGGTGTGCATATCAGGGAGGTGGAAAAGCGAATCAGACGATATTGATAAACAAGAGCTCTCAAACAAACATAATTTGGTTAAAATTTTTGATTCAATATTTAAAAGCAACTCCCGAAGACTCGAATATACAAAATTTAAATAAATTAAACAGCGCATCAAGGTTTCTAGTACCAAGGGCCTCTATCAGCATAGTCGGCTTTAAGGTTTTCAGCTTCTGCACAGTTTCAGCAAAGTGACCACTGCCCTGATCCGGTAAATCATCTCGATCAACACTTGTAATGACTACGTAATCTAGGCCCCAGGATGCAATAGCTTCCGCAACATTGGTTGGTTCATTTGGATCCGGAGGGGGAGGAGTTCTAGATGTCTTGACATTACAGAACCTGAAAATCAACATATATTTAATGTTAAAAGCATAAGGGCAAACAAAAAGCTTAACGACGTATCATTCACGAAGATAACGCTGAACTGTCTATTAAAGCAAACATTCATAATCACTGGAAATAAATATCTGCTACAATCATATGATAAACAATTAATGAGGGTGGAAGACTATCACAATTCAAGGTTGACCCATAAAAGGCACAACAGCTGCCAGCTCTAGCAAAAAGTCAAGGGCTATATTTAAATGCCATCTGCCAATGTTCTCTGATCAAAATATCAACAACACCATGACCATTGGTTTCAAGCCAAGCAATAGGTTCCATGAAAGTAGACTACCCATATTGCACAAATGAGCAAGTCATTTTCACATATACCAAGCATAGCATGACTCTCTTGTCAAGGATATCCAACTATTTGACCAAGAAAAGTCACAAGGTTTGTTGAAAGAACGTAGCACGTATGTTCAATGTTTATGGGTTTGGTTGCCTGCTTTTACAGTGGTGATCTAATGCCCATTAATTTGCAAATTGTCAATCAGAAATCACAAAATGACAAACGATTCGTCTTTTACATAATTTAAACTACTGGCCTATCAGCTGTGTGATTTAGTGAAATCTAGATGAAGTGAAGCAAACACAAGAGTGACAGATAGCGTTTTCTTAGTAGAGGTTGAAAATGAAAACAGTGAGGTTCACAACGTACTAAATTTTCAATTTCTCAGTTTCCTCCTTGACTAAGATGTCCTCTCTCGACATTCCAAAAATGTCCCAGCTTTTATCTAAAATTCCTAGATGTTACACGCTTTGAGTCTCTAAAAAATACTGCAATTTACTTTATTTTAAATAATAAATATCTTTTTTTGTATATAATTTATTCTCTTCTGATAAAGTATGTTTTCTCAAGATTTACTTTTGCAAAAGTAGGCAGTGAATAACATTTCCCTAATGTTCCATGTTCGGTGTACCACATAGCAAATGCCTAAACAAAGCATAATCCATTCAGCTTGAAGGTTTTTAAAAATAAGACATCTCTAAAGAAAATGAAGGCATATCAACATGCACACGGCACAACATTAGCCGATTAGCCTCAAGGTTGGGAAGTTTGATAACCAACGCCCAAACTTAGCTCGAGCCCACTTTATTAGTTCTATTCGTAACAAGGAAACTCCACTGACCTTAACAAACCAATTATAGAAGATTGAAACTTTCCAAAAGAGTCCAACACTCTATACTCAAAACAATTAGCCAGCCACACCATCACAACTATTGCTAATCAATTGCACTTTCACACTCCAGCAACCAGCATTGACAATATTCTAAAGGTAACTCATCTCCGACCACAATCATTCTTTCACCTCTACAATATACACCCAGTAAACAAAAAGGCGTCTGCACATCTTTAATTTCAAAATTTCTACTGCTGCAGCCCTCCAGTTTCTGCTATGTATCATGACTACTCCACTTAATACCCATAGACATACTACTATACTAAGGACAATAGAGGGTACTTCGCTTAATACAACCATCCTATCATAACCTTCAATTTTTCCGCTTACTGTCTCCATCTCCGACTTGGTGGAACCTAGCCACAAATTGGCTAATGTTCTTAAAACGCAAACCTTTCATGATACTTGAAACCATTACTCCATAAAATCCAATAAACAAATTCTTTCATTTCAACAACCTTCATTTTTTTCATAAAAAGTGTAAGATTCCAATGTACTTACGAAATTATCAACACAAGCCTAACTAACAATTGCATAATATAATAATTAAATCCAAAATCAATAACAGAAATTAATTTCCAAATCTATACCAAACTGTATAAACAATGAAAACTCCAAAATTCATACCATTTTGATTCCAATCATCAACATAGGACTATTCATATATCTTATCATCAATTTTCAAACAATACCATTCAAAATTCTCAGCAATTGTCCAAATCAACTAAATCAAATCAATATTTGGATTAAAAAAATTCCTCTAAGAGATTGCTATTCATACATCTTATCAACATTTCACAAACAATCCATACAAAATTCTCGGCTATCATCCAAATCAACCAAAATCAAATTATTGATCAATACAAAAAAAAAAATACCTACAACCGCGGGTACAAGTATCACCCAAAATCATAATGGTAGCAGTAGCAGTACCAGTTTCACCACCAGACCAACATTCCCCTAAATTAGGACAACGAGCTTCTTCACAAACAGTATGCAACTTCAATTCCCTCAATTTCTTCTTAATTTTGGTATACTTTTCACCACCAGGAATCGATTCCTTCATCCATTTAGGTTTAGGAAGAGGATTCTTCTTAGTTCCGACTTCGACGGAGTACTCCTCGTTCCTCTGAAATTGAATGAAATCAGTTAGGTTTGGGGATTCTTCCGCTAATCGACGGCGGAAAGATTCTAGGGTTTGTGCGGGAGGAGAGAGAGTTGAATTTGATCGGAACTTATGGTGGTGAAGATGGCGGAGGAGCGATGTTAGTCGTGGGTTCATTTTTCGTTTTACGTTGATATTTTTTTTTGGGTTGGTGTTCTGCTCTTTTTCCACTGTTCTATACATCGTTTTTTAATTTTTAAAACGGAGACTCTTTTGAGAGACCGTCTATAGTATAGACGTCTCTTAAGAGCTCAGCCCATATCTTCCTTTTAACTTACAAAATCACCAATTAGTTATTTTTAATTGTATAGACGGTGTTAAGTAAGAATTTGTGTTTTTAAAAAGAATGTTTAAAAGATGTTCTATTACTAGTATAGATGTTCATGGACGGACAATCCGCCACGCTCGACACACCTGCCAAAAACAGGTGGTCATGGATAACGTTTTTCAAACAAAATTTATAGTTTGGACGGATGCTATCCGCCCGTCAGGATAAATGGGCAGGTAGCGACGCCAAAAAATACCCACGGGTATACACGTCCGTCCGCTAAGTTTAATATATTAATTATTATATAATTAATTCTATTGTTATGAAACTAGTAGTCTAGTGTCTACTACTACTAGGCTACTACATACCCGGCTTTAGTAATTAGAGTCCATATCCATTTTAATAATTTTTTAAAATTTATTATGATCGGAGAGAGATATATCTGGACTTCGTACTTCGTAGTAAGATAAATCGATAATGGAATGTTTTTGTTGGATTATCCAACATAATGTTTATATATTCAAGTAATTTGAGTATTTTGGACAATGTATTGTATTTTGATTGTTATTAAAACTTAAGTTTATGATTTGTATTATATTTTTAATTTTTATATAATAAATATCCGCCTACCCGCGGGTCCCGCCAGCTTTAATATACTCGCAAATGCGAAAATGCGGGAGGACTTTTGAATATTTGAGCCCACGGATAGATTTTTTAGATACTATCCGGTCCGCTACCCGCTTAAGCCCGCACATGAACACCTCTATTACTGAGTACTACTCAGTTCTTAATTACTTGCATTTAAAATTACTTTTAATCTATTTTTTGTTAATTTTATCCATTTTAAATGGTTGTTGAAAATGGATAAAATTAACAAAAACTACATTAAAAGTAATTTTTCAATGGATGAAATTATGTACTGAATTATTTAGTGGGGATGGTTTTGAATATGGTTCGCATGAGCTTGCATCGATATGAGTAGTGAATATGTGATGGATTGATGGGTTAATATAAATAGATACAGTCAGTCTCTTTAGAGATTGTTTCTCTGAGATATTACATATTCATACTCAATTAGAGATGATTTCTTAAAGATGTTGTCTCTCACAAGAATTTATGCTTTATAAACTATAATAAAAGTATGCGTACATATTTCTTTTGTATTTAAACCCATAATCCCAAGACTATGTATATTGCATATATATTCGATAAATGTATGTCAAAACTTCACCAGAAATAATTCTAATGTGGTATCATGAGTTTTGTTTCTCTATATAACTTGAAATCTCATCCTAGGCCTATGTTACTTCATGCTATTAGATTGCAAATATTTTTAAAAAGGTCTTCTGCAATTTTGCTTATCATATTTAATGATTTCAATTTTCAAAGACACTCTCGATGTTAACTCTCACCCCATTTTTGAACAATATGGTAATATGTACTATTGGTTAATTTCGGAAAATCAAGCAGAAGTATACATATTATAGCAAAAGAAGGGTACATATTATCTTACAGGGTACATATTTTTTGTGAAGAAAATTACAAAATGTACTTTGAATATGTACCCTTTTAAGCATATATGTACCTTTTTAGCAAATGTCTAATTATTTACAAAACTGTCACCTAAATGTATACTCCATTTGAGCTTTTATGTACCCATGTTTTCAATTTTCACCATTTTAATTACTTTTCGCATGATCCAAATCTCTTGCATCCGTCAGCCTATTTTACCATTCCTAATCGCATACTTCTCAAGGCCGACCCTAGATATTTGGGGGCCCTTGATGAAATAGCACAGTGAGACTCTTTTCCTTTGCAATTTATAACTTATAAGAACTTTTTACAACCATTAATTTTGCTTTTTTAACATGAAGCCCTGGGCGACGGCCCCTCTTGCCCACTTTAAGGGCCGGGCCTGATACTTCTATCACATGTATAAAACAATTAAGCAGTGATACTAATATAGTGAAGACAAAAAATCATGACATTTATTGCCATTGATAAGCAATACCATGTCGTCGTCAACAAACAAGTCTTTCATTTCTACTTCTATTAATATAGTCCCCACATTTTGTAATAACAAGTAATACTTGTCCATGAATATGAGATATTGATATATTGTATGTTAGGTCAAATTTGTAGGCTTGCAGCTGAATATATTGTTGAATATAGTCTTATTGTAATCTAGTGGTGACTCATGCGACAAGATCTTCATTAAAAGCAGTCAATTCGGTGATAGAGTCTATAATGTAATCTGATGTTATGATTTATTGGCTTAAATTGATTTTATAACATATGTTGTATATCAATTATCAGTTTAATATTTTGATTAGATTTAGATTTTCTGATGTGATGTTAGATGTCAATATTATGGATACTTACGGGTTTGAAGCTCATTTACTCCATACTTATGTCATCCTAACCTAAAGAGATTTTGTGTGAAAAGGTGTCAATCGTGATAGGGTAATAACATATCTTAGGACCAGACCCAATGGACTTCATCGGACTACACCACTAGCTTAATGGAAAATTTGAATGAATTAAGCAAAAAATTATTAAAAAAAACAATAAAATAAGCAACGTTTGAACTTATTTTCCAACGTAAGCAATTTTCGCCAAGAGCTGAGGTTTGGATTGTTCATTGTTACTGACAGCGAACAAACACTACAAAAAAAATGAGAGATGGCTACTGTCATAATCCGAAGCCAATTCAAAGCCATCACATACTTGGCGACGGAATGGCTTCTGTCAGAAGCCGAAGCCAAAAGTGGCGTAGCCATTGTAAAATTCCGAAGCCATTCTGAAGCCATCTATTGCGTCAGAATACATAACAGTAGCCATTCCAACGCCATATTCATTGTCCCAGCTTTTTTATCCAATTATTATTATTTATTATTTATTATTTATTAATATTATTTATTTATTTATTTATTATTAAAATTTTAATATTAATTATTAAAAATTAAGATTTTATAATTTAAATTATTTTTGCTGGGAGTTTATAATTTAGATTTTAAGTTTTATTTTATTAAAAATAATAAATAAATAAATAAAACCCACAATACTAAAATAACAAATAAAATATGTACTACAAAAAAATATAATTAACTAATTATATTTTTTTTTGTTTCAAACTAAATATATAAATAAAGAAAATATTCACAAATACATTACAAAAATTATAAAATAACTAAATTTAATTAGAAATTGTTTTGACGAAATATTGAACTTCCTAAATCATCTAATACCGCCACCATTTCCACCACCACGGCGCATACGATATCCGCCCGAACCACCTGAAGCACGCGTGTTATGAGATCCATGAGAGGCTCCAGGACTTCCACCATGAGCTTCCTAAAAAACTAAATAAAAACAGAAAAACAAAAACAAATTAAAAAAATGTAACAAATTAAACTAAAATTCATTACTAACAGCTAGTTACCAACAAACCAACAAATTTTGAAAATTTAGAAATTAAAAAAAAACACATTACAAACTAATAAGATAGTTAAATCAGAAATTAAAAAAAAACATTACAAATAAAAAATAAGACATAACACATAAAACAAACAAATCAACAACAACAACATTCTAACATAAAAAAATCATAGATAAACCCTAAAATATGCAGAAAAACCCTAAAATATCCACTACATTCCACATACAATAACCTTAAAAATCATACAAAAACCCTAAACTAATATTATAAAACATCATAATCAACAACCGAAAACTCAACAATAACCGAAAAAACATCATAAAACATCATAATAATCAAGAACATTGCATCAAAACTCAACAATAACCAAAAAAAACTTGAGGGTTAATGTTTGAACACTCACGATTGAAGAAGGTGAAAATTTCTTAAAATTCCAAGAATGAAGATAATTAAAATTTTTTAGGAAAGTAAATTAATGAGAGAAGGAAGTGTAAAGGCAAAAGGAAGAAGGAAAGAAAAAATTTTGATTAGAACGGAAAAGGCAACTAAAAAGGCAATTTGAAAACTCGTGCAAACAAGATGGCTTCGGAATGGCTTCGGTTTTAGCCGTAGCCAAGTGTGGCGACTGTTCCTTTCCGTAGCCATGCCGTAGCCACGCTTCGCTACGGATTGAAACCATCTTGATTTGTTTTTGTAGTGAAAGAGAACAGCGAACAAAGAGAGCTGGTAAAAAGAAAGCCAAGTACTATGTTCGTTGTTAGTTAACAGCGAACAAATGCATTAATGTTTTTTTTTTACCAAGTCTTTGTAGTAAACAACGAATAAATAAGACATGGTCAAACAAGGTCAAATATTTGTTCACTGTTAGTAAGAACGAACAAAGTACTTGGCTTTTTTTGACCATCTCTCTTCGTTCGCTATAACAATGAACGACCCAACCTCAGCTCTAGGCAAAAAGTGCTTATTTTGGGAATTATTTTGAAACATTACTTATTTTATGATTTATATATTTTCTATTTTGCTTAAACACTTCAAATTTTCAGCTTAATGTTGGTTTTACCAGATCTAGACTTGGGTCAGGTTATTTTTGATTGCTTCGGGTTGAGTAACTCAAGAGCCAACTTGCTAAGCAAACAACACAATAGCGACTAGTGAGGCTTGTTAAAGCAAGTGACAATATTTGTGAATTTGACGATAACTTTAATCACTTAATCGAACATGCTTTGTCTTGTACTTTGGAGAACTACAATGAAGATGGGTCGATTGTAAGTGAATTGAGGTTTGGAACGGTTCATGAGGTGCTCAATGTGGAGCATTTGAGGCTTCACTAGAAGGAGGAATCATGCCTTGATCGGGTCAAGGCATGGCACGTGGGTTCCTAAACAAGATAGTGTTGGAACAAGCAAGCAGGGGGCAGCAGGTAGGCCTGCTCGTTCGAGCAACTAGAGGCTCGTTCGAGCAGGGAAGTCAGCAGCAGACAGAAGCTCGTGAAGCCAGGCGCTCTTTCGAGCATAGCCCAGCTCGTTCGAGCGTGTCTCTTCGTATTCCTTTGCTGTTTTCTGTCTCTTTATGACTTTGAAGTGTAGTTTATTCTTGCTTAATTAACATAGTTAATAGGGAGTTACATTGTGATTTATGGTGAGTAATGATGTGGTTCTAGAATGATGTATTCTTCCTCTATAAAAGGATACATCATTCATAGAACAAGAGCACCAAAAACACACATATTGTTGAGAGGGCTATTTCTTCGTAAGAAACTTGAGAGTGTTCTTCATTGAATTAGTATTTGAGATCTTAAGAGATTGTTCTTGAGATAAGGGGGTTTATTATAATTGTATTGTTGAATCTTTTATAATAAAACATTATTTGAGGGGGAGGTATCAAAGATACCTCATAAACACTTGTGTTCATTTTTGCTCTAATTTTCATTTGTGTTTTCATTGTTGAACCTCCATTGCACTGTTCATTTCAAGGCTGAAGAAACTAAGAAAATAAGATTGTTTGCGGTTTGAATATATAGTTTGTATTGATTTCATAAGAAATTTGCAGCTAATTATATACACAAACTAATTGGTCGATATGAGATAAACCATCCCAACAGATGCGAGTAGCGTAGCGAGGTTAGCGAGTGGCAAGTAGCATACCTCTTGATTTCTGCAAAGCAATCCATGTCTTAGCTGGATAAGGTGTGATCAACTTGTATTAGTAAAATGAAAAATATACCAAAACTGAAGTACATTGTGAACAAAGATCACAAAACAGCTGTGATTTCATATTTTTAGGTCAAGAATCAAGATAAGTTTATATAATTTTCCCCTGATTTCTGATCATTCCAGCATAACATACACTGGAAAGTGAAACTATCAAAAATCTTGAAACCATGATCTTTAATCTGTGCTCACAATATTCAATTACATATTCCAATCTTTTTTACAAGGGATTTCAATCTGATTTGCAATCGCATCCATTCCTACGAACTTCATCGAGTATCGTACTACCAATAATACTAATCCCTCCCATTCTCACAAGGCGATGAGGCGAGTTTGCCCAAATGAACTAAATGCTCTATGTACAAATGGCTAAAAAAAAACCAAATCTTCATATTTAAGCAATAAAAAGTATCAGTTTTTGAGCGACGTCTTGATCAACGTGTTACGTTCTATTCGATCTCTTACATGAAATGCCGCATACTTCTGCTAGCGCTTTGAGGTGTATTTGGCGGTATTTTGAACTTACCGGGTGGCCATTGGATACGGTCAGGAGGACACGGTAGAGGAACTGGATGAGCAATGAAGGTCGGAATGTCTTCTCCAGGCATCAGCACGGGAAGCTCTTGCGAGTAGACGGTCATCTGAGGATGATAACAAAGACATAGTTTAGTGTTTTACGACACCAACATTGATATTTTCGTTTCTGACTACTGCACAATTCTGCAGGACCGACAATAACAAAAAACTAGCATAATTTACCAAAATATGATCAAAGAGTGTGTATCTAGTGTTTCGGACATCAGTAGACACACGGAATGCACACGCCGAGAAGTGTCCAAGACAAACATGCCGAGAGATTTTAGCTCGTATAGTAACTTAAGGTGTATGAGGGTTTGGCACCAATATGTAAGCGGAAGTATTAGACGCCAAAACCTTATCCCAACAATAATGGGGTCGGCTAAATGAATCAGAACAAATCAATACGGGTTACCATCACTAATAAAAAGTATTCATTATTCGGCCCTATCTAATACAAATCTACAATTCTACGGTTATTAGATCACATTGCAAACTTGAAACTACTAAATGCACAAAATTAAGATTCATTTTCCTTCTAAGGCAAATTGTGAAAAGAAAGACGAGGGTTGCCGACCTGCTTAACAAGATTAAAGGTGACATAACAAAACAATGTTGATGACAAATTTATTTGTTGCACTGTGAGTGAGACAAGGCAGACAAGAATGAAAACAATGATTTGCTCTTCTTGATGGGATTACATTAACAATAAATAAAAAGCTCAAAAGAAGACAACAAGGCTTGTCTATGAAGAAAGGAAATTTATTGTAAAAACTAAGAAGATATAAGTATGGTGGGACATCAAATTATATGCATAAGGGTATCCATGGGCCAAATCAATGCCATATTGGGAGAGATTTTAGCCTTGATTTGTCAAGCATTAGTGTCATGGCCCTTGGGCTGTTAGCAACCTAAACATCTAGCAGACAAGAGGTTGGTTGAGCCATTGACACTTGAGAAAATCCAAAAGACAAACTCACTTCACATGTGGGGATTTTGACAATTTAGAATTGCAATGAAGAAAGAGGATCTATAAGTGCTAGCTTCCGTGCAAAAAGGGTTCTATTAGGGGAGAATTCAGGATAACAGTATAATATGGTCTAAACACTGATCTCTTCACGTGTACTCAACCAACTTGACTGCTTTTTTCGTGTCACATATTACACAATTCAATATTAATAGAATCATGGATAGGCAAGCTTGGACCTAGATTCTTCCTGGGGTACTATTCTTTTGCAAAACCGAATAATGGGTAACACATTCTTGCTAGAAACAATCTATAATGCATACGATTCGTGTAATGTGTCAACGTAAGGCCTCTTCAATTCTTTGTATGATGCACGACACTAGATCCCAATTCAGATCATATAGCAAAATCTCGGATGTCATCACCAAGGTTTCATCATCAATACGGATAGTTTTGTGATTATTGATGTTCATACTAACAACGTGGTGATGTGGCCAATATTTTGCGCTATGATTCGGATTGAGCCACATTCTTGTCCTATTCTAGTAATCATACAACAAGCTAACTAAAGGCCTCTAAAGACCACAACAACAAAAATGTTGCAAAGGTCTATGATCCTAAGGCAAGGAGTTCATTTAAGATTTTGACCAGAAAAAATTATGGAAGTGTCATATTTCAGTTAGTGATGGACCATGAAAAGTAAAATCCATGAAAATTGAATTATCACTTTCTTCTTTCAATATGTTTCTTTCCCCTTCTTTAAAGACAATCATTAGTCTAAATGATAAGATTACTACTACTATGTTATCAATATGACTATGAATATGATAAGGGTCCTTGCATGATTATGGAAATTAATGAAAAGATACATTTATGGAGAAGCTTTAATTTGAGGCCAAGAACACAAGGGAAACTGAGATATGTTAAGAATACCATCTGATAGAATTTAGAAAATGGGTCTAGGCAACCCAAACAAGGAGGAGAAGAAATAGTCCACTCATAAACCCAAAGAAGGTTCACTACTAAAACCAATTGGTAATAGTAGGATTTATTCCTTGAGTATATAAAGTGATGCATACTCTCCTCTTTTTCCGATGTAGGACAACTCACATGTGGGTAACACATGCCACTTCAACACCACCAAAATTATATTAAGAAAACTATTATGAAAGTAATTGGACATTGGACAATATACTCCACAAACATAAAGGTTCCTCTTTTATGCAAGAAGTAAACCAAAAATTATCTAAGGATTCCCTTACTTTTTTATCCTTAAATAAAGTAAGGGCAGAGCTATTAGTTGGCGAAGGTCGGCCATAACCCATCTAAAAAAGAACTCGCCGCCAAGGCGCCAACATAATCAAACTGGTCAAATACCCTATACTTCCGGCAATTTTGGATCACTCGCCTAAAATTCTTTTTGTAATGTTGATATTGAAATTTTCGACATTTAATCCAAACTAAAAGTCTTGATTTCGCCTCCGACTATAATGGAATATAAATATATAATAGCTAGCAATACAAAAAAGGGAGTGGTACCAAGAGGCAAAAAAAATGCTAAAATATAAAAATAAAATTGAACCAAAATTCAGAAAATTCTTAGCATATGACTCCTAATTTTCACAGATCCATGAAAATAACGTAATGCATGAAATTTTCCCATTAAATGACCAAACTGAAAGAACTTTTCAGAAACCTAAAAGATTAAAGCACACTAAAATGAAATAATCACATTCCTACTCACACATAAACATTAAAGCTGCTAACTTTCAGAGTCTAACAGAATTACTTAAACAGTAAAGACCAATTACAGAATGAGATAAAAGTAGATGCAAAAAATTCCCAGAATTAAAAGGGCACTACCTAATACAGAAATACTCATACTCACCAACTAAAAGAGATGAACTTTTACAACAAACAAAATGATTTACCTAAAAAAAGTGCACAAATTGAGTAAATTACACTTCAAAAATTTTCAGTTAATAAAATTTGGTCAAAAAAGCTGAAAAAGGAAAAACTAACCTTGGGAGAAGGGTAACCAAATTTTGGATAAAAACCCATTTGGGATTCAATATCTTGGTGGGTAGAAGTTGAAATCTCAGGTGAATTAGGTCTAAGAAACCTCTCAAAAATAGCCATAACAAGGAACATTGAAATAAGAACAGCAGTTGCAACAAACCCAAATGAAACTGCATTTACTGAACCATCAAAATGACTCCAATGCACATCTGATCTCTCTAAATCCATTGTAGGGGACCCACTTGGTTGCCATCTCCAATTATCTCCTTCACCCATTTCAGATTTTAGCTTAAACCCACTAAATAGTGTTTAAAAAATAAAAAAGTTTGCACCTTTTTTGGTCTAAAATCTAGTTTTTGTTCTTGGATAAATGGGCTAGAAGGTATTATGTCAAAAATGGTTTGAAATTATGATGATGGTGTTGAGAAATGTGGAGTTAATTCTTCAAAGGTTCAGATGTTTTTGTTTTGTTTTATGTAGTATAGTGAGGTGAAGACTGAGAAGTGAGAAGGGAGAAAAAAGGTGCTGTTAATTAAAGGTAGGTGCCTGGGAATGGGAAGTGGGAACAGAGATGTGGACCTATAAATGGTCTTCATTTGGTCTTTTTACCTTTCTTTAATGGTCTTCATTTGATATAGCCTATAGGATGCAACTACTTATACGAGAGATCGTCTTTTAAAGGAACGATCTTAAAATAAAAAGCTTATATTTTTATTTTTTTTTAATTTATATTAATTGAGTTATTAATTCATATATTTAATGTGTCTTTGGGAGAAACTGTCTCTCATAACAATTTATGTATAGAAAGACCTAATATTCTCCTATTCCTATGTGTACAAAGAGTTCTTACCTACATGTGTAAGTTGGTTTAACCAACTCGAATTAGTTGCATTTAATCGTCTAAATTAATTATTTTAAAGATTTTAATATAAGTTAGTTGTTGATTGTAAAATGCTTTTCAAAAAGAATTAAGAAGTTAGAAAGTAACATAACATTTAGTTATAATATAACTTATAAATATAGTTTAAAACTCTTTGTTATCAAACACTTTTGCCAAGCGCATTTAGAGTTGATGCTATTGTGTGCACCCTTCTTCTAAAAAAAATTGTTCATTTATTATGAAATTTGTTCATTTAATATGAAATTTGTTCTTTGCTATAATTTATTTTTGAGTTTCATGGATTTTTGCTTCATAATTTTCCAATGAGTATATATTAGCTTTTAAAGCTCAAGTTGAATACTTGAGCTAGTTTTAGTGATTCTACTATTATATCACTATTCCGCATTGATATTTGTTATTAGAAAATGCAATTCGATATTGGAAAAACTACTTAAGTAATATAACTTTTTGTTAACTTTTCGTTAAATAATATAATTTTTTGTTAACTTTCTTATAATAATATCAATTTTTGATTAACCATGAATAATACTAACTTTAATTGACTTTTTTCCTTAAACAATACGAATTTTAGTTTATTAACTAAAATTTACCAATTTTTTTTGTCATATATTATCCTATAGTTTTATTTTTAACATGTTAGGGATATTATAGGAAACACACCTAAGCTCGTATTATTTATGATTAATCAAAAGTTGATATTATTGTTAGGAAATAAGTAAAAGGTCGTATTATTCATGGTAATTTTTCCTTTGATGTAAGAGCAAAAATGGGTTATACCAAATTGATAAAAATAATAGTCTATTTAAATTAAAAAATAGATTGAGTTTGAAAATGAGATTAAAAAGAAACTGCAAGAGTGCAAGTTGCTACTATTAAAATAAAAATATAGAAAATTTATCAAAATAGCATTATAAATTAAAATTATAGGAGTAGTTTTTTGGGACAAGGATGACACATAATTACAATGAATTTTATATATTATATAGAAGCATCATTATTAAGTTTAAACTTAACAATGGTAATTACTCCTATTAATTAGTAATTACTGAGAGTAGATGAAACAATTTCTATTTTAACTGCTTAATTAATAATAATTAATTAAATTAATTTGGATATTATTACTGTTTGGGCTATTTAAGTAGCTTCCCCGTAGCACCAATAATTGCCCTTAAAATGCTTAGAAGTGAGGTCAATTTGGGGTGAGGTCATTTATCTCCATAAATCTGTTAAGTTCAAGCGTGCACCGTGGGTCACGTGTATGTCATCTTTTCTACACTTGACTTCTACTCTTCACTCTTTTTTTTTTTTTTTTTTCTGAAACATACTCTTCACTCTCTTAATTCTACTGCTTCTTGCTTTATTATTATTTCAAACTTTTTTCTCTTTCTATTTCTTTAACTTTTTATTTTTTTTAACAATAATAAGTTAATAACGATATTACTAAGTATTTTGTACCAGTTGTTTAGTCTTATTGTTAGTAACATAGAGATTAAGAAATCGAGTATAAATGTATAATATATTGGATAAAAATAATAAAGTAAAATACATAATAAAAAGTTGTTGGTATAAGAAGTGATTTGGGAGAAAGATAGTAACATAGAGATTAAGAAATCGAGTATAAATGTATGTAGAGATTGTATTTAGAAGCATTTAATCACAAATATTCTCTAACATAAATATATATATGCAAATATTACGGAATATTTGTGATTAATTTCTGATAAATATTTAGAAATATTTTGTAATTATTTAGTCTAAACACATAAATTTAATCTCAGATATATTCTTAGATGAAACTTTAATACGATTGATTTTCTCCCAAATCACTTCTTATATGGTATCAGTTGCTTAGGTTCATTCCTTGGCCTTTTTTTTTTTTCTTCCACCACCTTATTCTCCCTTTTCTTCACCTTTTCTCATGGCTTCCTTTTCTCACTCTCGTCCGCAAAATTCGAAATTTTCAGAAAATTTTGAGCCGCGGAATTTTCATACTTTTCGTGGCAATTTCCGACCACCACAACAAGGTGGCCGGCACCACCACAGCCGCCACCATGGACAGTCACGTCCCCAGCCAGCCCACGACAGCAGCTGGCAGCACAGTGGGCCGTCCACTCCAAGACAGCAACAATCTGGCCCAAAGGTATTCTCTCCTCATTGTTCTTGTTGCAAGCATTGGGCCAAGTCTCCTTATCCACACCCTACTCAGCAATGGGCCTCTCCTAATCAGCCCATCAGAAACTCTTCTCCTGGAATTCTTGGGCCTAGTTCTCATCATGGTTTAAGTGCTGAAATGTCTCTTGATTATTCACCCACCGACATTGATCCAGCTTTGCATACTTTCTCCTTGACTTCTCCGGATGCGGAATATTATATGGACACCGGTGCTACGTCTCATATGACTCACTCTAAAGGTACTCTCTTGAATTATTCTCCTTTAAAGTCATCTAATTCTCATTCTATTATTGTTGGTAATGGTGCTATGCTTCCCGTAAAAGGTCATGGTCATGTATCTATCCCTTCCCCATCCCAACCTTTAGTCTTAAAAAATGTTCTCCATTCTCCCACACTCATTAAAAATCTTATTTCTGTCCGAAAGTTTACTCGCGATAATAATGTTTCCATTGAGTTTGATCCTTCCGGTTTTTCCGTGAAGGAATTGGACACAAAGAATATAATCCTGCGGTCTAATAGCACTGGCGATCTCTATCCTCTCCACTTGACACATGGACCTACCTCTTCATCTTCCTATGCTTTTTCGGCTTTATCCTCTAGTACTTGGCATTCTCGTTTGGGTCATCCGGGACACACTATCTTAGATTTTTTGTCTTCTTCTAAGTCTATTGAATGTAATAAAAATCCATCTTTTTTTTGTCAATCATGCCCTTTAGGCAAACATGTTAGTCTCCCTTTCTATAAATCTACATCTTTATGTACTCGTCCTTTTGAAATAATACATAGTGATTTATGGACATCTCCTGTTGCAAGTCCATCCGGGTACAAATATTATGTGTTGTTTCTTGATAATTTCACCAATTATTTGTGGACATTTCCTTTATTTCGCAAATCTCAAGTATATGATATATTTGTTAATTTCCATTCTTATGTTCGCACACAATTTGAGCTAAATATAAAATCTTTCCAATGCGATCACGGGGGTGAATTTGACAATAAAAATTTTCACCAATTTTGTGCGAGTCGGGGTATTATTCTTCGTTTTTCATGTCCACAAACATCCTCCCAAAATGGAAAATCCGAAAGAAAAATTCGTTCCATCAATAATATTATTCGGACTTTATTATGTCATGCTTCTCTTCCCCCAAATTTTTGGCCTCACGCCTTAAATACCGCCACATATCTTCTCAATATTCTTCCATCCAAATTACTTGGCCATCTTACTCCCACTCATTTACTTTATCATAAAGCTCCTACATATGATCATCTTAGGATTTTTGGGTGTTTATGTTTTCCTTTATTTTCCTCATCTAAAATCCACAAACTTCAACCCCGTTCTTCTCCATGTGTCTTCTTGGGATATCCCTCCCGTTTTCAGATAGCTGATATTTTTACCAAAGGTCTTCCACAAATTCTTTTTGAAGATTTTCGATCCAGTCTCAGCGTTCGTCAACCTCCCGATTCGACTGCGGGGGTGTGCTAGAATCACAAATATTCTCTCAGAATATTTTGCATATATTGTAATTATTTGGTGTATATTTGTCTTAGGAAATAATGTTAGAAATATTTTGTAATTATTTAGTTTCCTAAACACCATAGCTTAATCTTGTATATATTCTTATGATGATAATGAGAAGGCATTGATCTTTCTCCCAAATCACTTCTTATAGTTGGGTCATATCCAAAAAATAGAAATTCGACAAACTAATTGTCGCAAATTAAAACTGAAAAATAGGATAAATAGTTAAGTGGGACATAGAAAGTAAAAACAAAATAATTATTTTATATGGAAAATAAATTTAAATGACATGAATTTTTATTGATTTTTTTTACAACAATATCAACTTTTGACTAACCAGAATATGTTTTTTTTATAGTAGGTTATTTTTAAAAAAACAAATGTAATTATGTAATTAGGATGATAGTGTAGAAGGGTACAAGTTATATGATTTTGTTGGCTAAATAATTAAATTGTTACACGTTTTAGAGGTCACATTATAGATAATAGAAGTACTATTATTACGTAGAATTGAGAGGTAGACGTACAATAGCGATCTCATGGATTTGTGTTAGTGGTTGAGAACAAAAGGCTTGGGTTTCGGGGACATATTTCAACAAAATTTCATCAATTGCCTAATTTGTTTCCCAATATATGCAATAATAATAACATCTATGAGATCATTAATTAGCCAAACACAATGAATAAATCATCAACTTTGTAATACCCCCTTCATTTTCTTTATTTGGACACAAAAATTATACATTTATTTTATAGAAAAATTTACCAAGAATAATTCAACCTATTTGCGATTTTCCTATGATAATCTCACATATTGATTAACCATGAATAATTCCAACTTTGAGGTTTATTTTCCTAGAGTAAACCCAGTGACCGGATGACTTGCGCGCTATAGCAAGTTTTATTTTTTTTTTAAAAAAAGATAAATTAAAATAAAATGTCAAAAAAAATGTTCAAAAAAAATTTATGAGTTTTTTTTTACTATTTAGAATCTTTTATGTAAAATTTCAAAGTTTTTCTCTAATTTTAAATTAATTTTCGATTTACTTTTTTAGTGAATTACCTACTATAGTAGGTCATCGGGTTACCTAAGTTTATTCTAAGCAAATACCCCTTAATGTTGGGATTATTCATAGTTGATCAATAAATGAGATTATTGTAGAAAAATCACGAATAGATTGGATTATTCTAAGTAAATTTTCCTATTTTATGTACACCTATAAACTCTAATAGGTTTTAACTTATTTTTCGTAATGCTTCATTATTTTCAACTTTATAAGTCTAATCAGATTTAATTGGACACATAGTTAAATGCAAGTAAGTCTAAATATATGTATAAGATGTCAAAATGAGTTTCGAATTGTCATGAATTGGGTCCCGATTGGTATAGGCGTACTAGGGGTAATTGTGTCGGGTTTTTATTTCGAAATATAAGATCTAAATCTAAGCCAATTGGGTCTCAAAAAATGACACCTTGGTCCATAAATTTGGATTGGCGTAGAGAAGGCTCCATAAGATCTTAATGATCATACTTATATTTCTAGATATATAATCCATGACCATATATATTTACTATTATTAAAAGTCGGCAAATTTTGTTATACTTGTACTCATTCAATATTCACAATATTAATATTTATATAAATAATTTTTTTTATATTTTGAATTATAGAATAGGCTGATGAAAAGACAAAACTATTTAAGAATCTATATAAAAAACTTTTTTGGTTTTATTATTTGCTATAAATAATGACATTTTTCCTTACAAAATATCAATATCTGTAGTAACTAATACAAAATATCAATATCTGCATGCTGCAGCATATAAATTTGACCTTTAATTTCAAGTTAAAGAAACGAGAAAGCAGTGATAGGTTGTCAAAATTGTCATATTTTAATAGTAAATTCATGTCTTTCTACAAAGTACTTGATTTGATTTGAAGAATCGCTTTGTTGAAAACAAAGCTCAAAGCACATAAAAAGCTAAGTTGATAGAGACACTAAATTTGATTCAATCCCATTTTTTATGGATCTTAATTATTTTGTTGTTTGGACTTTTTTATAATGGAAAAAGATTGATAGTTTTTTTAAATTTTTTTTTTATTATAAATTAGGTTAAGAGAATGGAAGAGTTTGATAAGAATCAAATTTAAAATCTTAGATAAAAAATGTAGTATTGCTCTGCTTTAACTGAGATAAGACTTAATTTACATTTTATCGATAAAAATTAACCTTAAGAACCTGATTGAAATGCTTTGATTGAACAACCCATAAACAACCCTATATATATCATAAGTGATGATATGAAATTTAAGTCTATGATATAAGTTTTGGAATCATATTCTCTATGCAAGTACTCATTACCTATGTAAAAGCATCCAAATGAAATTGTAGCAATTATATTGAAAGTAATATTGAGTAAGAAAATTAGGCAAAATACAAATTAATAAGATAAATGAAGGGATAAAATTAAGTGAAAAAATTGAATTTATAGATGAAATTTAAAAAAAGCAATATTTATTTGTAAAAAATGTGACTAATGAGTTAGTTCAAATATATTATGCGCTTTTACACTTAACCGTAAAAAAATTAAATAAAATCAAACTCAAAACCTTACCAAAAAAGTTTTACGCATTCTTAAAAAGGATTGTATACGATGGAGATGGACATAATAGGATTTGGTCCCACTTTGCCATTCCTACAACCTTTCTTTATTTCCTAAGATAAGTTGTTTGACTTTCTCTATTTTCAAGAAAGAAAAACTTTATTATTTGGACTCTCCCAAATCAAAAGCATGTGGGCTTTAAGAACAATTTCCGGCCCACTTTACAAAAAAAAAATAGATGGGCTGAAATTAGGGCTATCATTCTACAAATTGGCCCACCGCAAAAGATTGAAATTGAAACTAGGTTATATATGCAGCTAGTCTCCTAAGAGACCGTCTTTTTGAGAGATGTCTCTCAGGCTCAGTTCATTAAAGCTTACTTTCTACTTTTACTTCTCATTTTTTATCGGCCAACCCAATAAGAGATGGTCTCTCAAAGAAACCGTCTTTCACAAGAATTTGTGTTTATTTGAGACTGTTTTATAATGAGATGGGATCATATAATTAACTCATTTTGCTGATTAATTACTTTAATATTGTAAGTGATCACTTTAATAGACTAAATGCACACATGCCAGTCCAATAATGATAATGGAGACTGTTTATTTTAAGAATTTATGTTTATAAATTAAAAGTAGTTTTCAGTTTAGAAAGAGACATAAAATCAAATTCTACATAAATAATTTTATCGTTAAACATTATTTCATATCTTTAAATTTTTTTATAATATTTACATTCCTAAAGCCAATTTTAATAGCAAGTTATTTTTTTCAACCAGATAATTATTAGTTTTATTTATTAGATAGACTTGGTGTTGTGCATTGTAATTATATGCGTAGTTGCCTTTCAATCTCAATCATTTTTTATCCATTTTAAAAATGTTTATTTCAGGAGATATATAAAAAATATATTCATGTGATTTCCAATATTTTGTATGCTATATCGACAATAGCTAAGGGGTTAATTTGCAACATTTGCTACTTTTAAAAGCGTATTACAAATTATACAAATGATAATAAGTTTGAATAAAAAAAAAAAATCTACAATAATTCAAACTAATTATGATTTTCCTACAATAATCCCACCTATTGATTAACCATGAATAATACCAACTTTGAGGGGCATTTTCCCAGAGTAAACCCGGTGACCGAATGACTTGCTATAGCAAGTTTTATTTTATTAAAAAAAATAAATTAAAATAAAATGTCGAAATTTTTTTTAAAAAATATTCATAAAAATTAGAATTTTTTATGTAAATTTTCAAAAATATTTTTTAATTTTAAATTAATATTTAATCTCTAATCACATATAAAAAATGCACCAACTAGATTTTAATCTCTAATCACATGTAAGAAAATCCATACACTAGCCAACTCATTTAAAAGATATTTAAATGTAAAATTTGATTTAATGTTGATTTAAGTGATGTCAGTTGAACTCAATGCCATCACTGCTAAATTAGCCATTGGGCTTAGGGCATTTATTAGACTAGAGAAACCAATTATTTTTGTGATTAGATAAAGTAAACTTGTTACAAATTTGGACAAACATCATCAAAGTTGTTTCACAAAGTGGAAACTAAGTGCCAACATTTTGAGACATTTTCAAGATAAAGTATTATTTCTTAATTTCTAAAGCTTCAATCAGAATCATGGAGATTAATTAATTTAATGGTTTCGGATTTTAGATAGATCAAATCGTATCTCAATACTACAAATTTAATAATTATTCATTATTTGGATTCGGATTCCATTAGCCCTACATTTTAATATCTTTGATATCAAACATATAGTCTATAGAAGTATTTTATATTTAAAATAAGGGCACATTTGTTAGTCTAATTAATTTTTTAGTCGGATAATAAAAAACTTTCGTATAAAATGTGATTGTAGCAATAGTAGTTGATGACCTTTTTCTTCTATAATCGTTCTAATAAGAGTTTAATTCTTTTTACCTATATAAAAAGATTAAATTATTATCTCTGCTTTTCTAGTCTATTTTTGAATTTTAAAAAATAACTATTTTTTTTATTCTGAAGTAAGGAAAATTTTCCACAATCAAATTGTTAATTACATAATTCACTTTTAAACATATTATAAAACAAATAAATGCAATTGTGCTGCCAATAAGTGAGATACAATTCAATTAGAAAGTAAAAGGTTAAGATTATGGGCATTCAGCTATGAGTTCTGTCTGCCTAACATAACATGGATGTATTTTGGTTGGTTACGGATTTTCATCGTAAAACAATCACAAATTATTGTGAGAGACGGTTTTTTCGAGAGACATATTAGATATAATGGGCTAAATGATCCAATTAATACAAATTAAAGAGAAAATAAGAATAGAAAAAATTACATAGAATAATCCAAACTATTCATGATTTTCCTACAATAATCTCACCTATTGATTAACCATGAATAATCCCAACTTTAAGGGGTATTTTTCTAGAGTAAACTTGGGTAACCCGATGACCTGTTATAGTAGGTAATTCACCAAAAAAATAAATTAAATATTAATTTAAAATTAGAATTTTTTTTTGAAAATTCACATAAAAAAGTCTAAATAATAAAAAAAATCATAAATTTTTTATGAATACTTTTTTAACATTTTTTTCGACATTTTATTTTAATTTATCTTTTTTTTAAAAAAAAATAAAACTTGCTATAGCAAGTCATCCGGTCACCGGGTTTACTTTTGGAAAATGCCCCTCAAAGTTGGGATTATTCATGGTTAATCAATAAGTGGGATTATTGTAAGAAAATCATAATTAATTTAAATTATTCTACATTATTTTTCCATAAGAATATAAGCTTCTTATTTTAATGCTATCTCTTTAAAAAATAGTCTCGAGTAGCCGATAATAATTTGATCCGAGTTGTTTAATACGAATTGGATGCGACCGACCCTTGAAATATACTTACTTTACTTTGATCAGTACTATTGGGTGTGACATAATTCACCTGATGGGCCATAATCAGACCAGTTTTATGGGCTGGATCTGTCGTAGTTTGAGTAATAAAAGTAGAACTATTTTGTAAGAGACCGTCCCTTGTTGACACGACTTCAAAATAAGAAGTCTATATATAATGAATTGTATCGTTAATTATTTAAACCGTGTACAAAGCACGTCTTACAGTGAGGTCGTCTTATGAAAAAAATTGTGATAAGAATATACTCATTCTACTACGAATAAATCTTTTATAAAAAATAAATAACTTCGTCTAATAGTTTTGTTGAGGATTAGAAAAGACTATTATCCAGATTGAGGT
The DNA here is from genome assembly GCA_019425755.1 of Amaranthus cruentus. Taxonomy (NCBI): domain Eukaryota; kingdom Viridiplantae; phylum Streptophyta; class Magnoliopsida; order Caryophyllales; family Amaranthaceae; genus Amaranthus; species Amaranthus cruentus. The sequence continues at coordinate 1,888,425 of CM033459.1, read as the reverse complement.
GTTCATTTGCAATCCTCGTATTAGCATCGAGCCATACGTTTCGGGTCGGGTCAAAATCAGATGTTGTAATCACATTGATTTTTACATCATTTTGAATCCATTAAGTTAAGTAAAGTCGGGTTCGATTATACAAGCTCTGGCAAATATTTGTTTCTCTGGCTAAGCAAGCCAATAAAATGTGTTTAATTTAAATTATGTAAAGTGGTGAAAACTAGTAACTAGGGTGTGTATATTTGCTTTTTTTTTAAAGGGTGTATATATTCCCTTAGGAGCGTAGATGCAGCTATTTACGAAAATGTCATCGAAAATATGTACACCATAAGAGTCAATATTTACACACGTATATTCATTTGAATCATTAGATATGTTATATATTTAATCGTATTCAATATTATTTTTCGCCAACATAACTGTATACGTACCTATATAGTCATGATTCATGTGGGATCTTGTTTGATTCGTCTCAATACAAAGATTATTAATATCAAATTTTTATAATTTTTAATTATGAATAATTTAAAATATTAAGGATTAAAATATTATCTCGACAAGTATAAAAAAAAAATGACGTACTACTTTAGAATTGATGGTATAGCACGAGACAAGAATTAGGAGAAGCGAGGTAGAAGTATTGAAAAAGTCATGAAAAGTGATGGAGCAAATCCAAATCAGATCTTGGATGTTGCTTCCTAATTACTAATATGATGATATCGCAGCCATTGTTTATTGTTTATTGTTTAGATCATCGCATGCACGCCTATAAATCTATAATCCTACTAATAGTAACACTAGCTTCTGCCATTGCTGTCCTAATCACGTAGACAACTTGCTTATACCCAATAAATACATCAAAACGACAAATTTATTACTTTTAAATCCATATCTTTGATTGGACTCATTATTATTTTTATCCTACTAATCCTACTTTTTACTTTTTTTCTACAAAGAAATTACTATATTTAATTATAGCTCTTTGTTTGTTGTAAATATCGATACAAGATTTATACTTTTTCGCTCTGATTTACTTGCTACCATAACATGAGCACAAAGATTAAAAAGTTACTGTGCAATGATAAGTAGTAGGTGGAAGTTGCTTTTTTGGAATTTTTAATATTATTTGTTGAAAAATGAAAAAAAAAATAGGAGTAATTAGATATAAAATAGAATACAAATAGGAGTAGGTATAACTTTAAATGATCGGTTTTTACTAAAAAAGGAAATGTAGCAAGTAATATGAAATTTCCCAAAATGAAAAATGTAGCGAGTATTATGGAACAGAGGAAGTATTGACCAATTATACTTCCTCCGTTCCATAATACTTGTTATTGATAGTGATATTTTACCACACAATACTATTATGAAACAAAGGAAGTATGAACACTCTATTTTCTTTATTTTTTTGACTTAACTAGTAGTTTATATTGATTTATGCTAATGACAGATTAAATTCAAAAAAAAACTATTAGTTTATACTTTTTCCGTTTCATATTAGTTGCAACGTTATCATAAATTAGAATCTGTGACACAATTCATTTAAAATTCATTTGATTAATTTTTAACATATAAGTTAAAACATAATTAATGATATCTTGTTTGATTCATTTTGTTGCAAATATTATTAATATCAAAGTTTTAGAATTTTTTATTATACGTGATTAGAGATATTAGGGATTAAATTAGTGTAGTGAACTACGTGATAACACAAATATTGCAAGTTTTTTGGAACGGAGGAAGTAGAAGTATGAATTGTACATTTCATTTATGATGTTTTGATAATGATTTAGTATTCACTAAGTGGGTTCATTTATATTTCATTTAAACTAGATAGTACGACATGAAAAAATTTGTTTATTTAAAAGGACAAAATTAGACATATTGATCTCTTCATTTGATGAATTTGATAAAGTCTAATATTCAGTCTAATGTATGTATAATAATGTAGCATATTAATAGTATTTTAAGTTAATAACAATTTTAAAAAAAAAAAGTTAATAACAATTTAACATTGTTTAAATTAGAGTATCAGGTTATAGAATTGACCATGTATATGTCAGTAGGTGTAGTCAATTAGAGATAGTTCATTGGTATGTGTAGTGTAAGTGTAACTTTCGGCAAGTCAAAGATTTAGCATGTGTAGTACAAGTACTACTCTTTTTTTTTTGCCGGCTATTTTTGTTTTTAAATCATAATTTTGGGGACTCCCAAGGATAATTGCACATGTTTTAATCTTTATCTATGTTTATTTTAATCCAAATTGAATGGAAATTAAATATATATAATGTTGTCTTTGTAGTATTTAAATCATAATTTTTGTCTCAATATCTATTTTCTAAATATCAATTTTTTAGAATTTTTAAAAATTTATAATTAAAGTTATTTACTTTTAAATTTACATTAAAATCTGCAAAAAAATAAATAAGAATTATAAATAAAGCCGAGAGTAGTAACAAAGAAATTGAGAAATCTCCAGAATAAAGTGTCATGTTTGAGTAATTGATTGTACAAAAAATCATATACTTTAAAATTCAAATGGATTTTAAGATTTTTGTACTTGATAATAAAAAAATCACATATACGTTTAAATTAGAATGGAATTTAACTTTTAAGGAAAAATATGATAGAATGTGATGTTTTTGGAAAGATAAGTAAATTTTTAGTATCTAATCACTACAATAAATTTAACTTTTTGCAACATTGAATTTATTGATATTAAAGAAATGTCACTTATTTATATTTTTAGTATAATGATTATTGGTTTTTATTTTAACTTTTCACTGTAAAGTGATTTAGCGACACTTTATTTGATCTTTAATGACATATGTAATTATTACTATAGTTTATAGCGGCATTTGTGAGAAATGTCATTAGATCCTATATCACAAAAAGTTTTAGTGTGATTTTTTATTATGCTGTTAAAGAGTTTAATAAATATCAGTAAATCCTTGATATATACTAGACATTTAAAATATTAACATTTAAATTAAATGTCGCTAAATATTTCCCACTAAAATTAAATTATATTGTAGTGTCACCAATAGTAACTTTTCACCCTTTCTCACATTAAGTATAGGAGATTATATATTTTTTAGCATCTCTTAATAATAATAAAAAAGTGTAAGAAGTTGATCTCGATCGATTAAAGGATATCAATTTCGTCGCCTTACCCTTGAAGAATATTCTTTTTTTTATGAAGTGAATTGATGGATTGAGCTTTCTTTTATGACTCACTAAATAACGATCAACTTTTATTAAACTTTTTACTTGCCAGTAAAAATGCTCTTAAATGTTTTCAAATTTAATTAGTCAAGCAACTAGTTTAATTAAAACTTTAGGTCGATGATTATAGTTGTAATAACCCTAGATATGTATTATATACTTTAATTTAAGGAAAAATTTACTCAAAATAATCTCAACTATCGCCCGTTGACAAAAACTAATTCCAACTATCAATTATTTTTTAATAATCCCAACTATTCTCATAATTTATTGAAAATACACCCACCTCACTTTTAACCGGCTGCAACGAGTAACTTTTCCACTTTTTTCTTTCTTTTTTGATTAATAGATGAAGGAAAGGGTTAATTTTAAACAGTTAAGTAAAGAAAAAAGAAAAAAGTGGAAAAGTCACATGTTGCAGCCGGTAACAAGGGTGTGGGTATGTTTTCAACAAATTATGAGAATAGTTGGGATTATTAAAAAATAATTAATAGTTGTGATTATTTTTGGCGAACGGATGATAGTTGGGATTATTTTGAGCAAATTTTCCTTAATTTAATCACAACATCATTATTCATTTTCTTTAAGACAAAGCGAGGAAGATTATTTACTCATTTACAATTTTATGAGTAAAATTTTAAATTTAACGTAAAATTTTCTTCTTTCTGTTGAAAAGTTTCATTTATACACATTGAAATCATTTCATAATTAAAATTAATCTCATGTGATAAAAAAAATCAAAAGGATACTCTAATACAATGATTACTGAAATGAGATAATAATTCTTCCAATTGTGTTAATTTATTGCATAAATAATAATATACTGAAAACTGAAAACTAAAATAGAAAACAAACCAAAAATGGGGAATTTTCTCGTGATTGATTATTTAATAAATGGTGTAATATGCATCAGAATAATCAATAAAATGACACCCACAGAAATAGCATAAACATTTTCTGCCTATCATAAAGCAAAGCTGACTTTACTACACTTTTCCTCCAAATTATCCCACAAAGGATCCAACATTTTTTTTTTTTTTTTTAAGGACAAAGGATCCAACATGATCCAAGTAAATACATCCAAACAATAATTAACATTCAGTACAAATATTCTCATAGAGGTGGAATTAAACTTGAGAATTCGATTTTGTCTTAATTTAAGCATTATGTATATTTTTTTCATTACGAATTTTGAGAGGAATATATGGAGAATTTAGTAAAAAGAACCCGAGATCAAATTACTAGGGTTAGTACTTATGTGAACGTTTGGTTGTGGTAACGAAAATGAATTTTACTGTTAATTTTGATGAAACTTGCCATGTTAATCTCATCGTAATGTATTTTTATCTTCAAAAATGTATTTTCTTCATAATTTTTTAATAACCACCTCGTATACCACACACCCAAATCTTATGGATGAGAATGAATTTTAAAAATGAGAAATGATCACTTAAATATGACAAATGACAAGTATAACCTTAACCTATGTCCAATATATTTTCTAAGTATAGCTTTGTTTTGAAGTATTTGTAACCTTTCAATTATATTTTATATATTTCTGCTAATTTGTAAGAAAATATATAGTGAAATATTATAATATTTTGAAATATTACAATGTTTATTAAAGCATAAATGTACTCATGAATATATAAATGATAAATATAACGTACTGTATTGCATAAAAAATAAAATGAAAAAATGTAATATTTTAACTAAAAAATACTTTTTCTGTTCTATAATACTTGTTACTGATTGTGACATTTTCTCACACAACATGTCACACTCAGTAACAAGTATTATGGAACAGAGGAAGTACTACTAAAAACCCTGATTGGATTAATATAATTTGGATCCTTTTAGTAATAGACTGATAGGTAGGGATGGGCAAGGGTCCAAGACCCTATTCGGACCCTGTTGGACCCGACCCTTTTTTAAGGGTAAGGGTCTATTTTTTTTGGACCCTAAGGGTCCGGGTCTAAAAAATATTATAAGGGTCCGGGTTCGGGTAGACCCGGATAGGACCCTTGGACCCTTTTTATATATATATATATTTTTTTTAGTTTTTTTTATATTGGAGAGATTTTAAGGTCTTACAACTTCATATTTTACTGTAATCATTTTTTGATCAATCAAGGAGACTAAGTATAAAGCACTCCAACGAGTTTTTTTTGGGTTTCGATGAGAGAGAAACCATTGTAGCGCCTATTGCGCTTCCCACCATTGAGTTTTCTATGATTTGATTTGGAGTTTTTCTACAATTTGATTTAATTGTTTTCTTTGATTGGCTTCTACTTTTTGATGGGTTATTATATAATTTGTTAAAAAGAATTGTTTGGTTCATTGTAATTCGGCTCGTAAATGGAGAATCTATTTGTTGAGATCATGTTTATGAAATACTATCTCTTTGTTTTTTTGTTACTATGGGAAGTGAAGTCACAAGAAGCTTGTGCAGATTTGGAATTGGAAGGCAACGAAATAAGAGTAGCTAATACAAAACCTCCATTAGAGTTGTATTCTTCCAAATGGATTTGCGGCCTTCTTCTGTTTATTACTCCCTCTGTTTCCTAATGTTTTTCCTAATGATTTATGGATTTTAGGAATCTAGACCCTAAGAGTCTAAAAAGGGTTCAAATTAGGGTCCATATTAGGGTCTATTTTTCAGACCCTTTAATCTCACTCAAGAAAATAAACTTTTTAGGGTATGGTTTTAACCCTAAGGGTCCGGGTCCAGACCCTTAGGGTCTGAGTCAGGGTCCAATTTTTTAGACCCTTAATATCAGGGTCCGGATCTGGACCCTACCCTAAAATTAGGGACCAAATCCGAGTAGGGTTCAGACCCAACCCATACCCTTAAATGCCCATCCATACTGATAGGGTAATAGAAGTACTACAAAAGAATTGACAAGAGATTGTAAAAATACATGTTGATCAGGAAAAAATGTGAAGTTTACTACTTCTATATCTTTCTTAAGGTATTTGTCCTTTACAGAATTATATTTGTTTAATTTTGGTGCAACCTTTATTGTTCTTTCAAAGTTTCAAGGTGAGGTAAAAAAAATACATAAGAGTAATTCATATGGAATTTAAAACTCACCTGTTTTGTAACTATAGATAGAAAACGAATATGTTGACCAATCACATTATTCACATATATTCAAAAAGGTTTAGGATTCTGTTTTAAAAAATTACCACAGTTATATATTATACAAAGACTAACTAGAAGTGGGGGAGATTATTTAAATTGTGTAGATTATATAAAAAAAGCAACAGAAATGCGTGGATGAAATAAATAAATAAAAGAAAGTGATGTAATCATTTCCATGAATTTAGAATAGAAGGTGTTGTAATTTACTCCTTCCATCCCATTTAATTTGCAGCATGTTCTATTTTGGTATGCACAACTTAATTTGCATCATTTTTATTTTTGGACAATAGCCCACCACATTCTTTTAATCTCATCCATATATTTTAACTCTCTTCTAATTTCAACCACATAATTCATTCTCTCTCTTCATTTATTATCATTATCTACCTCTTTCTTAAAAAGCAACAACTTTCTCTTTGGTTCAAACTATATGGGACGGAGAAAGTATATAATCTATATCTAGATTAAGATAATGCTATAATAATTGTCCATTACTAGGCATAGTTTAGGGACAAAGATTTTGCTATGGAAGGAAGAATGACAGATCATCTGAAAAGACCTCTGACCCACCCACATTTTGGCAACACTGGAAATTAGTCATTAATTGTGGAGGGGAACCGAAAATGACAAGGCCATGCAAATGGAAGCTAGGAATCAAGTACTAGTAGTGTATAAGCTTCATTATATTGCTGATTAATAAATTATTAAACTTAATAACCAAATATTATATTTAACCTTAAGTACCCGTATCAGATGCTTCACACTCAAACACAAATAAGATAAATTTTGTTAGTTTTATAAGGTAAGCTGAGGAGGAGAGTTATGTGAAAATCAAATTTATAATTTTAACTTGGAGAAAAGGATACTTGCTGCAAGCTTGTAACTGAGATAAAATCTGATTCTTAATGTGAATTAGAAACTTAACGGTTCGTTTGGTAGGTGGCATCGAATAAACGACGTTAATGGAAATGAAAAACTAGTGTAATTTTGGTTGAAAATTCTTTTGGCTATCTTGATGGTCATGCTTATCTAACTTCAATAATCTCATTTTTCTTCATTAAATTCATTCCAATGCATTACCATTAGGATAATTTTGTGATCAAAGTTTCATTATCATTGGAATAATATGAAACTTTAGTACCACTAAACTAACACCTTTTGTTTACAATGTAATAATAATAATGACAAGAATAAGAGAATTAAATGTGCAGTAATGGAATATAATGGAATATGTAAAAGCAAAATGGGTTTAAAGATGATGACAAAAAGCTAGGAAAGTGATGAGAGAATCAATATATATTCGAAAAAAGCTCAGTGAAGACAGCTTATTCTAATAAACCATCTTGCATTCTCTTCAAGACAAAACAGTTATGAACTCTAAAGGGGTATTTTGAAGTTGATGGATCAATGCCAACAATTTATTACTCCATTATTGATTATTATTATTATTTAGTATTTCATTTCGTAAAAATTGACTTTACGAGAAGTTGGTGAGGAATCGAGCAACAAGCTGAGCACCCAATAATACATTCACCTAGCCGGTTAACAAGCTGAGCACCCAGTAATACATCCAACAATTTATTACCTCATATTAATATTATTATTATTATTATTATTATTATTATTATTATTATTCTCAAGTACTTCAATAATACATTCACCTAGCCGGTTTAGAGTTTAGTAGTTCGAGTGTCACCCATATTCTAAAAAACCATTTTTTACAAGACCTCAAAATAAGTGTTAAGGTCTATTGTCTTAAATTACAAATTAATTTTGTTAAAGTCTACTAGATTTGAACCAGTTTCATACAGTGACCAGTATTATTGTTCGATTTAATTTAGGTGTTAGTAGTTTTTCAACAAAGTTACCTATTTTATATTTTATATAGGTAATAGGATATATATTATGTCATACAAATCACAAAATTTACCACAAGTAGATCCTATTATGATTTCTTGACAAAAAATGATATTATTTTTTTTAGTTTTAAGAGGTAGTGAAAAGTCAATATCCACATTTGTGTGTTGTTTGAACAAGTACTTTTGAGGTCCATAACCTACAAGTATACTAAATGAGTTGTAAGATGATCTAAGCCTAGCCATATATTGGACCACTTCTTTTAATACTTATATACATTTTGCATTACTATTGCTCATTCCATCCATCTCCATTAAGGAAAAGTTGCTTGTTTTGGATTATGTCATTATGATAATTAATGAAGTTCATCATAATCTTAATGATGGTCTAGTCTTGTTCTTGATGGATAAGTTTCAATTGCTTCTATTAAATACAATAATAATATTTGTTTTGATGCAAAATATAACATCTATATAAAGCATATGAAATGGCTATAAGAATTTAATGTGTTGATGAGGACCTTCTATTCATAGGTTAAGGTCTTTATTTTGAGTTATACTTCCTCTTGCTACATTTTATTTTTTACGTTTTTTAATACGTGATTTTGATCATTTATATTTCAAACTATGCTCGATAAAAATTTATTAAAATTTACTATTATAAAAGTATTCGATTAGACGATTCAAACAAGATTTCATTTGACTATATATTATTTCTTACACATAAGACGCAATGTATAAAATAAGCTTGAAAGATAAATAATATCAATAAATCTAATGTAACAACTATTTCAAAACGGAGAAAGTAACTTTGTCTATATCAACAAATAAGTTACATTGGAGGGAAGGCTATGGCTTGTATAGTTGTATCCCATCTACTCTGAATGCATTATCTTTAACTAAATTTTGTGTTTTTGAGTAGTTGGATTTATTAAAATACACTTTTAGTGTTTATTGTAAGTAATCAAATTGAGTGAACTTTTTATTAGCACTCACATGGACTACTTATTGTTCGGTTTAATTTTATTTTCAATCACATTTTGATTTTACAATTAAATTGCAAAAATCCTAATGAAATTTATTTAATCTTATTAAACGATGGCTTTTAATACAGAAATAGTCTTATGAAAGACCATTTGTGTGGAACGCGTTAAAGAATTCATATTCTCATAATATGTATAATTAGATGGGTTGTTTAACTCTAACTCATAGTCCTATATGAGACAGATTTTACAATAAAACAATCTCATACAATAATTTATGCTTGATAAAACATTTTTTACCTTATACTTAGTTCTAAAACTTAAGAATATGACAAGAGTCAAGAGGCTAGATGTAAAAACAATAAGATGCAACACAATTACAAGAACATGTAATTCAGGTTTTGGAGTGTTCGGATTTAGAAGTCCCATGTGTGTACAAGAGTGATTGTAAAATTTCTTATACGGATGTTTAGATGGAGTGGAGCAGGGTGGATTTGGGATGCGGCCGGTGAGTAAGATGTTGGATTCGGTGTTATTTTTGATAACTTTTAGGTCATACATGAAAAATAAAAAAGGGATCTTAATTTCTTAATGCTATGTTTGAGAAAGAAGATTTCATTTGAAAATATAGATTTGACTCAAAATTAGTGTTTGGCAAATAGTAAAATTTCAAATTTGGATTTGAATCAAATCTACAATTATTATCAAAATGGTTTAAAGATAAAGATTTAAGAATGACCTCCCAAACCTTGTCATTCTCAAATAATACATAAATTTTGTTTTTTTCATTAACTATGCATTATATAAATTTTCTTTTTCCATCACATCAATTTCAAATAAATGTATAAAATAAGATCAAATAATAAAACAGTACAAAATATAATAAAAGAATTGATTTTTAATAATAAGCACTAAATTAATTTTAGGCCCCTTCATAAACTGGACCCTAGACAATTGCACCTCAAAATCATCCTCAGGCTCGACGCTTGTTGGATGAGTGAGTATAGAGCAGATAAAATTTTATATCTACTAACTATCCATTACCCTGAGCAAGTAAAAGTTTTTATACCCATATCCAATACTCACCTACTACCCACCAAAATTATACTTCAATTAAGTAGATGAGGTACAAATCCAACCACAAATTTACCAAACACCTTCTTAATCCAAACTCCTAACTTTGTTTCCTCGTGTTACAACCCATGTTTGAAAGTGATACGACATTAAAGTTAGGGGGGACTCTCTGCCCAGTGCCCACTGCTCACTGTACACTGCATCCTCCACCCTTCTCTCTTCTTTCTCTCTCTACTTGAATCATGGAATTTGATCTTCCCAATGCACCAAACCACACAACATTACAAACTTACTTTGGTTAATCTCCCAAATAGTAACCGAATTTTTCAAAACCTACCTTTAAATTTCCATTTCCTGGAAAAAAACCATTAAAAAAAGTCACTTTTCCCTCTTTTACTCCCCTTATTTATACAACCACTCTTCTTCTACACTCTTTTCATCACTAAAAACTTTCTCTTCCTAAAAAGTAAAAACCCATCTCCCATTTCAATCTTTCTTCCTTAATCTCAACTGGGTTCTTCCCAAGTTTCAATCTTTGATCCAAATTAATGATGGGTTTTACCAGAAATTTTGGATGGATTACCAAAAATGGGTATAAAAAACAATGTATAAGCTTAATTTGGAAAATTAAAGCAGCAGTAAGAAAGAGTATGAACAAGAAAAACAACCATCACAAAGGTAAAAAACAAGTGAGATTTCATTATGATCCTTCAAGTTATGCTCTAAATTTTGATGATAGTAGTAGCTCCATCTTCATTAATGGAGGATTCAGAGGAACAGAACAGAGCTTCAATGGTGAACAAAATGCAATTGGGTATTACTACAAGCTTCAATTTTTCTTAATTTTAGCTGCCAATTCTACTTTAGTTTATGTTTTTTTTATTAGACTTTAAACTTAAATGTATGAAGAATTGGTATAAATGAAGAAAATGTAGTTGTTTTGATGGGATTTTTTTAAGGGTTTTGAACTTCAGAGTGAATTGTTTTGACTTGTGTTCATCTGAAGTTTGTAATTTTAATTGCATATAAAATTAGAGAAGTGGTTTTCAAGCTTTAATTAATCCAATTGCTAATTTTAATTTTTGTATTTATCTAATTGTTAGAATTATTTCTGTATGTTAACTTAATTACCAACATTAATAAATAACTCAGGAAAAAATTGTACTGGGAATGGTTGGTGAAAGGACTGAACTTTTTTTTGATCATTAATGAAAAGAAAAACAGTCATGGATTTATACAACCTAGTACACTTGACTGGAAAGTAGTTTTTTAAGGTAATAGAAGTACTCAAATAAATAAGTTTCATGGATTTATACAACCTAATTGTTTAACATTATATTTAATAAGGTATTATTAAAGTAAGTATTACTGTCTACTTACTCAATTCCATCTGCATTTAAATATTTAAGTCATAAAAATTGTTCTATTTACCTTTGCTCTTTCCCTGTTTTATTATGAAATGGGTTTTTTTACATTGTATTGTTGTGATGAAGTGACTGACTGGTAGTGTCCAAAGAGCAACACAGAGCAGATAGATGTAGGCAAGCACAGTAAATCAGTTGCAAATGGGTCCCTCTTAATATTCTCTAGAGAAAGAGCATAGTACTTGTCAGTTTCGAAATACTTGCAATATTTTGTTTTTTAGCACTATTCATCGGTTTCGAAACACCCCATTTTAACCCCATATTTATCTTTTTTTAGCTGTTTTGGCTGTCTCGATGTCATGTTTGGTAAGTTGGAGACTGTAATTGGTAATAAACGAAGTTCGCGGCTGTTTATTTGAAATTGGTAAGTTAGAGGCTGTAGTTGTTAAATGATCCTATTTATTATAATTTTTTATGTTTTACGTATTTATAGATATAACTTTACTTTGAAAATTGTGTAAAAAAACTAAATGAGAAAAACAAACACGAATAGAGTAAATACTAGTATTTCCTCCGTTTCATAATACTTGCTACTGATTGTGACTAATTCCCACATAATATGTCACACTTAGTAATTCAGTAGCAAATACTCTATTATTTAAGTATTTTACTTGAAGTATTGTGATTTGAGGCTTGGTCTTGAGAAGCATTAAATGAGTTATTGCCTTTAGTGCATAGGACTGGGCAAGTTTGAAGAGTTGTTGAACAAATGATTCTACTGTAGGTGCTGCTACAACCCTACAAGTAATGTCTTATGTCTGCATGTTATCAAATGATAATATGAATTATTATGATTATCTCATCCATCAAACAAATGTTGAGAACTTCACTTCACAACTCTTTTTTTCTTTCGCTTTCATCATTACTTTTAATTTAGATTTTAAATTAAGATTTGACATGACATACTTCTTCCGCTCTGATTTACTTGCTACCATTGCATGGCACAAAGATTAAGAAGTTACCGTGCAATAATGAGCAATAGGTGAAAATTTGTTTTTTTTTTGAATTTTTTAATACTATTTGTTAAAAAATGAAAAAGAAAAATAGGAGTAATTAGATATAGAGTAGGATAAAAATAAAAGTAAGTATAACTTTAAATGATTGGTTTTTTACTAAAAAAGGAAATGTAGCAAGTAATATGAAATTTTCCAAATGGAAAATGTAGCGAGTATTATGGAACGGAGGAAGTACAAATTTAATTTAGTACATACAATTCGAATAGGAGGCCATATAACAAAATAAATAAGCTTAATAAGTATTTTTATCTCATTAGTGCAACTATTTTAGGAATGAAAGTTATTCGGATAAAAACCGCAAACCAAATAAGAAATATGGTTTGGACTTTTTTATAAATTGGTTTGATTTTGGATCGGAATTTTCAAAACCGAAATATTTTGGTTTGGATTAGGTTTGAGCATACTAAAAACCGAAAACCGCAATTCTGAACCGAATCAAAATAGAAGCTCACTTTTTAGAATGAGCTAAACCACTTTTTGAGTGAATGTGCAACTTAACGTGCAAAACAGAAAATTTTAATTGGTAATACTTATAACAATAATGTAAGTTATCTTATAACAATAATAAAACTTAATTTTATTTTGTCATTTCTATTTTTGCTTTATAATTTTAGTAATCTAATTCGATTTGCAATTTAAATTTGTTTTTATTTGAAAAATATGGTTTGGATTGGTTTGAAAAAGAATCAACCGAATTAATTTGATTTGGTTCGATTTGGATTGTGGTCCAATTTGGTTTGGTTTGGATTGAAAAATCAAAAACTGAAATAAATTTTGTTTTATTTGGTTTTATGAAAAACCAAACCGCAAACCGAACTTTCACCACTAAACTATTTAGTACAAAAAAATATAGTAAAAGGGACAACTAAATTTTAATTGAACCCAGCATGGTTAAAATTGATTTTGAAAATCAAATAAATTGAGAGTAATAAAATTGATGTCTAGTTAGTAGTGGTGATACAATTACTAATTTGTTATTGAATATAAAAATAATTATCACAAATTATTGAGGCGGTTTTACTATAAGATGTGCGTAATATATGAATTAACTAGTACAATTAATACAAATTATAACTATATGAGCTTGTTTTGACATGATTTCACATAGAAGTGCCCACACATGAGTTATACAACACAATTAATACAAATTACGAAAATAAATAATCTTTAATCTTTATTTTAAGACGGTCTTATTACGAGACGAGAATACCCATTAAGTATTAGTAGTTTGTTACCATTTAACTTGAGGGATGACCTTTCCATTTTCATATGAACTCACTTTGTCCCTAGACTTATCTTTTATCATCTCTTTTGCATCAATGATCTAAAAATAAAATTCCATTGTGGAATGATTAAAGTTCACACTTCTCAGTATCAAATTGCCTATCTTGAACTGTAACTTAAGTAGTGGGGCATGCAACATCTGTTTAAAACATACATAAGATTGGACTTGATAACATGGGAGCTGTTGATTTGCCTTAGAAATCCTAAATGGGTAACCCAAAGATTTTGTAAAGAAAGTACTCCTACTCTCCTACACATTTAATTATGTTAGGGAAACACCAAACTAAGTCTTTAAAGATGGCCTACTTAAAATGAGTCTAAAATCTAATAAAGATGTCAATTGGGTCATCAGATTAAAAATTAATTTAAATATTTTATATTGAACTATTTGAAATCTAGTGCATACTCCTACTTATTTACATGTTATTAAAAATTAAAATTTATGTCTTTTTCAAAAAGGGTTGGATAATTTTCGAATCGTGTTAATTTTGACTGGGTTGCATATTTGTGAAAATCAAACAAACTATATCTATGTAATTTGACAAGTTGTTATATTCAGGAGTAGACTAGAGAATTCTTAAGAGCAAAGAAAAAAGGAAAAAATCCTTCATGTAAGTGGTGAGAATCAAACCTTTGTCGCCAACATAAAAGAGAAATCCTCAAACACATAATTTGACAAGTTAATTAGGCATCAATCCTAAAGTAGATTAAAACATTTTCTTAAAACATATTGTCCAATTCCAAACTCATTCCAAGATATTGAGAATCAATTAAAAGATTAACACCCATCCAAATGTAAAATTTGAAAGTTAGTTAATATGGTGAATTCCTTGCAACTTTGCAGGCAGTCTTTAACATTTAGAGTCTTTTTCTTGTTCTTTTGTGTATTGTATCAAAACTGGAGTTTAAATAAGTGGTCCTTGAAATGAAACCCAGTTATTTGCAAAAGGAATAGTGTCAAAAGAGAAGCTATATAAAAGTCTTGAGACAAACTAGATGGGAATAGCTAGAGATACAGATTCTACAGTCTACACTGTTTTGGACCATTTTTACCTCTTCTGTCAATTTCGTGTCCCCAACCCTTAAGTTCAACCGGTGTTGATTTAGGCGTTCGATAAGGTATTGGGTATTATACACTAAAATATTTATGTTCGGTAATTTTCAGTTTTTGTGCAACTAATATGACAATTTCATATAAATTTTATTTCACAAATTGTTATGAGAGACGGTCTTTCCTAGAGACGCATTAGATATTTGGGCTAAATAGCCCAATTAATACAAATTATCTTCAAAAAAAAAAATATGGGCCTTACGTGTGGAGGTCGTCTTTTTGAAAGACGGTCTCTCACAAGAGTAGCTTATTTTATTTTAGAGTTGGGCTGAACGAACCCTATTTGAATTTGAGTGTGCCTTATCCAATTCGAATAACTCCCCCATCTGCATAATATGCAAAGAGCCCGCACAAAAATTTAATCGAGATAGA
The DNA here is from genome assembly GCA_019425755.1 of Amaranthus cruentus. NCBI lineage: Eukaryota > Viridiplantae > Streptophyta > Magnoliopsida > Caryophyllales > Amaranthaceae > Amaranthus > Amaranthus cruentus. Next base: position 1,872,944 of record CM033459.1, on the reverse strand, counting down.
GCGAAGCGATAGTCCTTTACCTTGTTGATTTAGTTGTTAGTGGAGGCATAACAAGATGAACTTGAAGGAACACTTTCATTCTATTTGAAGACTTATATGACACCCACATGAACTAATCAACTGTGCCGCTGCTCAAAAGCCAGTAAAGAGCTTTCAAAAAAAATGAGAATATTGTCCTGACTATTAACAATGGGTAGAGTTTTGAGATTTACAAGATAGAAGATGTTGGAACATCAGCTTGCTTGGCTTTCAGGCGGCAAGAATTCTAGCTTGGCAGATGATAAATCTGTTATTCGAGGATAAGCAGCTTTTGAATCGAGTTCATTCTGAGTTTTAACAAGCATTTTCAAAATGCTGAGTAGCATCGGATCTGGCAATGCACAGTTATGAAACAGGTAAATAAAACACACCAACAAAACGTGCACATTGGGGAATTATTCATTTCGATTTTGTCAAAATCAAAAGCAAAGTACAGCTTTACCTTGTCATAGTTTTGACGTGGAAGAATGGCCGCATTGAGCTCATCTGCTATCTTCCAACGCTGATATAGGTCTAGAAGGTCCCCAACTGGACAATTGGAGGCGTCTTCAAATACAAGCAGAGTAACAGTTCTCTCCAACTCTTCTAGGACGCTTCGCTGTGAAATACTCTTCATTAAAATCAGCAGCATATTAATGGCGGTACAGAAAGATATCTAGGACAACCAGCTTATAAGCCAATTATGAAGATCAGATGATGATTTGATGCAGGCTACAGGGGGAAGGAGAAAAAGCTTCACGACAATAGTAACTTCTAACTAGGAATACAACTAAAACAACATTCTATAGTCCGAATGTCTTGGAAAGTCGCATATAAGCAACCTTATCCTTGTAAAACCAAAGAAGTTGTTTGTTGACCCTTGATAGCAAACATTATTTATAACTACACATAAATACAAAATACGCATAATTACACTGATGGATTTCTTCTCCTTCCCCTTCATTTCCGAACTTAAGGAATCCACTGTCATATACAGGAATACAGAAGCAACACAAGAATAAATAAGGAACTGAACAAAACAAACTGTCTGAAAGATTACCAGATGAAAAAAGTAACAACACCCAAGATGAACACCGAAAAAAGTGTACATTTTCTTCCGCCCTTGGAGCAAGCTCTTCTTGAGACAATTCCAGAGCATCTTCTATCTTTCTCCTGATAAGTTCGATCATTTTTTGCTGTTGAAGACGAAAACAAAGCTTTGGGTTTGTATCAAGTATCTGCACAAGGTTTCAAACAGAACATTCAGATCAATATACAGAAAAGAAAACTAGAACAGATGTGTTTAAGAGGACAACTGCTACTTTATACACTCGTTAAAACTCGACATATGACTCTGTAAAGTCTGTAAAAACCAAAAACCAGTTACCGATACATAAAAAATAATGTCCTTATGCTATGTTTGGGAACAAGGATTTCATTTGAAAATTTGAAATTGGCTCAAATTTATTGTTTGGCAAATCAAAAATTTTTAAATTTGGATTTGAGTCAAATCCACTATGGTTATAAAAGTGGTTAAAAATGAGAATTTGAGAATTACTTCTCAAACCTTGTCATTCTCAAATTCTTAATTAATGAATCCATAATTGAAATCTACAATTCGAAATAAAATTGACGTTCCCAAACGCAACCTTAAGGAATTTAGTAGATAAAATTGTACTCCTATTAGAAGCCTTCAATCCATCTCCCTACACCCCCTTCCTCAAATAAAAAGAAAGAAAGCCCAATTTATTTGGATTCTTCTCGACTGACTGACAGATATCAAACTACCTTTCATTAAGCCTTAAGGTCAGGCACTTTGATTGCTAGCTAAAAAAGAAAGAAAACTCGTGATCATGAGTCATGACCAAACATGAAGACAGTTTTCAAAGCATGGTCTCATCAAACTCTTCCTTTTGAAGGCCAAGGCTTCAACGCAAGTGAAATCGAGTGTGGAGAAAGCAGTAGCGTTGAACATGCACAATAATACGCTTCAAGCTTATAGAACATATATGGCATGATCAATGACTTGATACCAATAAAATGGTGAAGCCAGCTGCTCAATTTTAGCAATAACTAACATTTAAAAGCACAATGTTAAGCCCTCCATTCAAAATTCATATCAACCATATGGTTCGTTGTTTCAACTAATGAGGTTGAGCACCTATTTCTTCTACTTTTTTGTAGAAAACATGATCATAGGCGGTATCTAAGAAAACTAGCAACAAGTCTTTCACAAGATCTAGGAAATCCAGCAACATCAGTGTCAAAGACTCAACAAATACAACCAAAACATTATGTTTCTCTCATTGCAGTAAATAACAAGATCAACAATTCAATTTATAACTGATAGATTTAAATTGTCTTAAATCTTGAAGTGCTGGCTGCAAACACAATCTCAATCCTTGAAGGATTCAGACAAAAAATGTTAATCAAGCATAAGAAATCTACAAATTTTCAGAACATTTGTGTGTATGAAGAAACATGACATGTTTTCCCCTCAAAAATTGTCACTAATACTACAAGAAATACTCCTGTGACAACTGTACTCATGGCTTTCACTTGAATAACAATTGATGGCTTGATAATAAAAAAATCACATCCTCGATATGCCAACTAACATGTTAAGCGTTGCAAAACAAAACAAAAAATTAACCCTAAAGGTCTGAGGAGAGGTTGAGAGAAACTCTGTGTGTGCATGCATGACAGAAAATTCCGAATACAGAATATAATCTGAATAATGGACCAATACCAACATAAAACAGCGATGTGATTAAGCTCAACCAACTTTGTTGATTAATATCCTAAAATGTATTAAACCTATGACAAAACACCAGTTTTTGTGAGAAGCTCACCATCATTCATCTCTCATCTTCTTTTTCATTGATGCTGTATTTTGCAACTTGATGAGAATAATGGAAGTTATATGACATGTGCTATTCTGAACAGAAGAGTCTAACTTCACATAAAGAGTCGAATTCCAAACAGCCAGGTCCTATATTAGAATCATGCACATGATCCGAGAAATAGGCTTTTAGTAGCTATATCAGCACCCTTCTTTTCTTTTCATTTAAAACAGATGACTCGGACTTTTTGAAATTTAGCTATGTGGAACCAAACGACAACATTTTGGAATTCTAATTCAAGCCCAACGGCCTGGCCATGTAGACCCTATCCAAACCAAAGTAATGTGAGTGTCAAAGAGATGCAGGTGGATATGAGCAGAGACTTTGACAAACAAAATATGGATAGATTAGTGGGAAGCATTATCTAGAAGGACTCTGGAAAGACAGGACCAATTAAAGGAAAATCATTATTTAAGTGAGCAAAGAAATGGTAGTACAATAAGTTGATGATTGCAACTGTTTTCACTCACCTCTGGATTAAAATCATTAACCTTCTATTGCATCCTCTATATTCCCACACTGTACAGACTTTTCAATTCTCAGACGATCTTTGATTGTTGTGAGATCCAAATCTGCTATTCATCAATAAGGAACTGCAAAGTGCAAAATGTCATGTCAATAGAAAGAGCATAATTGCTGGACAGAAAAAGGATACGCTCAGTTCCAGACTCTACACGGAACTTATCCGCAAGACCGCCACATCAACATAACCCTCAATGACAAAAAAATCCATCAATAACTTGTTCATATCCTCCTTTCTAATCTTTACATCACTAAGTTTTTTCTCCCCCTCTTCTTTTGTTATGACTTTATTTGATGTATCCTGTGCATAATAAAAACCAAAACAATTTATTGTTTATCGTAGACATCAACAATATAAAGTGTTTAGTTCCTAGATCATTACCCCCCCCCCCCCCCTCTTTCTCTCCACCCCCAAAGGTTGTTGAAGTTAGGATGTATATGTGGGAAAAAGTTAAGAAAGAAAATAGACTGCATACTAATATGAGCTGGAACTGGAAGTAGGAAGAAAAGGAGGAATAAACAAAAAAATTCCATCAGCATATCAAGTGATGTACGAAGAAAGCCAACAACATAACATGACGCCAAGCAGCCTCTGTCGAACCAAAGAGACATAGACCGAGAATGAGATAGTAAATGCTAACTAGTAAATAAGTTCGATATTTATAATTTACCATGGCTTCCTCTACAACAAGCAATCTGGAAAAAGCAAACAGAAATGGTGATCAGTTACCAAACTTTTAAAACCATTTCAAATAAAGTACTCCTAAGTAAGTCCTACACACAGATTTCCCAACATATCATATTTAAGAATAACTAATAGCATGAAACATATAAGAAACGCTATAATCTAATATAATCTATGATTTTGAACAATAGCTCCCTAAGGTTGAATCCTCAATTTCATGCAATCTCACACAAAGAAAACTGACAAGAACACTCAATTACCCAAGGTAATCCATGTTAACACTCCCTCCCTCTCTCTGCCTCTCTCTTTGATTTGCTACATTTCTATTTTTGGCTTTGACCTCACATTCTATAATTTGATACACAAACTAATCCTCTCTATTCATCCGGTTAACATATTTCTTTCATTTCTTCCATCCACTTGTTATTTCTTGTAATCTTCGAGTACAAATTATTGATAAAGCAATTTTTTCCTGTCAAACAAGCTTTGTTATCAACTATATTAATATGCCTTGATATCAAATTGCAAAGCAGTATTTGTTATTAATTATTATTTTCCTATATGGCCATATGCCCTAATTAACAATCCCTAATTTAATCCTTTTCAACCATTTCTATTCAACAGTCTCTCCAACAAGTATAGATGTTTAGAATCTTGGATATTAACTTCACCAGAAAAATAAAGAACAAACGCAGACCAAGAATAAAGAACAAGAGATTTCCAAGAAACAAACAAATTTGAGATTAAAGTTTAAATAAAGCATAAATCGGAATGGAATCACTCAATTAGATCAGAAAAATAGCTATTGTTCAACAAAAATTCAGAAACAATTGACCTAGGCGATTCCCTAACGCACGAAATTGATTGATCGAATCGAAGCTAATGTGAAAAAAATTGGAAGAAGAGTAACGCGCACCAGTTAAGTCACTTACCGACTTTCATGCTCAAGTTCCTAGCAGCCTTAAACTTTCGAAACTAGCATTTGCTAATGTTTTTACGTGTGAAAAGGTGAAGTGAAACAATTACATCAATTTTAGGGTTATGATATAGATTTTTTTTAAATTTTTGATTACCACGTGAAAAACCTATAATCTCAGGATTACTACGTAAAATTTTTCATTTTTAAATTTAGTCGTATCGAGTAAAATCATATGCTTCCTCTGTTTCATAATACTTGCTATTGAGTGTGACATATTATGTAGGAAAATGTCATTATCAGTAGCAAGTATTATGGAACAGAGAAAGTACAAATCTAACTTAATTTTTTTTTTCACAAATTCTTGTGAGAGACCAACTCTAATTGGGTGGCCCATAAAGAAAAATATAAAATAAAAGTAAAAATTAAACTCTAATAAACTGGGCCTGAGAGGCGTCTTTCACACAAACGGTCTCTCAAGAGACTTGCTTTTTTTTTTTTGAAAATCCTCTAACTTAAATTTTAAACAATTGAAGTACATGTGTAGCCCAAATAATACGGGGCAGTATGAGTGGGCTCAAGAAGCAACTAACATGATCCATTTTTTATACGATTGTCAAATGATAGTTGGATAACAGACCATGGATTGTTCCAAAGACAAACATGCATTGTCTTTCTGTCACTTATAAAGTTATAATCCGACCAACAAATGAATAGAGTATTCAAAAGAACCAAAATTTATCACGTGAAATGGATGAGTCCCAATCACCTCATCACCTTAACCTTGGTCCACTCATCTAGTGTGAACATGATAATTCCAAAAACTTGGTATTTTGCAGACTGTCAAAATCAGTACTACTCCCTCTGAATCATTTTAGTTGTCCCATTTGGAATTTTACGGATTTTAAGGGTTGAGTGAGGTCCATTAAAAAGGTGGTAGTTGGGTATTTTAATTGGTTAAATTAATTGTAAATGTGGTAGTTGAGTATTGGGAATTGAAAAGTGGGGGTATTTAGGTAAAAAAAGGATAGCCAAAAAAGAAAATGGGACAATTAGTATGATTTTGCCAAATAAGGAAATGAGACAACTAAAATGATTCGGAGAGAGTATTATAGAAATACTCGTTTTCTTTTAAATAATATTCCCTTCTATTTATCTAATGTGTCGTATTTAATTTTTTATTTTTTTAAATGTTTAAATGAAATCACATAAGAAAGAAAAAGTATAGTGTTTATAAATTTTAATATGGACGAAGTGAGATTAGTAGGTGTAAAGACTTGAAAAAGTTAAGTTTAATAAAGATAAATTGATAAAGTTAAGATCTCCAAAATAAAGTTTAAGACATTTAAAGTGACTTGATCAAATAAAGAAATGAGAGATTAGAATTTTTTTATATAAAAATAGAAAAATAGTTATTATTGTTATACAATATTTCCAAAAAATAGTTCAAAGTATACATTGGGTCAAAATTAAGAAAATGAATAAACATGGTCAAAAAGTGGAATGTATGGATGAGATGATGTGGATCGGCATATTGGATTGCGACTTTGGGTTGATTTTAACGAGTCAATAGCGCGGCGAATCATTAATAGGGCGAATTATAATTGAGTTTAATTTAATAGAGTCAATAATGGGCTTGAAAGATTAATAGTAAGTTTTTAAAATTAAATTAAATGGGTCTTTTTGATTCTTATTCTATTGTCGATCACTTTGTCTTTGCTTTCCATCTCCCTTCTCATTCCTTTTCTCCTCTATATCTCTAATCGTCTTCCATCTAAAACGGTAAAAATTATTATCTTAATATTTTTATTTTATTCTTGTTGTCTTAGAATCTAATGGATTTCAACATTCAATTAGATTCACATGTTTTTTTCTCATCCATTTTGATTATTTGCTACTTCATTTGCTTGTTTGATTTGATTTTTTCTATTACTAAATGTAGATGTTTGATTCTCATCATGCGTTTTAAGAAAACTTATTATTGCGTTTTGATTTTTAATTATAACACCCAATAACTTTGTATGAAATTAAGCAATTGAAAGTGAAATACCAATTCACTTTATTTTAGATGATTTTGAATTTTAATTTTTATGTCATTTTAAATTTGATTTATATTTCATTTTCAATTTTGATCATAAAGTGGTACACAACGAGCATGTTGAATCATTCAGTAGTTGTTCGCGTGAACTTACATTAAATACCCATTACATTAACCCGAATAAAAAATAATCCATTACAACATAGATAATAAAGCTCGCTAACGACCTCCACAACCCCACAATCCACAAATTAGCTGCAGACCCGCAAATATAATTTTGGACCGGTATTGGACCTACCCAAACCAGCCCAGCCCGTCCATTGACCCGCTGTCCTAGCAACTATAAAAACCGACGGGCCGAAGAAATCGGACTAGGAGTATATATACGACGGTGGATGTAATTCTTGTATCTTAACATGCGCCTTTATTACAAAATCAAACTAAAAAACACCTCTCTCCTCTCTTTTTCCCACTAACTGCAAAAAGTCGATCAAACTAAAGAAAAAATAGAGCCTTATAATTAGAGAAAAAGTCTTCGTCTTCAAATTAACCCTCAATATACGAAACCTCTACGAAATTTCCCTTTTTTAATCAATTTTTCTTCCCTTTCAAACCCTAATTTCTTACTCCATACGCGTCGATTTATGGCTAGGAATTTCAAATATTATTATATGTTTTGTCTGATTAATTGACTGATTGGTTGGTTGAAATTTCAGTCGGCGATTGTTTTGGATTAATGTGTTGATGACGACCGGACAACACGAAGGTTTTAATTACGGTATGGAAAATATTTTTGGTGGTGATGTTGAAGATGATGACGACGACAATTTCACTATTGATGCTGATGATTTGTTGAAGTTACTTGATGAAGAGTTTGTTCCTGATCAACCGGTAGGATTTGTTGAATTTTGTTATTATTTACATTGTTTAGTAGTGTAGAGAACTTAAACTGAAAATTCTGTTTCTCCTTTTTTGATTGATTATGGATTATGGAAGTTATATGTGAAAATTTGGACAATTTTGTTTGTTTGTTTGTTTTTGTTTTGTTTTGTTTTTTTTTTAATGTTCTAATTGCATTTTGTGCTTGATTTTGTAAGAGATATAGTTGTAAATTGAATATTTTTGGTGGCTTAGTATTTGGAAGGTCATAACATGTTGCTAGTGTGATGGCGTGCAGTTTGATGGACTGTTGGCTGAGAATACTTTGGACGCGACTGAATTTCAGTTGATTGAATGAGAAAACTAGGATATCATACTAAGCGAATGCTTTAAATACATTGAGTCTATATTCTAATGGGTATATGCAACAAGATGTGACCCACAACATCAAGTGCGTGGGGGAAAAATGGAGAGCAGTCATTGTGATATTATGTGATCGAGTTGTGCCACTAAAGCTAAATGTCAAGTTTTATCGAAGGACTATTAGATATGTGTGATAATTAGAAGGTTGGACTTTTAGAAAGGATCACATTAGGAAGACGGGAAGAACTTAAAGGTGAATGCTTTGTTGGATGAGTGGGTGCTAACTGCTAAGGGTTTAAGAGTCACAAATATTGAGGGAAAGATGAAAGCGAATTGTTTAGGTCGGTTTGGGCGTATGCAATGACAAGGTTTAACAAGTCAAAAAAGAAGCTGAAAGGTTTAAATACGGGGACTTAAAAAGAGGACAGTGAAGAGCGCTGATGACATGTAGGCAGGAGTGGATAGAGACTACAAGGTGTGATGGTAAAAATAGAAAAGAATCGAGTAGAGTCTATTTTGACGACTACTGAAAATGATATTTTGGTTCACATAGCCGATCCTAATATTTTTATAAGGATTTGGCATATTTGTTTTTGAATAAGAGATTTAGTATTACATGTTGCAATATCACTTACGATTGATGGGAGGTCATAGTTTTGGTGGTTCTCTAGTATTTAAGAGTTGCAAGTTTTACATCTTATGCTTTGAGAAGGGCGAATTGTTATCCATGATTTTGCTTTATGTAGTTGATTGATTGACATTGTTAAGTAATTTTAATTATAGAAACTAAGATGTGGGCAATAGAGATCTTATTAAGTGGAGTTTGATGCTTTTGTGATCATGGGTGTTGGATATGTGAAGGATTAATTGTAAGTGAATTTTTATCTCATAGTAATTCCACATTGAGTAAGTTGTAATTCATGATGCAGCAAAATGTTGTGATTGATGGAAGTTTTGTGCTTTAGATCTTTGGTATGGTATGGAAACATTGATTGCCTAATTGATCCTCATTTCAATATGAGAATGATTCATAATAGAAAATCACACCTTGTGTTTAGGTGATTGAGATATTGAGATTCAACTCAGATTCTAAGTCTAGCGTTTACTTCTTGTATTCTTAAATGTCTATGAAATGAAAACAAAGAATTTAAAAAGAATGTTTTCTGAAGAATAATTATACTAACTTTTCTGAGAGGAAGAGGGAAGATATAGTAGAGGAAACATGGGCATTGCGGCAATAGGTCATAGTATTTTAGAAAGAGAAAATACTATATAGTTTCTATAAACATTAAATTTTATGTATTGTAAACGAATGAAGTTTGTGATCTATTGCTCAAGTGGAGCTGGTGGCATGCAGAACTCTTATTTATTAGTATTGAAATCTGCTTGCAATACTTGTTAGATTATAATGGTAGTTTTATTTTGTAAATAAATGAAAGGTTAGTGTGATTATTAGAGGGTTGGCATTGTTAAGGACATACAACTCTGCCAAATGGTAAAGTTGCATTAAAATGTTGTCTTCTAAAATTATGGTAAAGACATACAACATATAACATAGAGTAAATATGTGGTCTTAGTCACAATTGCAGTAACGAAACAGTGATGCAGTAACAAAAGTGATGCGCTTATCGTAACGCTTAAATATCGGTCGAAATATAAGATATCCCTTGATACGGTCCAAAACACAATTCTTTTACACCTTTATAATACGAGAAATATCAATTTGTGAAAACCTTTACAACGCAGCCGACGTAATGCGATGCGACATTGTTTTTATGCTATGACTTAACAATCCTACTAGCCATATTTCTTTCACATGAAACAAAGACCAAATGTGATTCTCATTTTCTATTGGATAGATAAGCAAATTACTCTTATGATTTCGTCAAAAAGCCGGCAAGCAACTTCTTGAATTCTGGGATCCTCTTTTCTTTTCAAAGGCATATCTTGTTATGGTCAAATCACCTCCTAGGCTCCTATCAACTACATCTCAAAATTCTTTTCTACCATTTGATCTTGATGCTCCATAAACAAAAGTTACTAGCAAAAGATCACTAGATAGTAGAGCTCTAGAACAACAAAATTGTTATTTGTGTCTTAATAAAGAGTTAATAAAATATGGAAAATCAAAGTTCTTACTTTTTACTAGTTTTTCTAATCACCTCCTAGGCTTTTAGCTTATTTAGCATTTTACCTAGTAGCTTATTTACCACGCAATTTTTTAGCTACAAAAGTTTTTTAGCTACCTACCAAGGGTCAATAGGAAACAACCACTTAACAATCACCTAAAAGTGTATAACAAGAGTTAGGTTGTGTACATTTTTGATCCCCTTAACCCCACCTAGGTAGGAGCCACTTAATGATTTTGATGCAATGAAATATCGTAGTTGTAGGTTTCACTACAAGTTCTCCCCGATGGTTAGTTACAATATTTGTGTTTTGGATGGTCTCACTCTTGGAGATTAATGAAATAAACAAAAAAACATCTAAACACATGTAAGTTTGATATATTTAGACCATACTCATGAAATCAAAGCAATTGAAGGTAAAACAATATTTGCTAAGACTTTCTAGGCGCCTTTTAGTCACGCCACATCAAAATTTCAACCGTGCTTTCACGCAAGGGATTTGCAATTTACTCTAAAAAGTTATGTAAAAACAATTTAATGCGTTTACCATCATTATGTTTATTTTGGAGAGTCACATGGCCAGGCTTGTATTAGGTAATTTTCCGTTACTTTAGAGAGTGATGTACGCATTTATTACATTAGTCCATATATGGTATTGCAATTGTCCCAATAAGAGTTTCTTCCATTTTGAGAAGTTGTATTGGTTAATTTTTCATTAATATGGACAAATTCAAGCCTCAAGGGTCATGCCATAAGTAGAGCACAAATTTTCCAGAAGTAACTTCTCTCTCCCCTCCTCATTTTTTGGCAGTGCGTGGGTCATTTGCAAAAACAGGTATGATACAATTTTTATGTGTGAAATCTGATTTGTGCATTTTGGTGATGGAAACCAAGGTTTTAGAGTCTCTTACAGTGTATAGATGTGCGTACTTATGCCATTCGGTATTTGTGCATATCCTTTATTTTTGCAGAGGAAGTGTAGATGAATTTACAATTTACACAAGTATATATGTACCCACATTCATCTATTTTTGGGCAACCAATTCAAAATTTGCAATGGATATATAGTCCAAAAAATAGACTTTGGTCACCCATCTGCGTATCAATTTTATGTTTTTGGGATGTCTGGTAGAGATCTATTCATTTATTTAAAAATTGGCTTTTGTCCTAAAATCTAAGTCAATTTATATTTGTGCTTTTTAATGTTATAATCTGGTTTTGAATCTATGATATGTATTTTTTTTAAAATGTAGATCAAATTTCCGGTGAATTAGGTTTGAAAATTTTGGATATCCGACAAATCGGGTATTTGACTTTTTGGATCATATATAGATATCAATTCTAGGAGCTGAAGATTTGTTGTTTTTCGGTTTTAGATATTATAGTCTAGCGACTCATTAATTTACGCTTCTTATTATACGAGATTGCAGTTGATGTTTTCAATCAACCACCAATTGGAAAAGAACTTTTTGTTGTTACAAAGGCAACCCTCAAATTCCGCCCAAACAGAAGCCACTTGGCATTTTGGTAATGACTTGCTGTTGCATATGCGATAGATAATTAAAAATCAAATATTAATATATGATTCATTCCAAATTCGTTTTCCAATCTGTGCTCACCTCTAACCCTTGTTTTAAAAAGAGAACCGGGCGCTGCTAAGTTCAGCGCTTTGGGTGGACGATGGATTAGGTCTGGAGTACCTTCATGTGCTCAAACTGCCTCAAAGCGTTTAAGAGCACCTTTTGGTCTTAGCCTAGGAAAAGCCCATTGATAATAGCACCCACCAATAATGTTTCCTCTTTCCTTCTTTTTAATTCTCTTCTTTTGGGTCGTTTTAGAGCTTTAAATTAATTGATTTTCCAAATGTTTTTGGGTGGCTCACACAGTCACACCCAAAGGCTGGTGTCTTTGCCTCACTCCTAAAGCCTAGCAATATAGGGAGACTCGGCGCCCATTAAAAACTAAGCCCTAATTATCAACACCTCATTACGATATTGAACACTGAATTAAAAAACTTGTCACTTTTGTTTTAGTTATCACTCCAATCATTGTTGTGTCATCCCCACTATATTCTACAGTGAGTGCCACCATAATTGCCTGCTAATCACCACTTTGATTGCTTCTATGATCACATTGCTTCAAAAGTCTAGAACTCTAGATTTAGCATGTTGGTAGTAAAAGTGTGGTAGGGATGGGGGTGGTTAATGGCCTGGAATTAATCTTGCGAGTTTTACTTATCTGTTATATAGGTCTTTTCATATCTGTTGAAGAAAGTTTCTCATTATTAGATTGGGCTGACCAGTGAACTGGTATATAAATATTGTCTGGAATTTATTTTTGCCTTTGAAATAGTTTCTGATTTTGTTTTTTGAAGTTGTAGGCAGTGTCCCTTCTGTTTCTAAATATATATCATTTTTAGTTAAAAGATTTAAATTGAAGGATTTTTGGTTGAGTGCCGCTATTCGATGTTAGCAGATAGGTGAATAATGGGAGTCAGAGATATTACTGCAAAAGATAGTGTGCATCTACAAAAAGCAGAAATTTTGTGATTTGGCAATTGATATCTATTTTTGGAAGCGTACAAAAACATTGAATGGAAGTGTTTTTTGGGATTTCTAGAAGAAATGCAGCTCTGTATTAACCATCTAACACATAGTTTTTTGTTCAGGCCAGTAGCTTTATGCTCCTGTTGTTACTAACAGTCTAACAGATGTGTTACCCTGATCTTTACCGTACTCTTATATGAGCTGTTAAATTGGTTGAAACCTAGGCCATTGAATTCTGTTATTGCTGCACTTTCTTTTGGTAGATATCCCACGATTTAAAAATTTTCTGATCAACAGGACAATACTAAGATTTTCAAAACCTAATGAAAAGAAAAAAAAAGAAAAATGAAAAAGGGTCTTAGTTTTGATTTTCTAGAAGTAGCTCATGTCTGACCTTGAGTGATTGTTAGGTTTGATGTGGCATGCAACTTGCCTCAATCTTGAGTAACAAAGTCATGTGGAGCAAAATTACATCATTGCTCATTTCCTTTGCTAATGCTTTGAGATCCTTGTTAGCGATTTTGTGAAATCTATTCTATTGCTGTGAAGTTATGACTCGCTTGTTCTACACAAGTTATTAAAATGTGCAAATATAAAAAAATCCGTCATGTAAAAACTAAAATAATCATATTTTCTTTATAAATAAGTCGAGCTGCTCACCTTTTTTTGGGGCGGAGATCAATATAGTTTAGCTTGGCTTTAGCGTCTTGAATTGAGTTGAAGTTCTGGTTGAGGTCACTTTTGCTGAGCTTTGACAAAGTCAAATTCTAGGAGTTCGTGTGAAATTTCCATGGCTTATTCTCCAACCCAATTCTCCTTTCCTCTAATTTTCACTCAAAAAGCAAGTGGTGCTAATTGAGAGGGATGGTGGGAGTGTATCTTTATGTATAGCAACAAAGTTTCTATACTTGTCTAGTATAATTTACTTTGTTTTTTGATCCTTAAAGTATGACACTTGTCATACTATTAAGTTAAAAATTAGTTTTTCATTTTGGAAAACCAAAAGGTAGTTTGATGCTGTTTTCAGCTTGATATAGTTAGTTGTTATCAAGGTTAATAGAAGCTTCTTTTTTCACTATCTTGTAATGCAGGCCGATCTATTTTATGCATCAACTGATAATACCCAGGAAAGCAGTTCAGTTATTCTTCTTGATGATCAGATGGACACACATTTTCAGACAGGTAAGCTATTCAGCCAGTATGCTTATAGCTATAATGTTTCATTCTTTAATGAACCTCAAATGTTATAAACCATGACGAGATCCCACACATGATTGATCTTATCAGATGAACTCTGTAATTCATCTTTAGTTGGAATTGGTTAATGGTTGTGACTTGGATTTGGAATGGCTGATTTTGAGGGTTTTTCTCATTTTTCATGCATGACGTGATTTGATAGTAAAATCGTAATAGCATGCAACAATCACTTTGAATTGGTCGGCACATTTGCTATTAGAAATTTCTGCAAAAATGAGCTGGTGAATTTCTGAATCGTTTCAGTCAAAATATTGTGTTGTGAGTTTGTTTTGGTATGGATTTTTTTTATTTATTTTTTATTTATTTTTTACTTTAAGTGTATTTACAATATTTCTAAGATCTCAAATCATATTGAATTCGAGAATTTACTGGTGCTCAAAATTTTTTGTGCGATTATTATTCATAATTTTCGTACTTTGTTTTTTCTTATACTTATTTATGACTTTATAGTACATTTTAAAGGCATATGAACCCCATCAAGATATCACCTATAGTAGATTAGGTACTATGTTACTTGGACTATGGTACTGATGTTGGATACTGGTACGTGTCCAAGTGTCGGATACGTCTAATTATTCAATTCTACACCTAAAATGAAGTTTCTCAGTGCCATATCAATGTCCGAGGATCAAAGCTCAGACATGGGTACCTGAAGCAAATTGAAGAGTCCGCGTAACATAGATTAAGTATTTGACGTATAATCATTTATTGTCTCTACAAATTACGAATTTCACATAATGTGCTCAATGCCTCCTGACCTTTTGTAATTATGTTCTTTTTGGGTGATCTTTGTTCAATGGCTATCATTCCGTTAAGTGGTTTTATAGACTGGTTATTGTGGTAGTTCTGTTGGATTCATGGGGTGACATGCTAATTTTTGTTATTTAGAATGATTATAAAACCTGTTTTCCAGTGGAATTTTATTCTTAAATTCTTGATTTGTGGTATTTTGAACATAATTGCTCAAGGAAAAGGTGTTTTTTCAATTCAGAAATTCCCAATAAAAAAGTTCGAGTTTTTTATTAAATGGCAAAAAGTAAAATTTTAGGTGGTATTCAGCACAAAAACTTTCTTCTGTTTCATATTGTTTAATTTTGGGTGGTGTAGTTTTTGGATTCCATTGGGTGGCTCGTATGAAGGTAAAGTGGTTTCGACAATTACGAAAAGAGAATAAAATGAAACAACATTATGGCATGACTTAAAGAGAAAGTATGAAAGATCAATAGAAAAATGAACAAGCACATTGGGTTGCTTTTTGCAAAATGATGAACATATTTTTTTAGGTGAATGAAATTTTGTATCCTATCCAACAAAACATTTTACACACTAAGCAAGGTGCAAAAAAGACAAAACAACTAGACTCAACCGTTGGACCACCATTTAAGCATCAGCAACCAAGAAACTATTGACAATGAATTTATAATTCTCAATTCATCTTAGATTTCTATTAGAAAATCTTGTTTTGAAGTGAACAAAGCTCTTAATTTCATCTCCTTCTGGATTCGCTTAACAATGAATTGAATGCTAGAAACTTTACCATCCCAAATAGTAGGAACGGAGTCCACTGATGGCAGCAAACAAAATTCTCTTCTGCGTGCAAGAAGAACCTTTGCTAATTCCCTCTAAAACTCTTGAGGCTGTAGTATTTCCTAGCCAATCCAGCACTTTATCTTTGCATTTCCTACTAAAAGAACATTGGAAGAATCAATGGTTAAGAGTTTCATCATGATCCATGCATGTAGGGCTACATTGATCAGCAGCGATGCCCCAGAGGTAGAGTGTCTCGTTTTTATCCTCTTGTGGATGGATAATCTCTCTGCTTAGAAATAGGATGGGGAGTTTTATTCCTCTCCCCTTTAAGCTTATAACCAGTTTGAATAGAGTAAGAATTGCCAGCAGAATTAGCAGCCCTTTCATGGGATATTTCACAGCACAAAATTTTCTACCTAGCTAGCTACCCCCTTGATTAGGTGTAAAATTCCACCAGTTGCAACCCTAGATATCATCCCCATGAAGCCACTTACCTAAGAGTCTGAGAACCTTCACTAACTTGCCGCACTAATTTACCAGCAGCCATGTTCAAGTTCTCCAGATTTCTAACAGCCGAGCCCTTTCATGTTCAAGTTCTCCACGAATGTCTCGAAATGTGCGCTGAACTTTAACGAAGCCTTCGCGAATGTCTCGAAACGCGTGCATTCTCTTCGATTGCGATGCCTAAGCCTCGAACTCGATCCGTTTCACCTCGAAATCTCCGAAAATACCTGAAATAACCTCAAAACACCGCGGAGACAAGAACAAGGTAAAATTGAGTGTAAAATATAAAAAACCAATGAGAAACGACGAGACTCGACACCATAATGGGGATATAAATGTGCTCTAAATCGAGCACATCAGGGAGCAAATTGACACTACCAGGAGCAGGCTTAATATAAGAACCATGTCGTTATAATCTTCTACAAATTTAAGGTGCTTTTTTTTTGAAAAGCTTCCTTGTTTTTTTACTAGAAAATCTTTTAGTTTTCGAGTTACTAATCAAGTTGCTGATGGTTTTTGCCTTGTTAATCCCTTTGATTCTATGAATTTCTGTTGACCAATTATGTAATCTATCAAGTTCGTGTTGTGTAGATTGTGCTGCTGCAAGTGAAAATAGTACTGAGACAGTGGAGGCTGAGCAACTTCCATTTTCGTCTTCTCTAGGGATGGTACCAAGTGAAGCTAATGACAGTTCATTGAGTGGAATTAATACTCAAGCTAATACATGTCAGGCGCCCAACTTTGTCGATGCTGAAAACTTTCCGTTAGCACAGGATTGGAACAACTTCAATAATTTTTCTTCAGATTTCCCTGATCAAAATTTTGTTGGTGTAAATTATGATTTGATGAGTGGTTACATAAAGAATGATATAGATGATTCTTTGCCTTCTCAATCATGGTCTAAGCTAGCCATAGAATCTCAGGTAGGTGCTGCAAATTTTGCTACTTCCGAAGTCCAGCCGCCCCATATGTTTAATTTTCTTGATGTCAAAGGGCACGAGACACACATTCTCGGTAATAATCCGGTTAATCATATTGACCGTGTGAATACATTTGGAATTAAGGATGAAATTAACAACAAAATATTTTCACACAAGGGCTTTGAATGCAAGTCTTTTGAAGCAAATGGAGAAGGTCCATTGGATGTATTTTCTTTTGGTGCTGGGAGGCCGCTAAGCTCTACTGGAAGTCAGTACACTGTCTACAGAGCTGGTGGTCCTCCTGTCTATTGGCATAATTCTGCTGCTAATGGAAAAGTTACAAATATGCAACTCATGGAAGATCCTTCAAATTCTGCAGACCTTAATTCTAACATTGGCAGCTCGTACTGCAATACTGAAGGAGAGAGGGGTAGGTTTCAACCTGCCTTTTTTACTCCAAATATCTTAGGAGGAACGTTGGAGGCTAGTCAAACTGGTTTGTTAGAAAGTCGAAGTGACATTGATGATGACACCGATTTGTGCATAATTGAAGATGTAAGTGAACCTGCCAGAATTCTACCATTTTCTGCTCGTGGAAAGTCTGTTGCCCCACAGCCTGCAATATTTACACCACAGCATTCAACATTCATCACATCATTTAATCACATGGGTTCTAGTGGAACAAGAATGAAGGGAAGCGATGAACGCTTGGTTCTCCAATCATTAGTGCAGGTACTTTTTTTTGTCTTGTTTGCTACGACGTCAATCAAATCTTATTGCTAATTATAACTTGGCATCCTTTGGATGCATTGTGGTTTGAAGTTACACCTGTTAATTTTGGTATGCGCCTCTGGATCTTTTGTAGGATAATCATTCTGTAAACATTAAAAATTTTATTCTGAAAAATGGAATCATCACTATACATGTTATTACTTTGCTTTGATTTGTTTCGATTATTTTAGTCTGGGTATTAATAACGTACTTCTAAGGGTGTTGTTTTCTATCAAGATCTTCTTTTCCTTATTTTTTGCTGGTGTTGATAAATTTAATTTGCCTACACACATTTGCAGCTCATATATATATATATATATATATATATATATATATATATATATATATATATATATATATATATATATATATATATATCTGATGAGAATTTTATTTTGTGGATCTTCTCAGTCTCTTTTCATGCAAATCTCCCTTCTAAACTGACTTGATATGCTCCGTGTGCATGTTACCTACTAGTTATAGTATCTAAGATCTTTTTGTCAACCCTCCAACCCATTTTCATCACAGGATCTCTCACAACCAAAGTCAGAGGCTTCTCCACCTGATGGCGTTTTGGCAGTACCACTTCTGAGACACCAGGTTAGAGTTTTATTTACATCTTATCACTGGAGGTGTAGCCTTCTCTGTGAGAAATAACTGTGAATGACAATTTCCTCAGAGGCATTGTTTAAAAGTTATAAGGTTTGGCTGTAGGTTTGTGTGATTACAACAGTTGCATTGTCCTCGTCTCTTCTTTCAAGCACATTTTGTTGGTCAAGTGTGATATTATTTTTTTGATTGATACACCTTTTTGACTTGTTCAAATAAATTATCTTTTCCCTGTGCTGATAATCACTGAAAACAGTTTAAAAGCTTGTATGAGATTTTTGTATTCTTTCATGAGTTGAAATTTTCGCTAAAAGCTCAGTTGCTTCTAGGACAGCTTTCCCTGTTTGGTTATAGTTTATTTTTAAATATTGTTATGGTTGTAGATTTCTATTTGTATTTATCCTTGCAGCGGATTGCTTTGTCATGGATGGTGCAAAAAGAAACAAACAGCTTGCATTGCTCTGGAGGAATTTTGGCAGATGATCAGGTACAACTCCTTATGATATCTGTTAAAAATACCATGTGCACCAGTTGTTCAATTCAAATGTTTCTACTTTATGCAGGGGTTGGGAAAAACAGTGTCAACAATCGCCCTTATTCTGACAGAAAAGCCTATGGCCGCTCAAACAGTGAAGGGAAAGGATCAAGGTGAACCTGTAACACTGGATTTGGACGAGGACGACGACAAGCAAATGGGGAATAAAGTTGCTTCTTCCTCAGTGAAGGGGAGGCCCTCTGGTGGAACCCTTGTAGTATGTCCAACTAGTGTACTCAGGCAGTGGGCTGAGGAGTTGAAGACTAAGGTTACTAGTGAAGGCAATCTTTCGGTGAATGTTTACCATGGTAGTAATCGGATAAAGGATCCATATGAGCTGGCCAATTATGATGTTGTTCTTACAACCTATTCCATTGTAAGCATGGAGGTCCCAAAGCAAACATTGCAAGCAAAAGATGCTGATGATGGACAGAATTCAGAGGTAGAAGAGGCACTGGTTCAGATCAATAAGAAAAGAAAGCAATCTTCAACATCTGATAAAAAGCGCTCCAAAAGGGGAATGGATAATGCATCAGTTGAATCTGTTGTTCGTCCTCTTGCAAAGGTGGGATGGTTTAGAGTTGTACTTGATGAGGCCCAGAGCATAAAAAATCACCGGACTCGAGTAGCTCAAGCCTGCTGGGGTCTTCGGGCCAAACGCCGTTGGTGCTTGTCAGGCACTCCTATACAAAATGCAGTTGATGATCTTTATAGCTATTTTAGATTTCTAAAATATGATCCATATTGTGTGTATAAGTCTTTCTATTCCATGGTTAAGTTGCAAATCCAAAAAACCCCGTCTAAAGGGTACCAGAAGCTACAAGCTGTCCTGAAGAATATAATGTTACGTCGCACAAAAGGTTAGCCTTCACGACTCACTTATCTTGATAGTTCCCTTCTCTGTATTTTTGGTTGATTGATATCTAGTCTATCTTCACATATTTGTTTGGTATTGTAAAAGGGAAAAGGTGTTTCTTCTATATTTCCTTTAACATTTTTCCTCATAAAGTAATGACTAAGTGTTGGGTCATTTTTATATGATACACTATTATTCTGATAAGGAGCATGAAATCATTGAACTTAAATTTTGTTTTGGGGGATGGTATACCTGTTGCATGAAATCATTGAACTTAAATTTTGTTTTCCAGCTGCTGAGAAGATATTTTCATTTGGCATTTAGAATAGTATTGAATATCATTGATATCTGCCACACAAGAAGTTGTGAACTGTGAGTTGTTATTTGAGCTGTCAATTACAAATTACAACTGAAACAATGTCTTCTACGGAAAAAATTATGTGTTATTCTCTAAGAAAATATTACTATGTGCCTGAGGTCCTGAACTAACATGAAAGACAAGAATGAGGACTGCACGTTGCAGTCTGCAATCGCTTGCATGTGTATGGTTCCTTTTTGAGTTTTTCTGCAGACTGCAGGACTAACCCTTTGGTGGTTGCCCATAAGAGACATTTATGTTAGGAGGCTTGGACTCGAACGATGTCAAAAATGTGTGATGGTAATTCATGCATGTTGTGGAATTTCCTTGGAGATTTTCACCAGATGTGTGCTACCAAGGAGAAATATTGCTAAGTTTTTACAGTTAAATTAATGAGCTGAATGATTGGGGAATTTGATTTTGTGGTTTGAATTCTTTAGGTGTTGTCATGGGTCTTCATGTGTAACAAATTTAGATTGTCAAGGTCTGAGTATAAGGCCAAATTTTGAAAATTGTTATTGGATAATGGTAGGAGATACTAGATTTCTTTTTCCTTTTCTGAAAATTTCAATTAATGTTTTGGTTGTATTGCTTGGCATTTTCTGTTATTTTGCCTCAAGCTGGATTTATATTAGCATTTGTGACCATTTTTTGTTGGGTTTTTTATCAGCTGATGTGTGTTTGTTTTTTCTGAATTGATCATCTCATCCTGCCTGCTTTTCCCCTCCTGTTCCCAGCTATCTTCTGTCTTAATACTAGCCTTCCTTTTGGATGCTACGTTTCTGACATTACTGAGTGTAATGCTAACTCACATACATCTATATCAGCAACTTGTATTGTCCATTATTTTTCCTAGGTACACTTCTTGATGGGAAACCAATAATTAACTTGCCACCTAAATCTGTAAATCTGAAGAAAGTGGAGTTCTCAGACAAGGAAAGGGATTTCTACAGAAGTCTGGAGGCTGATTCTCGTGCTCAATTTCAAGTAGGTCTTATCCTGTAGAAATTAGAGTTAAAGTTATGCATACTTTTCATAGTTTTTTTTTTTTTGAAATATGTTATGATAACTTGTACATGATCTTTGTTGTTTTCATAATGTATGTTCTCGTTGTTAAAATCGATGATAATTGTTGTACATATATGATTAAATAGTGCTAGTTGAAAGTTGCAACAGCATGCTTCATACTTTCTACAGTTTATAAATTGAGAATATGCATGGCATTTTCTGCGGATAGAGCTCAACTTTGTTTCCTTTTTATCATCTTGATCATGTCTGGGCCACTTTTTTCTTTGGGGCTCCCTCTACCACACTTTTGTATGCTTTCCATAATTAGGGGAATTAGATTTTTTTTTTTTTTTTTTGTAAAAAATTGGACTAGGCATCATAGTGCAAAAATGTGGTAATGGTCGTGATCGTGGTAACGGGCCGGTGGTGCTGTAACTATAGTGATGCGGTTATTGTAATGCCTAAATATCTGTTAAAGCTTGAGATATCTCTTGATACGGTCTAAAACGCAGTTTTTTTACACCTTTGCTAGGCGCGAAAAATCTTTTTTTTTTTTTTTTGTAAACCCTTAATACGCTTCTGATGCGATACTGCGTTTTAACATTATGCCTGGCAGAACCTTTTTATAAAAGGAAATTCGCTTTTAACTCACAACCTTATAAAAGAATATTTATTAATTTGCAACAATTCCATCATTTTGTGTCCATCTTGTGTACTCTTAAAAGAATATCTTCATGTTTTGGAACTAGTTGTGTATCCAAGTATCAAATTACTGGTGTCTTAATTATAAAGCTGCAAACAAGAGGATGTACTTTGACAATATTTGTTGGTGTGTGTTTGTATTGGAGATTGTAATTGCCTGTGCATTTTGTTGGTTTTGCATAAGAGGCTGAGGGCTTCAGTAGTCACTGATGATCCCTCACGTTGGTTTGTGTATTTGTGTTAGTTCATGTGGTCACCATAGGTTGGGATCAAGGATTTGACATGGTTTATTTTGCATCTTTCTTTGCTTTTTCTAATTTCTAATTATTATTCTTCAGGCTTATGCAGAATCAGGAACTGTTAAACAAAATTATGTCAACATACTATTGATGCTGTTACGTCTTCGTCAAGCGTGTGATCATCCCTTTCTTGTTCAGGGTTATGATTCTAGCTCTATTTTGAAGTCTTCCCTGCATATAGCAGAGAAGCTTCCTCAGGAGCAGAAGATTTCTCTTTTGAAATGTTTGGAAGCTTCCTTGGCAATTTGTGGTATATGCAAGGTATGTTTTTAAAAGAAGTTTTTTTCTTGATTCCTTTTTACGTGTTTAGTGAGACCTTTTTCAATTGTTACTAGTGTTAAAGACACTGTCGATTGTTCGACTTAACACTTTTTTTTACCTTTACCAAAACTTTTACCCTATTTTACTAGCATTCTAGTACTGTATGGCTTGGGTATGTGTCCAACAGTCCAAGTATCAAACTCGGCTATCATGTTAGATAATTTAGTGATTTTGGTTCAAAGTGAAGTCTCAGGGACCTGACACGAGTGATTAATATGAAATAGAGTCCAAGCTACATTGTCCCTCGGTTTCGTAACAAGTGTCTCATTTCTCTATTTGGAAAGACATTTGTGGTTCATATTTTTTTGAATTTCACAAGATTCCTCAACTATAATGTATATGTCAACCTGCATTTTCTTAGAATTTGTGCAAAAGTAAATGGAACACTGTTTGTTAACAAGAGAAGTATTGTGTTATTGCCTGCTTTTTCAGCTTTTCTGATGCCCAAGCTCTTTTTCATTGTAGTAGTCCAGAATTATGTTACTTGTCACATCATTTCTTAGTACAATCTTTATTTCTTAAATATGGATTTTATTATTATAATAAAATGAAATTTTGTTAATGATTCATTTGACATTTTCTACAAACACTTTCTACTCTCTAGAGTAAATTGGATGGTTCATCAAATGGTCTGCCTTTACCATTATGTGTATTAGAAATATATTTTTTGGATCAGCTGTCTAAGAAGAGCATGTGCTGTTGATCTTTCTAATTACTGGTAGCTATGCAGGATCCACCAGAGGATGCTGTTGTTAGCATCTGTGGTCATGTATTCTGCAATCAGTGCATATCTGAACGTTTTACTGGCGATGAGAACCAATGTCCTGCTACGATTTGCAAAAAGGAGCTCAGTGCTTCCACTGTTTTCTCAAAAGGCACGTTGAAGAGTTGTTTGTACAATCAGGATCGTCAGGATAGCTCTCATGCGTATCCTGCTTCTGGATCATCGGACCAAAGAGAATTGATTGCACCTCAGCCTTCTGGTCAATTTGAGTCGTCTAAAATTAAGGCAGCTCTTGAATACCTTCATTCTTTGTCGAGACCTTATGATGTCAATAATGTGTCAAAGCAACCAGTTATTGATGCTCATCTCTTGGACCAATCTGATACTGCATCTTGTGTTGCTGATAATGAAAACTCTAATTCTAGCAATTGTTTCGGTGATACTAATTCTTCCATAAAGGAGAAAACAATTGTTTTCTCTCAGTGGACAAGGATGTTGGATCTCCTTGAAGATCGCCTGAAGGAATCTTCTATTCAGTACAGGCGCTTGGATGGTACCATGTCTGTTGTTTCCCGTGATAAAGCTGTGCGAGATTTTAATACTCTACCAGAGGTTTGCAACTATATACAGTTATTTTCATTTCATGCATTTTAGAATATCATATTATTGATTAAAAATTTTACTCAAAGTTGGATTAGTTTATTTTTCATTGTTTCAGAACAGGAAATGGATTGTTTATATGTACACACCGTAATTTGCAAGAGTGGATTGCATTCTTGTCTCGGGAATTGGGCGTTCAGAACTTTCTATGGTCAATACCTATTTGATGACGTTGTACTTTGTATAACTTTGCAGGTAACTGTAATGATAATGTCCTTAAAGGCAGCAAGTCTTGGGCTCAATATGGTGGCTGCTTGTCATGTTCTTCTTTTGGATCTTTGGTGGAACCCTACTACTGAGGACCAAGCAATTGACAGAGCTCATCGGATAGGACAGACTCGTCCCGTTACTGTTGTGAGGTTAACCGTGAAAGATACAGTTGAAGATCGGATATTAGCTCTTCAGGTATATTGTTTTCCAATATCCCTGGAAATTCTTGTCCTTGTGTTTTAAAGGCAATTTCCTACACAAAATCTTGTCCTCGTTGAA
The DNA here is from genome assembly GCA_019425755.1 of Amaranthus cruentus. Lineage (NCBI taxonomy): Eukaryota > Viridiplantae > Streptophyta > Magnoliopsida > Caryophyllales > Amaranthaceae > Amaranthus > Amaranthus cruentus. The sequence goes on along the minus strand of CM033459.1, from coordinate 1,848,402 downwards.
TGTAGACTTTTTTTGTTCGCTGCTTTATTTGTTTGTTTTTCTTGTTTACCTTGTTTTCTGTTACATGTTCGGGGAAAGGGGGATGATGGTATAAGCTACAGCATTGTCCAAAATCATTTTTGATGGTACAATATTACTGTTTTGATTCATGTACTCTCGTCTTACCATGTTTTCTGTTATATGCACCGGGGAATTAGGAATGACGGTAAGCGACAGCATTGCTTAGCTCTATTAGATGATAGAATATTGATCCATGGGCTTAGTTATTAGAGGGATAGAATTCATAGTTTTGTTTCATTGAAACAATCGATTAGATGTGATAAACAATAAGGGTCTGAACTTTTGTTTTGGCTTTCAAACAAGGTATTTCTTTTGTTAAATGATCTTTGTTCCCCAAAGATTTCATTTGTATTCTTTGTCTATGCAAGTGTTGATTTATTATAGCAAATGTATAAAACGCCCCTTTGTTAACGCCACTAAATGGTTTGTTTTGCAGCAAAAGAAGAGAGAGCTAGTTGCATCTGCTTTCGGAGAAGATGAAAAGAATAGTCGTCAGAGTCGTCTTACTGTAGAGGACTTAACATACCTATTTATGGCGTAACTTGGGGATAGCGTTTTTGGGGTTGTCATATACATATCAGCTAACACCGGTGGTTTTCTTATCTGTAGTTATCGAGAACTCGTGATTCGCAATACAGATGACATGAATGACAGTAGAAAGGGTGGCTCCTTGAAAGATATATAGGATATAGATAGTACAGGATAGAGGAAAATTTGATTCATATTTCAGTTGGTCTAATGACCATGCTTCTCTGAGCATGCGATAGATTTGCGTTTGTATAGGTTTAGTTTTGTTTAGAGTTAGACCACAGGGGATATTTTGGTGTTACAATTTATGAAATCTTATTGTTCGATCAGCATATAATATTGAGTTAAGGTCATACTTAATTATTCGTTTGTCCATCATGCGTTCATATATACTAATGCTATCGTATATGTGTGTTAGTGTGCACACACGTGTTCATTAGTGTGGTGTGTGTGTTCATGTGTGTGTGTTGTGCTCGTGTGTGCGTAAAAGTGTGCGTGTGCGTGTGCGTGTGCGTATACGCTTATGTTTGCAATGAGCCTATTAAGAGTGCATTTGGTAGGTAGCTATAAAAAAGCAATGAAGCTCTAATGCGACTCAACTATTTTGTTATAGTTTATAAAAAACAAAATAATACTAACAGTTATAGTATAACCTTTCTTATCATCTCAAATATAAAATGAAGGCTTACAAGAACAAGTTAAGACTCTACCCATCCAATCTTTATGTCAAAAAAAATTAAAATTGTACGGCATATTTTCTTACAGCTTAATCTCAAAATATGAGATTAGTAAGGCTAAAAGAGTATATTGAACAAAATTAGCTTATTTTGACACAAGTAGATGGTTGGGCGGTTAAACCATATGATTTTAATATTTGGTAAATTAGTTGGTTGAAACAATTTATAGTATAAATAAGCTAATTTTAAACAACTTGATCATAGCAGTGTATTCAAAAATCATTGGTCAAATTAGTTCTCAAATCCTAACAAGGGTACATTTGACTTTTTCAAACCCCACTTCGAAAACCACTTAATGGCACTAGGTTAATGTAATTGAGTAGAATTAAAATTAATATTTTTTTTTGGATTACAAGGTAGATTAAAGAAAGGATAGAGTAAGTGAAAATCAAATTCACGACATTTCCTGAAAAGTGATACTTGCTCTTCAACTAAAACAAAACCCGATTCTCCAATATCTTAATGCTTTAATGCTATGTATAATTTGACAATTAATTACACCAAGAAAATATTTAACACCAACCATTAATAAATTTGTTACATCATATATCAAGACAAATTCCCTTCACCTCATTGTATGTTGCATCTAATTATGAAAAATTATAGAACAAGAAAACTCTTAATTTAAGTAGCTAGTTTTAAGCCATTTAATGAGGTAACTTTCAAATTTCATTGGAAATCATGTTTCTTAGTGAGCAAGTATATTTGGCAATAAATCAAGTCTTGCCTAACTAGTTGTTGCATCTAAAAGCAGCAGCCATGCATCAACATTACATTATTATATATTGCCTTTAATCAGCTGAAAAGGTGATTAGCTAATATTATAGCACATCAAAAAAATTCGGTTATTTGCAAATAACCACAAAATGACAAAATACATAATATTAAAATAAACAAAATAAGAAAAAAATAAAATAAAAATCTTAAAAGCCCTCCTATAAAATGAAGACACATAAAGGTAATTTACTATTTTTATAAATAACAGTTATTTACTTATACTAACTCCATCACTAATACATACAAACGTATATCATGTTTACAAGGAAGTATATGGGGCAATAATTTTTTTATTGACTTTTAAATATAAAGAATATTTGTAATTGACTAAAATAATTAGACAAAATAAAAAAAAAATGAAGAGACAATGACAATTTTTTAGAGATATTAAATATTTTTTATCGATTTTCTTAAGAAATTCAATATGATTTACATTCTACGGTGGTCTGTAAAAAACCCGAAGCCTCTATATAAGTCCGCCATTATAATATTTGATTGTTATGATTAGGATGATATTCCCTTTTTACCCCCTTAATTACTTTGTCCTTCCCTTTGTTGTTGCTTGTTGGTTGCTTTTCCCACTTGTATAAGAAATCAAGTGGATTAGATTTTAGGACTTGTATATAAATATGATGAAGTGCTAAAATATACAATCACTTGGTATCTTTTTGACGTACTTTTTGCCCATATAAAGTGGTATCTTTCGGTAATGTAATTCAAACAACATATTGTATTGGTAGCACTAAGTTTGGGGCTCACAAATCTCCTTTTTATAATATATATCATGTCCGCACAAGTTACAACTTACTCCTTTTAGCCACACTTTTCTTTATGGGCATGAGTTATCGTTGTTCTTCTCTTCCTTGACTCCGTTCATAGTTTTCTATGAACGCGATACATTGGGTAGGATGATAATGATAATGAGTACTAAAGAATTACTCATCAAATAGATCCACAATGTAATTACTATTTAGCTTAGGATTTGAAATAATAATTAATTAGCTCAAATTGAGGGCAATTTATTGACTTTTTTTTGTTTTTATAAAAAAAAAATGACGGACTTAAACAAGTCGTACGAGAATATGAATTGACCTTTTTTCAAGCGATTTAAGAAAGTGGGATAAAAAAAATTAAGACAATGGGAATTATTTTCAACTTATATATAATAAGGGATACATAACATGTATTTGAATTCATATATTAGATTTAGTTCTCTATTCTTGTCCCTCACTTTAAATATCCTCCACTTTACAATGTGATAGAAGAAGAAATACAAAGAATACAAATTTTTCCTATTTAAAACAAACATGTATATACGACTTTACTATTAACAAAGACATGTTTCTAGAACTGATCGAATTAAACAAATGAAAGTTGAATTAAAGTTCAAAATAGATAAAACTATAAAAATCAACTACTCTAAACTTTATAAATTTGTCAAAATGCGTCTTCTTTTATTATAACGCTATTTCTATGATAACTATAACTTAGGTTAGGAAGTATGTCAATCATAAATTGTAAATTACTTCCTTTGCTTCTTGAAAGGGGCCCAAATATGTTCATTTCAAGAGCAAAATCTATAAGCTTATCTAGCCAAGATAGAAATTGTTATAATATATGATATTATTTGTGGTCCATAGAGTATGTTATGTAGGACTATTGATAAATGATCATGGAAGATGACAACATTTTGGGGGAGCAATAAAGCAAATCCATGCAAAAAAGTGGAAACTTGGGACCCTTTATTAACAAACAATCAAGTTTTCCATCTTCTTATGGACCCTCAAATAAGGTATTATTTGATTTAGTTCTTAATTGTCTTTCTTAATACACAAATTCTTACTTGAGACCGTCTTTTATAAAGACGGCTTTTAAAAGCCCAATTCAATTCTACATATATATTGTAACCCTATATATAGATTTGGGCTGCTTTTGAGAGTCGTCTTTACAAAAGACGGTCTCTCATAAGATCACCTATTCTTAATAACCATGGAACAACTTGATGGTGATAATGTACAAATTACTAGGAGTATTTTCATTACCTTTTTTTTTGTTATAAACCTATATTAAATATTTATGTATTTATTAAAAAGTTATATATATAAAAGATAAATGTAGCAAAGTAAATGAAGTAAAAGAATACTACGTAATAATGTGTACAACATATAGTGGTCGAGATTTTTACATATCAAATAATCTATATTAGGAAAATGAAAAATATTATTAAAAGATATGGTTGGCTTATAAGTTAAAATTAAAACCTTTTGAGAGAATTTAATATGCTTTAATTTTGAAAATTAATGTGCCCCGGAAAAAAATTGTTGATATAAAGTTATTTTCAATTCGTCAAAGGCGTACCAAAATACAATTCGATGTATCAAAGGTACCAATATACAATTAGAAACTTCCCTGAAGTATTTACTTAGAAACTTCCCCAAGTTTTAGTACTCTAACAACTATAAATCATCGGATAGTTTTAATATCCAACACAACATTTCTTACTTAAACGACCCTACAAATCTTCGTGATTGAACAATCATACGGACTTTTTGTTGTTGAACGATCATGTGATTGTGAACTTTGTGCTTTAGCGAGCATATTAGTCCACAATTAAGCTATTGAAACTTGATTCAAACAACATATTAGCTCGAGCAAGCCTAATAAGTGCTCAAAAAATTACTCAATTAAAAAATTTTTAAAAAAATCAAGATCATACTCAATAGTTAAAAGTTTTAACCCTTACTTATCATTTTTTATTTGTTTTCACAAATATTTTAATCATGTTATAATTAAATTTTGATTATATATCCAACAAATATGAGACGCAAACTAAAAGAAATACCATATAATGCTTTGAAGTGGTGTTTTTCTATGAATGAGTCGAATAATCTGTACAAATATTGTATCAGGTGCTTTCTTGAGAGACCGTCTTTTATAAAGACAACTCTCAAAAGTCCAGCCCAAATCAATATTTAGAATTGTAACAATATATAATCAGAATTAAACTGAACTTTTGAGAGACGTCTTTACAAAAGACGGTCTCAAGTAAAAATTTGTGACATTGTATTGTAGCTATCTCTACAGAGACAAAAACTATCCACCAATAATTTTAGGAGATTCAAAAATGAAGTATGACCCACAAAATCACAAGTTCACAACAAGTATTAGCATGCAAGATAACTACATAGCTAAGTGGGCCTAGGTATACTGCCAAAGTATAGCAAGTTTTTACTGGTTTTGTCTCTATCTATTGGTTTTTTTTTTAATTTTTTTATTTTAGTCTGTTTAATAAATTTGCTTTATCTTATTTTTAAGGAAAAATTGATATTAATAATTCAATTTTTTGTTCATCCGCTGTGAATAATCTAATTTTTTGATTATTTTTTAATAATCTAATGTTTGTCCTTAGTTCGCTGTGAATAATCCAACCTTTATTTTAGTTTGCTAGCAACATACCCTATTATTACTCATTATTTGTAATAAGGTATGTTGTAGGCAAATTTATCACAAAGGTTGGATTATTAGAAAATAATCAAAAGGTTGAATTATTCATAGCGGATGAGTGAAATGTTAGATTATTAATGTCAATTTTTTCTATTTTTAAATATAACTCTATTAATTTTATTTTCTATATTTATTCTTTAAGTTTAAATAAATACCCTAATACATGTACTACTTTGGTATCATACATTCATACGCAACTTTTTAGTCTCCGTACTAAATACAAATTTGACAAAATAACTAGAAGGGAGAAGTTTATTTTAATTTCATCACTATAGATATCTAAAATATCATATTTTTTGTTGAAATTAAAACTAATTTTTTACAATAGTAGTTTAAAAAGTCTTTTAAATTTTTATCAGCAAAATACTGATTTAAAGTCTAAAAGTTAATATAAAAATAATATGTAAACCATAGCTAAAAACATTATGGTGAAACTCAATAACCACCTAATTTTTAGTCTTAAACAAAGCCAAAAACTAATAAATCTTAAAACTTAAAATAAAAATAGTAAATCATAGTTGAAATTTATTTTAATAAAACAAAAAAAATACGTCAAAAGTTTTAGTTAGACAGCTAAATTTCAACCAAGTCGAATTCTATTGAATCTAGTAAAAAAATAGAAGTAATTTACAAATAGAGTTGGTCGATTTTTGGCTTGTATGGACTTAGTGCACACTATAATCTAGTGTACGTACTAATCTTAAACTTAGGTGTTAGTTTTAGTATACTATATAAGTCTATAATAATGTGTATTAACCTCAAATTTAGAAAGTAGGCGAGCTTTTGAATTTGCTATAAAGTATAAAAAAAATATTTTGCACTTAGCTCTACATTAGAGTTGTGCACTTAAGAGTATTCGATGAGCAAATTAAGGAGTTTGAACCGGCATTAAATATTGTATGACTAGATACAACGGCATTATGCATTTATTGTTAGTACTTATACAACATTATAAGTTTATAACCTTCAAGTTAATAAAAGAATCACTTTCCTAATCCTAATTCTAATCCAACACAACACACTAAACTTAAGTTTCCTTCCTTCAAGGCAACAACCATGCATCAACCAAAATACAATTCTCAAATAAGATGATTTTATAGTGAGACTATTTTTATAGGACTGATCCAATATAAATTTACTATTTTACAGTGATTATTTATAACTTTTAAGTAATCATTTATTCTTCCAATGATCACTTGTTATAATATAAAGGTGACCATTTATAACCGTAAAATGATCACTTTAAATAATACAATACTTATTTGTAAAACACAAATTCATAGTTTACATGATTAGATTTTTTCATTAATGAGAGGATAAGAGAATTTAGTAAAAGGAAAAAATTAAAATTAAAATTTCACTTAAAAAAAGTAAAACTTAAACACCAATTAAGATAAAATTTGATTTTTAAACGATCAAATCTCATACTTATGAGTATGACTTATCAATAAATAAATTATTCTAAACATTAGGATTATTGTATTGTATTATTCCCTTTGTTTTCTAATATTTTTCCTGTTTAAAATATTCTATTTTGAAGAGAGTAATTCGATTAAGATTTTTAAGATATATATAGATGATAAAATATATCCAAGTGAGATCTCATTAGATTCGTGTTAATGTATGCTTTTTTTATTATATATATTTTTTAATGTTTTTTAATACGTGTTTGGAGATATTAAGACTCAAAATTTACTTTTAAAACTGTATAAAAAGTAAATGGAAAGAACATAAAACATTTGAAAACGATAGGAGTTTACAACAATAGTAACATTAGAATAACAATAAACTTGCTAGCCGTTTGTAGGTACACTCAACTAGCTAGAGAGAGAGATTAGATAAATAAAAGAAAGGAGCGTCATTAACCAGCTTTTCTCTTACCTTTTGGTTTGTGCCCTGTTCTTTAATTCTGTAGAATTATACTTCTATTACTCCCTATGAATTCCATAATTAATTTCTTTTCCCTCATTTCTAAGATTATAAAAGAATTTTGTTTCAAATATTGCTGATTTGGTGCGGAATTCTTAATTTGTTTTGTTGTTGTAACTTGTAAGTGCTCAAATGTTCCAATCTTAACCAAGAAATCCTCATTTTTCATTGATATTTTTGTTAATTTATCCATTACAAAATAAAAATTTCTGGGTTGCTTTAATTTAAGGGCTGGATTTGTACATTGTTTCTTATTTTAAGTTTGAAAAAGTTTAAATCTTTACTGCCAATTTCTCATCTTTCATGGACTTTTTGCTGTTTTGAAATGAATTTGATACTGAAAATTAACTCAAATTTTCTCTCTCAAATAGGAATAATTTTTTTGGGTGCTTTAAGGGCTGAATTTCTTCATTTTTTTTTGTTGTAAGTTTGAAAAAGTTTCAATTTTTACTACTAGTTTATCATCTTCCATTTATGTTTTTGAAATTTAAGATGAATTTGATGATGAAAACAACTTAATTTCTCTTAATTTTTTCTGGGTACTTTGAGCTAATCTGTGCATTGTTTGTTTTTGTTTTGAAAAGTTTAAATCTTTCCTTGATTTATGGGTAATTTAAGAGGAATTTAGTATTGGGTTATGCTTACTTTCTCTTCTCTTTAGCTTTAAGATGCTGCTTTTTTGAATGTTCAATTTAAATCCCTCAATGCTTTTTGAGATTGATGCTTTTTCCTATTGAATATTTGAATGATGTGATGTTAAATCTTCCCTCTTTTCTGGTCTTCATTGCAGCTCATTAAGCAGAAAATACTCAAAAAAGAGAAAAGAAGGAAAATTTGTTTGCTTTTGTGTTGAATCCTTCAATAACAAGATGAAGTTCTCAAATTTGAATTTGAATTTCAAAGTTCAGCAACAGTTTGCTCTTGGGTTGATAATGATGTTAATGGTGTCTTTTTGTGGTGGATTTACTCATCCAGATGATGGTAATGCTCTATACATTTGATTGGTTTTGAATTTCTATTAATGGTGTGTTGTATTTGATAGTGTAAATAGCATATTTTGGTACAATCATAAGCTTAACTTTTGGTCAAGTTTAAGAACCCTCGTCACTGTGTTCGAATCTCATCACCTTCCTCCAAATGATAGAGCCTTGTAAGGGATCTACAGTTCTAACCCAAAGGGCTCTCCGTGCATGGGGGCGTGACAGAGAAAATAAGATATAAGGGGCATCAATCATAAGCTTAGGCTTTTGGTTGCGTTTGTTCCGTACGGGCCATCCCGACTCTAGACGAGGTAGACATTTTCCTAGGTCTATAGTTAAAAAGAGCCCTAATATCCGAAAATTGTGGTTAATGAAGTAGACACCTAAAAATTTACAATTTATGATTAGTTTTCTTATCGATTACGAAGTATATGTCCCATCTAAATTTATAATAATGATTATAATATATAGTGTCCATCTCTGTTATTTTTCCAAACACCCAGTTCAGACCTCTATAGAGAAGGTCCATTTCTTTCGGTTTGTCTAGGACCAGTAAAATGTCAAAAACAGCACTGCTTCCTTAACGGTACTGTTGTTTATTGGGCTCCCAAAATGTATTTGGTAATATATATTTTTTTGCATCAGTTTTTGCAATCAATAGTCTATATGCTGCTCTGGGAAGTCCTCCATTACCTGGTTGGATTCCACAAGGAGGAGACCCATGCTTGGAAGCTTGGCAAGGTGTACTTTGTGTTAATTCCAACATTACTGGAATGTAGGTTCTATTATTCTTTCTTTTCTTTTTTGGGATTGTAGGTTCTTATCAAATGTACATTAATTTTTATCAAATTCTAAAAATAATGAGCAAATAATGTCAGTTTGAATAATCTGAGGTTTGTGATGACAGATCTTTGAATAATGCTAATTTGGGAGGAGAATTAGGCACTAACTTGAATTCTTTCTCAGCACTTATATCAATGTGAGCCATCCATCGTATGCATTTTATCTACACCATATAATTATCATAAAGAATGATAAATTTTCGAACTTTTGATTGTTAAATACTAATCATATACTAGTTATATCATACAGAAATCTCAGTGGTAATCGCATCGGAGGTACCCTTCCTGCTAATTTACCTCCGACTATCCAGACCTTGTAAGTGCAACTTTTTTACCTTGCTTTTCGTGGTCGTTTTCTGACTCTTTAGTTGTAAATATTACGAGCGTCTTATCAATAACAATATGTTGTCTTAGGTTCCTTTCCGATAATCAGTTTACTGGAAGCATTCCCGACTTGTCTCCATTAAGTCAATTGACTGACTTGTAAGCTATGCTTAAACTCGAACTTAGCTCTGTTGGGACATCGATTGTTTGGAATTTTGTGTTCTAAAACATGGTTTGGTTTTGTCTTCAGGTCGCTGAACAAGAACAATTTGACGGGGGGTATACCCGATTGCTTTCAACTACATCATGGTTTAATCAACTTGTAATTAGTCGTTCCGTGTTTACAAGTTATCATTTAACATTCGTGTTATCGTATTTAGCGTAGTCACTTGTATGGCGTTGCATTTGGTGCAGGGATCTCTCGGAAAATAACTTAACAGGCCCTTTGCCACCATCGATGGGGAACTTGTCTTCTCTTACGACACTGTGAGTGTTTGTTTCATTAAGGTCTTTTTCGAATTTCGAACGATTTCTAATCCTGGTTCAAGCACTTACCTAGGTCTCATTCTCCGGCCATTGCAGGCACTTGCAGTCTAATGAACTCTCAGGACTCCTTGATGTTATACAAGACCTCCCGTTGACTGAATTGTAAGACATTGGAAAGATTTTATTTTAGTGATTTAAGCCTAATGGTTGTCCCCTAATGGCTTCCTATCGTACAGAAATATAGAGAACAACCAATTCTCTGGCCCTATACCTGCAAGACTGCTGACTATTCCGAATTTCAGGTGAGATCTCTTATGTACAGGCTGCAGACACATTGTTGGATTGATTTGTTTTATTATTCGTAGGAGATCGTGTCCATTCTCGATGGAGCCATTTACTAATGATTCTTTGGTTTCGAATTATATTGGACTATATAAGTTAAAACTCGTGTTAAATCTTATATGATTATCCTGTTGTAAAAGTCTACATGCTTTGCATTATCATAGCAATTAGCTAAATTCTATGCCGGGAGTCACAACAGGCACAAAGCTTAACTTTTATTTTGGTTTTGCAGAAGCACTGGAAACCCGTTCAATACCAGTGTTCTTCCATCTCCTCCTTCCGCATCCCCAACATTAACGCCTGCAACAAATTCATCTTTGCCTGGACACCACCCTTCCGAAGAAATACACAAGCAGCCGTCTGATAGCCCATCTACTGACACATCAAATCCCTCAAAGTCAAGCAAATACATGAAAACCATTATTACTGCGGCTGTTGTTGTGCTGATTATCCTTGCTATTGTGCTGGGGATGTGGTTTTGTTTTGCAAAATGGTGCAAGGCAAGGCAAACAGGTGATGGGTTTACCAAAGGGAATGTAAAACCCTTGAATGGGAAAGGTGAAAAACCAAAATATAATGATTCCTTACCGCAAACTAATACTCAAGCTGGTAAAGGTGAGGCTGAAATGGAAACATTTGTCCTTGTTGCAAGACCGTTAGTCCTCGTTATTTACCAATATGAAATCTAATATGGCTTATATTTCTTGTTTGTGCAGCATATAAAGAAGCATCTTTTAAAGTCCCATCTTTGAGCAATGTAGATGAGAAACCTGTGATATTTGCAAAAGAGGCTTCTCCAGTTGCCCCGATTAAGGATGCTCATTGCATAGACATGACAGAGACTACTTTCAGTTCGATGAAGACGCAACCAGTGCCACCTCCTCGTCACTATTCTAATGAGAACATAAATTTGAAACCAATATCACCAACAGTGATGGAAACACAAAAGTCGTCTTTCCCGAGCTCTATAAAGTCCTTCACCATTGCCTCACTTCAACAGTATACTGACAGCTTTTCTCAAGTGAATCTCATCGGTGAAGGCATGGTAGGCAGTGTTTATAGAGCTGAACTTCCTGATGGAAAGGTAATATGGGATCTAATCAACCTTTTTCTATAGTAGATACTTCACAACTTCGATTAGCTATATGCCTACTTATTATCCTAAATCATGCATTTTGTTCATAGAATATATTCATGCGTTTCTTGTGTTGCATCATTTAGCAAATTTTAGGCAACGTTTTTAAGGTAAATTTTTTTTATGTGCACATGATCTAACTCTCTTCATGAAAAAATGAATTATAATTGGTTTTGGGCCATTTAAAGCGAATTACGAATTCAAAAGGAGAGCTGATGAATCATGTTATACTGTTCCACATTCATATATGCAATGTCTTTATATATATATATATATATTAATTACAAGTGTCTAAAGTACAACAAAAATCCTTTCATTATTCTTTTTCCTCCCCCTTTCATTTTTATCGGTGTAGATCTGTGGCCGTTGGTGTTGTGCCTCACTGGCTTTTTTTGTCTTTGTAGCTTGTGGCAGTGAAGAAACTCAACAATGCCACTTCAAAACAGCAGAGTGAAGATGAATTTGCCCAGCTAGTTTCTTTGATCTCTTGTATTCAGCATGAAAGTGTTGTCAAGCTTGTTGGATACTGCACGGAGTACGGGCAACGGCTGATCATCTACGAATACTGCAACAATGCTACATTGTATGATGCACTGCATCTCGATGACGAGATTCATAAAAGACTTTCATGGAATACACGTATTAGAATTGCACTTGGTGCAGCAAAAGCCCTCGAGTAAGCTTGGAAAACTCTCTTTATAGTACTTGTATATCTTTCAGAGCTTGGTGTTTCCTTTATTAGAAACAAGCTAACTTTCTTTTTTTGTTTTGCGGTAAAGGTACTTGCACGAGGTCTGTCAACCACCCGTTGTACATAAGAACTTCAAATCTGCTAATATTCTCCTTGATGATAAATATGAGCCTCTAATATCGGACTGTGGTCTAGCGTCTGTGCTATCCGACACTTATACTGCTCAGGTAATTACTGTTTCAGGGATCTCTGTCTATATATTATTTCAGTGCATTGGTTTCTTAGGCTGTTGCCATTCTCTGCAGGTTTCAGGTGGCTATGGTGCACCAGAACTCGAGTTAGGAACATATACTAAACAAAGTGATGTTTTTAGCTTTGGGGTAGTCATGCTGGAACTTCTTACTGGACGAAAATCCTATGACAGGTTAGGTCTCGACACAAATTCTATAGTTTTTTCATTTTGTTGTTTCCAAAAACTGCTAATGTTTGTACTTCTGTTAGGCCGTGACAGTTCGTCACATGGGCCCACTTGTGTGGACACACCCACGTGGTACCCGTGGGCTTGGCCCCACAAACCCACGGATAATGAGCATTGAGCACACATGATGAATTTCACTTTTTCCCAAAACCATATGGTATTGGGAGGATTACCATCAAGCGTTATATACAAGTCTACAACCCACTATTTTTTGGCAATGTGGGATCTTCTTCACATGTGAAGCATTTCCAACAACTTCAACTATTTGATATAATCTTTTGTATGATTGTAGTACACGACCACGACCTGAGCAATTTCTTGTAAGGTGGGCTATTCCCCAGCTGCATGACATTGATGCGTTATCGAAGATGGTAGATCCTTCACTAGGTGGATCGTATCCCTCGAAATCACTATCCCGTTTTGCAGATATAATTTCCCTTTGTGTACAGGTCAGTTTCCAACAAATATTCTGTTCTATGAGTTAGCTTACAAGTTACGACATTCTAATCGAAAAGACGAAAACCCTGCTCTAAAAACCGCTTCATGCCCACAATTTGTTTCAGGCCGAGCCAGAATTCAGACCTCCCATGTCAGAAATAGTGGAGGACCTTGTAAACATGATCCAAAGAGAATCCTAACCTTCAGAAATCAAGAAGAGATATGTATATCATCTGAAGAATTACGGGATAGCCAACCACAAGGGCAATGCGGATGAAGCAAGTAATCGATATGATTTTAGACGACAAAACGTTTTGGCTTGCAAAGTGAGCGAGCTATGTACCATAAGCTAACATGAGTTCATTGTTGGTAGCCTAGCAGGTAAATGACCAAAGCTTCTATCAATGGAAATCTTGGAAATTCTCTATCCATATTTTCAGGAATTTCTATATAACCTTTGTTCATCACACTGATGGGCATTTTAGGGTGTATGTTGTACTGTTGTTTTAGAGATTTTGCTGCTTTTTGAGTGGTGTGGTGTAATATTATTGACAGTTTGAATGTTGATTATTTCAATCATTTCACTAAAATTTTGATTTTTTTATTTAGGAAAATCAATTCGGTCCTATATTTTCTGTTTCTTTGAATTTGCTTTAGTTTGTGATAATTCTCCTTGTAAAATATCACTTTCACCAGCAAACTCGAGAGACACAGGACTAGCTTCTTTTATGAAGTATTAATATGAGTATCGAGATTCGGATATCAATGTTTGATACATGTTTGATTTTTTATCGAGGAAAATCAATTTTATGCTTTTCATTCCGGTAGTTAATAGTTAGTCAACAATTACAGTTAATCAACAGATCTATGCTTCTTTATCTATAATGTAAGATTGGGTTTGATTTATTTATTTATTTATTATTTTTTTTGGAAATTGGGTTTGATTTATTTTAATAGATGTTTTCATATGACGTCGTTGTTATCATACTTAACCTATCCAACGCATAAAATATGAATCGAGGTCTGGAGAGGGATAGAAGACGATAGACCTAGTCCCTATCGAAGGTAGTTGCGGCCAACGAGTCTCCTAACTCGTGAAACCTGCAATTGAATTTTTTAAATCATATTAATTAAAGATACTAAAGATTGAATTTTTACATTAAATAGTGTGAAAAATAAAAGTTTAGTGACTACTAAAAAACAGAAAATTAAAATTAAAATTTAATATTTTTATTTATTGTCTTGTTGCTTAAAAAATTTGAAAGGGACAAAGTCTAAAAATAGTAAATATACTCTTCATTTTGTTGTTTTCAAAATTAAAAACTAAATTAAAAATTTGAAAGGACATTATATTTTCATAATAATGTTGGGCTTTAAATTAAAAAAAACTATAATGTGAAATTCACCTTCCGGCGAAACACATGGATCACATGGGATGGGAACATTACGGGATGGGAAAATTAACTTGTCATTCTACCCTTGAAAATATAACGCAAATTAAAATAAAATTTTTTTTATATTATGTGACAAATAGATAAAGGAGTATCTCATATATGACTTATGAGTTATGAGTATTGAAACTAAATAAATTCGACTTTTATTTATTATTATAATTAATTTTTAATTATAAATTATAATTAAGTTTTATTGATTAAAATTGATTTATACTAATTATACATTTACAATTGATTAAAATTAAATTCTAGTGATTTTTAGGTAGATTCAATTTGGTTTATGTTATATATCTACATATATATTCCAAGTCAAGTTTGGGTCAATGTGTGAGCTAGGTTCATGAGCTAGTTGATCTTGAATACAAGTCCTTTTGGGATCAGATATAGGATCAGGGATAGATTTGAACCTAAATGATAGAATGGGTGCTGGATCATGAGACAACTTCAGATAAAACTCAAAATTTCAAGTTGAGTGCAAATCAACCGTTAATTTTCAAGTCAAACAGATACTTGTACTTTTATGTAGTCAATAAGTTAAATGAATAGTTGTTTTATTAGATTAGGAGTTAAAAAATTTCAAAAAAATTCGAAAATAAATGGAATAAAATGAGTACTTAAAAGTAATTTGTTTAGACTATGAAACACTGTAATGAAATTGAATCTATTTTTGCACTTTTTAATCTTTGATAATTATTTTATTTTTTAATATTATCTACAAACTTATTTTTTCTTTTCATCTCAATTACTCATTGTTTTTACTCACTTATATTTTGTTATTTTTCTAATACTAATTATCCAAACAAAAAGGAGTACAATTTCATATAGCTACACCAAACACAAAAATAAAATAAAATTTAATGGTCCAAGTAATAAAAATCAAATTTAGAATTCGTGGTTTAAATCAAGGTATATTATTTTGTTACTATAATTATTTTTTTCTTAATAATTCAACAATTTTTGTCTTAAAGTATAATATTTTTCCCAACTAAAAAACTTTGAATTTCAGAGTATTACTTTTTCCATTTTAAAATACTTACTACATAACGAATTTTAATACTTCTTCCTATTCAAAATTATTGTCCACTTTCCTTATTTAGTCAAGTCACTCTAATTGTCTACTTTTTATTTTTGACAAAGATTTTTTACCTAAATACCCCCAACTAACCCAACTTATATTATTTAAAATACCCCACCTACCACTTTTTCAATTATATTATAATCACTTAAATACCCCAACTACCACCTTTACAATTATTATAATCACTTAAAATACCCCAACTACCATTTTCTTAAAATCCGTGTCCAACCCAAAGTGGACAATAATTTTGAATAAGAGGGAGTACTATTTATCATTCAAGCTTATTTTATAGGAAAATTTGATATTAAACGTACAAACTTTGCCTCATTTGCTTATAAATGTCGAACTTTCGTTTATTTTTTAGAGGCATCAACTTTGGGGGTCATTCGCTGATAAAGATACAGAAGCATGAAATTTGATATCAAAATTCAACAGGTAACAGGCCATCCGTATCTTTCTCAACGGATGACCCCAAAATTTATGTCTCTAAAAAATAAACGAAGATTCGAACGTTTATAAGCAAATGAGACAAAGTTTATGTACGCTTAATATCAAAATTTTCCTATTATATATATGTTGCGACAAAGGTGAATTGAGATCTTGTTTACTAGTACACGTATAAATATAAAGTTTACTACATAACGAGTATTATTACTGACACTATTTTCCTTCTCTATCTTCCTCTGAACATTTCTTGCTCACTTCTATTCCTCCCCTCCAAAATCTTTCATTAAATTTCCCGACATTCCATCTTTCTTTCAATTCCCCAAAATCCCAATTCTTCTCTAAATTCATCTCTTTATTCCAATACCCAGAATAATTCTGCTTTACTTTCTTTAACTACACATAAAGTTTCCTTCTTTTTCTCTTTCTCTCTCCATCCCTCAAAGCAAAATCTAACTCCTAAATCTTGGCCTTTTTAATGGCTAAACGTGGATATAAGCTTCGTATCCTTTTTCCCACCATTTTACTTCTTTTTTTTTTTTTGTATTTTTACTTATTTTGCTGAATTTAACTGCTTAATTAATTCTTAGCCTTTTTTCTTGCTTTGTTTTATTACATTTTTGATTGGATTTTGATTTAATGCAGAATTTAACTTCCATGGAACATTCTTTGAATTATGTCACTAATTTGTTTGATTAAGTTTGATACATTATTAATTTTTGTTTTTTTTTTAAAAAAACTGAATCTTTATTTTATGGCGTTTTCTGCTGCTTCCGGTTCCACCGACTAACCAAACCATGTTTTTGTATTTTTATTTAAATTTTTTTTGGTGGGTAAATTTTATTTTTGGATGATTTAGGTTTTAGTATAATGGGTTAGCTTCAAATCTTTCTTTTCTATTGTGATGAAATGAAATGACATCCTTATAACTTATGAGCATGTCATGGGTATTATTATTTTTATCATATACTAGTATATGTTTTTTTTTGGGTATTTTCTTGACTAAAATTAAAATTTGAAGAGGAATTTGTTGCACACTCAGCAAATGTGAATTGTCTTCGGATTGGGAAGAAAGCATGCCGCCTTCTTTTGACAGGTGGAGATGATCACAAAGTTAATTTGTGGGCAATTGGCAAACCCACTTCTTTGATGGTAAAAACTGCATACTTTTCTTAGCATTTTCTATTTGTTATTTTTTTTTTATATGATTAATGTAATTGTTATTGTAATTGTAATTGTAATCAAGATATTGTAATTGGTAATCCAGAAAATTTTAGATTTTCAACCTGGTTTTATAGGGTATATGTATGAATTATGGTATCGTGTATCATACTTCCTCTTAATTTATACTTTTAGGGTTTGGTGCTTTTGTATAAAATGGTCAAATATTGAAGGAAGTATTTAGTTGGATGATAATGGGGTATAGAAGTTCACATGACTAAAAGATTACGGGTTTGAATTTCAATCACCCAACACGAGAGAAATCTTCAAATGAAGAGCTTGTGATGCATCTACACCACAAGTTCAAACTCCAAAGGCTTTCTTGTTAGGAGACATGATAGAACATATAAGATATCCTGTATTTTTAGTCTAAAGGTTTGATTGAAATGGTTCTTTACATTTTGTTTATCAGTCTTAGGCTCTTAGCCTCTTAGGAGCTATATGGATGTCAAAGATGTCTAATTTCAGTTCCATAAATTTTTTTTTGGAATTTTATGATATGCTTAATGAACAGTTTATTGATCTTCCTCAATTGTTATGATGCTTTTGAGAATCTTGGTGTGGAGATATGCCCTTGCTGAATTTGTAGTAACGTGATATGTGACCTTTTCAATTTCTAATTGTTAATCGAGAGGAAGATTTTTGTATCAAATGAAAATTTAACTATTCCGCTTACTCCATATACATAAAGGAGAAAAGAAACCTTCTAAAGTTTATTTGTTGCTGATTAGTTGGGGCCTTGAGGGTTTGTTGATTGTGTAGGAAATGATTGACAAATGAGTGTATGGTCATTATATAAAATGGGAAACTATATTTGATCATGAAGTCAATGTAGTGCTCGAGGAGAATGCATTTCATGGTATTAGCATTTTAATTGAGATGGTACGTTGGGGAATTTCGGTCCATTCAAAATTTATGTCCATAGTAGTGGAATTTGATAAAGAGGAAGTGAAGGAGAGATTAGAATAAAAACTTAAAAGGTAGAGGGGTAGTTAAAGAAGAACTTTGTGTAAAGAGTAGACTGTACGTGTAAACAATGTTATGGATCATCAAGATCGGAAAGTGTAGGGTATATTTTGTGATGCTAAATTGTGATGCCTGTTCATAACATGTTATTTCATTGCTGCTGTATGAGGTTTGTACTGTGCTGTAATGTCAAAAGTTACCGGCTGATATGTGATTAAAAAGGTGCCGTTCTTGAATTTCACAGAGTCTATGTGGTCATACAACTCCGGTCGAAAGCTTGGCCTTTGATTCAACAGAGGTATTGGTGCTTGGTGGGGCTTCTTCTGGAACAGTGAAGTTATGGGATCTAGAAGAGGCAAAAAGTGAGTTTGACAATGTCTTACCTGCATTTTAACTTTTGTTTTAGACAATAAACGTCTTGCTTCAATATTAAGGCATTAGGTAAGGTGACAGTTGACACATGTTAATTATGTAGGTTTGTCAAACTAATTTTAGGTATATTGCTTCTTACCCTTGGCCTTTTGAGCTTTTTGTACAGCTCGTTTAGTTAGTGGTACTAAATGGTGTAATGGGAATGATTTATAGTGTGAAATTTCATCAAAAATTCCATGTCATTCTCATGGTGTTGAAACTTTGATCACAAAAAGAATTTTTTGTTTACAAATTTCCGTTACTATCTAATACCACCTCTTTCAATGGTAATGCATTGAAATGAATTTTATAAAGAAAATGAGATGATTGAATTTGGACAAGCATGACCATCAAGGTACCCAAGAGATTTTTCTACCAAAATTACATTAGTTTTCATTCCCATTACCAACGTTTAATACCACCTGCCAAACGGACCGTTAGGGGTAAGGAATTTAGGAATATTCTTTCTGAAATTGACTTACTAATCTTGTCATCGCTGTTTGGACTGTAGTGGTTCGGACTCTCGCTGGTCATAGATCCAATTGCACATCTGTTGAATTCCACCCATTCGGAGAATTTTTTGCATCTGGTTCAGCTGACACTGACCTTAGGGTTTGGGATTTAAGAAAAAAAGGATGTATTCACACATACGAGGGACACCAACGTGGGATTAATAATATTAAGTTCACACCAAATGGTCGATGGGTTGTTTCTGGTGGATTTGATAATGTTGTGAAGGTAAGAGATTGATATAAACACGTGGCATCCAGTCTTAAGGAATTTGTGGGTTTGTGTACTTAAATTATACCTTTCTTGCACAGGTATGGGATTTGACTGCTGGAAAATTGTTGCATGATTTCAAGTTCCATGATGGTCACATCAGATCCTTAGACTTCCATCCACTTGAGTTTCTTTTAGCCACAGGTACTATGGCTTTTCCGTTCATTTGGTTAGAATTGATCATCGTTAATTGCATGAAAATGTATTTCTACATCTAAAGAAGCTGCCATTTCTCAAGGTGTCAATTAATTGATGAGCTGATTGTTGTCCTTGTCTTAGTGCTGTAAAATTCTTTTTCAACGATCAACTTATTCTTTTTCTTGTTGTAAAAGCTAATTCAGTTCAGTAGTTTAAAGAAGCCCACTTTTTTTTTGCCTGTTTAGATTTCAGAGCTCGTATGTTTTCATTGAGAAGCGTGCTTAGGCATTTTTTACGCCAAAGATTTTTACAAAGTTGTACCAAGTTTAAGTAATTCGGTAATTGTGCATGCACAATACGTCAATACACATATACATATACGTGTGTGTGTGCGCGTGTGTGTACAGTTCCGTTTAAGCTAGTGATAATGGTTCTGTGCTGAGCTGTTGCCTTTGTGCCGCTTATTTTGTATTTCTGTCCTCTAAATCTGTGAAGCATTATTCAGGTTCAGCGGATAAAACTGTTAAATTCTGGGATTTGGAAACTTTTGAAATGATTGGATCTGCCATGGCTGAGGTAATGTATCTTTTATTGGCGCAAAGACTCTATTAGCTTCCTCATTCTGAATGTTTGTGACATTTTAGGCTGTGGTCTGCGCAAAGTTCAAGTGCTAGATTGGTTCTCATGGAGGTATACAAAGTTCTTATTGAATTTTTTCCTCCTGGTTAGGCCACACTCCACACTCCACAGTCCTTTGTTCTTTCTGTTACGGCGGTGTTTAAATGTATATCGTAGTTGTCTGATGCAAACTGGGGTCCATTTAGACTTTTGTTAGAAGTGGGAAGAGCTTGGAGTCATTATGCTCCATTCCCACACAGCCACACTGCTGATATACGGATCTATATTCAAAATTTTCAATCTCGTTGGTCATGAAATACATTTTGAAATTGTCACACGCCATTGTAATGACAGAATTTGTGTTATTCAGGCTACTGGAGTGCGTGTTCTAACCTTCCATCGTGATGGGAAAACCCTCTTTTGTGGATACGACGATAACCTGAAGGTCAGAACTCTTGATGAATTTGGTCGAATTGATTTTTTTTTCTTGTCAAGTGAAATCTCAACTTGCCGATGTTCCTGTTTTTGTTTAGGTTTATTCATGGGAGCCTGTGATATGTCATGATTCCGTTGAAATGGGTTGGTCAACACTAGGTGATCTCTGCATTACTGATGGAAAACTCATAGGTTGCTCTTACTACCAGGATTCCGTAGGAATTTCGGTGGCTGATCTCTCGGTATGTAAATATTGTGTTTTGATTAAAAATTCTTTGCTACTTGTCACCGTTACATGTAATTACAGTAAAATGTTCATTGCATTTTTGTCTTATAGTGCATTGAGCCTTATGGGACTTGTGATTCTGATACGCCTCAAGAGAGAAGCCCTGTTGAGCCAAAGGTTGACATGAGAGAAAGCCGGTCTGCTGAAGCAATTTCAACCGTGAGGTCCACCTTTTGCTCTCGTTCAACATCCCCAGATCCTGATGCCAAAGAAATTAAGAATATATATGTCGACTGTAAGTTATATTTTACCAAGTTTTCTCATGGACTATTTATTTGGTTCTTCATATAATGAAATGCTAATGATGCTGAAATCCAACCTGAGCGGATGACTAAACTCCAGTTATATAGCATTATTTTACCGGTTTTCGTCAATGTGCCCGTTTTGTTATTAATATTTCCAAATAGTATGGTAAGGTGGATGTTCACATGATTGGGGGCCTCTTAGTGTGATTATTGATGTTAATCATTTTGGAATACAGATGAAAAGCCCATCAGTACTCGCAAAAGTCGCTTGCATAATACCTCAAAAGCTGTATCATCGTCTGACACGAAGGATACCTACAAGTTGTCTTCTAAAAAGAAAAATACTCCGACTGCTACATCCAGAAAATTCAACGCTCAAATTGGTGGTAGATCTTTTGTTGTCCCAGCCTTTGTACCTAGAGATAGTTCAGGTGGTAAAGGTTTTTCCAATTCTAGTGAGTCAATCACACCAGACAAACCTGGTACGGGAATCCCATTCAAAGTTTCCAACGCGCGGAAATCATCCAAGAGCAAATTTGATGCAGATGAAGCAGAGCCAAATTTTGTTGACAGGGTTGTACTGGAAGTGGGAGTTAGAGACAATTCCGGTGGTAAAAGTTTCGTCAATCCTAGAAGAGAGTCAGTTATACTTGAAATTCCAGGATGTGGGGGTCCGATCGAGGCTACACATAGAAGGAATTTATCCCAGTGCAAAATTGACAGAGATGATATACATTCAGATTTCCTTGATAGGCTTGTGCTGGAAGTGGAAGCTCGGGAATCAGGCAAAGATAAGAATCTTAGTCCTGAAAGCATTGAAGAAAAGTCATCTTCTCCAAGTTTTTTTAAACCTCAGAGTGGTAGGATATCGTCTCTTTCTGTTGTTGCCAGATGGAGGCATTCCTCTGCAGAAATAGTTGTTTGTAGTCACATATTATAATAGCTATGGGCATTACTCCGTTATAGCTGTTTTTTGTGACACTGCGACCGTTTTCCACAAACTTATCAGCAGCCGTGGGTTTTTCATGATCCCGACAGCTCTGTTGCTAATTGACTCTAATCATGTGAAACATAACTTAAAAGTTGTTTTCATTTTAGCTGTGGCAGTTTCTCTTGGAAGGACGCGTTCTCTTGTTGAGAAGTTTGAAAGACAAGGAAGATTCAGTGGCATTGAAGATCAAACAACAAACACATCTTCTGATGTTAATTCTGATAAGATTGACAACTCTGCCATGCTAGTACGTCTATACCTTGCATGTTTAACATTATTGATAGTTAGCCACCATTGAATACTTTCAAATATCTGATTATTGCAATTTAATGAGTGAAATCGTGAACAAAACCCGAAGAGCTGATTATGGTTGGATAACAATACTATTTTGAGATGCGTTTAGACGTTCAAGTTGTTAACAATAGAGAAAACAATGGCCTTAGTTAGGACAGAACTTAAAATGTGTTCAATTGAAACTTCATCATGTCCAATATTTGTTGGCGTAGTAATAATATTATTATTTCTCGCCTATTAGAGAGAAGAGCCGCAAGTTTCTGGCAGAGAGCCAGCCTCAGAAAGTGATGCATATATTTTTGAAGCTCTTGTGCAAAATCATGATATTCTACTCAGTGGTCTTCGTTCTCGCCTCACAAAGTTGCAGGTATTTTTCTGTTTTACGCTTGCAAGTTTAAGAGAAGGCTTCCTTGCATGCAGGAGAAACCGTCCTCTCTCCTTGATTTGGACAATAGCTTCTAAAATGCTCAACAACTAATGCAATTTTTGAATGTGCTTGAATTTCAGATGGTTCGGCATTTGTGGGAACGAAATGACATCAAAGGTGCCATTTTAGCACTGAAGAAGTTACCTGATGATTCTGTAAGTATTATAATTGCAAAAAATTTGCATATGTTGACATTTTCCGTTGTTTTTAACTCTTCAAGGAAAGTTCTAACAGAAGACTTTTACTTTTTGCGTTCGGTTCAGGTCCAGGCCGATGTGATTAGTGTTTTCTTGGAGAAGATGGAACTTGTTACGATGGACTTGTTCAGTTGTATGCTACCCATCCTGGCTAGGCTACTGAACAGCAAGTTCGAAAGGTAAATAAAATACTCGTTGCTGGCACAGGAGGGTTAAGAAGAGTGATTCACGACACTTATGGTTTTTGTGGGCATCGAAAGTGATTTTGAAATCACAATGATCTTTTTTTCACGTTCTGTATTTGCAGGCACGTGAAAATGTCTTTGGAGTTGTTGCTTAAACTTGTTGCTTGTTTTGGACCTACGATTCGGTCAACCATCTCAGCGCCTCCTGCTGTAGGTGTCGATCTTCATCAAGAAGAGAGGTATATCTCCTTCTTACCGAACCTTCTTGTATTCCTTGCTTTTTACTCGAGAGGCCATCTGTGATGGAATACGCCATCGCTCTTGTGGGCCCGTTGCTATTTGAAAATATTAGAATTATGTATTATATTATGTTAAGGTTACTTATCGCATATTCTTCGGAATTCAACAGGATTGCCTGTTGCAAAGAGAGTTTTATCCAGCTTCAGCAGATACAAGGACTTCTTCCTGCACTAGCCAAGTCAGTTGTGAGATAAACTATCCCTTTCAGAATCCTATTGTTTTTTGTTGTTAGTCTTTCAAGAATTGTTTCTTGTGCTATGATTATAACCAAAACAAAGAAAGCTTCTTAGATTTAATTAGTTCTTGTTGCATCTTTGACAACATACCATTATCCTCGGTGGCGAACGCATGAAGGGGCAAAGGGGTGCCCGGTCCTCACCATAAATTCTAAATTATACCGAATTCCTTTGGGAAAATTGTAAAAAAGTTGAATATCTCGAGTAAAATTGTCATTGCCCCTCCATTTTTTATATCAATTTCGAGGACCCATAATAGCTAAAATTTTGTGTCTGCCACTGTTTATCGCAATATCATCCACCTAAGATTGAAAGTTCGGATATATGCAATCTTACCCTTATTATTGTTGAATCATTGACAATGTGTTGAAATCACCTTGCGTTTAATATATCGGATGATTGAAAGCTAAAGTACTTTTTTCAATACAGGAAGGGTGGATCACTTGCGAGATTTGCTATGCAATTGAATCTAGTTCTTCAAGATCACTGCATTTGATTCTCACCATAATCAAATTTGTAAAGAGCGAAAATGGATATGTTTTCTTGTCATAACCCTTCAGATTTGATGATTCTAACACACTGGTTTTTGCTTACTTGCCACCACCTGTTAATGTTCTTCCGGTTGGCGCTAAACACCAAGAATCAGTGCTACAAAATAATCAAGTAGGTCGTATTATCGTAACAAAGTCCATCAAAAGTATGCACGTTAGCATTTTATCTTACGCCATTTCTTGGGGATGGCGCTGTGCAAGTAATCGTAAGTTGTAGTTAAACTGTAATGTAATGTAACATAACATAACTCATTCTGCATGTATGTTTTATTCACCTCGGATTGCCCATATTTTTCATATTGGGCGAGTCTTTAGACTTAGAGAATTCCTAAAAAATATTCAACTCTTTGTCCTCCGTATCATTTGCAGATTAGGCAAATTATTCGGAAATATTTACTAAATATGTTAAGCTGAAATTGTTACTTTAAATTATTTTTTTAAAACTATTTTTCTCATACTATTATTGGATTTTACTTATGAAGATGAAGAATATAACAGTTTGTCAACTAATAGACTATTAAATATTAATGTGTTGTAATAACCTTGTTATAATTAACAATGTACGTTTGACTTAAAGCTTGAACATGTGTTGCAGATTGTAATTGTTTATTTGTTTTAATTTGTGGACATGCTTTTTGTATTTCTAATTTTGTAAAGCCATGTTTGAGGGGGCAATTAATAGTCACTGAATAAAAGATATCTAGTTGGACAAAGGCAATTGCATATAGATGTGTAGTACTCTACTTCATGGGTGGTCAGGTGGAGTTTAACTGTGCCCCACCAACTTAGTGGTACCAAAAGTTGTTTGTAGGCCCGTTTGTATATAACAGGTCGTTTGGTAGGTGGTAATAAATAGTAGTACTAGTATCATTGATGGTCATGCTTGTCCAACTTTAATTATCTCATTTTCTTCATAAAATTCATTTTAATGTATTATACCATTGGGAGATGTAGTATTAGGTGACAATGAAAATTTGTAAACAAAAAAACTTTTTTGTGATCAAAGTTTCATTACCATGGGAATGATATGAAACTTTTGATGAAATTTTACACTATAAACCATTCTCATTATCGCCATTTAATACCACTAACCAAGCGGACCGTAAGAGGTTCTGACCATGTTTAACATGTTCAATCACACGGTGATTTGAAAAATTAGGAGTCTTAATATTAAATTGCTTAATATATATTAGGTGTTTAAAGATATAAAATTATTAGAAAAAAATTATAATTTCAAAATAGACGTATTATTTCTCAAAATAAGCGTCTTTATGTCCGAGCCTAAGATCATGTATATTTACAATTAGCGAAAAAAAAGTAAAAAAAAGTCATCATTCTTTACAAACAAACATATTTTAGTTTCTTTTCGATCACCTATTCAACTGAATTAAAAATTATTTATAAGATACTTAATTTTAATTTTCTATTATGTGAATGTATATGAGTCTAAACAAAAGATTGATCAATTTCAAAAAAAAAAAAAAACAAAAGATTGATCCAAATCAGTGTCATTTTAAAGAAAAATAAAGCAACAAACTATACTTTTTCTCCCTCATTTATGTGTCTATTCATCATTCATATTCTAATCTCCTCCTATTTTTTCTCTCTCTTCAATCTTAAAAACACTATTAATATAGAATTAAGAATCTGTCAACCCCTTGTCTTACGCTCTGATTCTCAATATTATTATTATTATTATTATCAACCCATCTAAAACAACACCCAAATACCCAAATATAGTAAAAATCGGAAATACCCTTAAAAAATAAAAAAAAAAACCCACAGAAAACTAAAACAACCAATTACTTTCAACCGGAAAACCGCTCTGAATTTGGCCTGAAAACCCAGAAAAAGCTGTTTTATGTTATTGGGTGTTAAAAATTTTGATCAAAATTGGGTCTTATTTAAGTTTTATGATGTGGGTAATTAAATTTGGAGGGAGGAAAGGTGGTGGATGATAACGTGAACCGGGGGTGCATAGGGTAATGGTGGAGGAGAGAAAAGAGGGAAATGATTGTGTAAGGTGGGGTACATGGGAAGAATTAATCTTAGGTGGAGCTGTTCTTAGACATGGTTCTCATAATTGGGATGCTGTTGCTTTGGAGCTCCAAACCCGTACCCTTTACCCGTGTCTTTTTACTCCTCAGGTAATTAAATACAAGTATTTATTAATCTTAATTCTATTTGAAAAAAAATAATACTAAATAAAATATCATGTAGTATTTCTATTTCATATAATTATTGAGGATTAATTAATTGTTTTATAAAATTATTATCACTAGATTTTTTTTTTGAGGATTATGTAATGATTAATTAATTGAATTATAGTACTGGATTTGAGGTTTCTTTAATTATTGTTATTTTTGTCATTATTACTTTGGTTGTTATCTTTGACATTTATCCGTTTACAATAATTTAATTGTTGATGTTTAAATTTAGTTAAGATTAAATTCATTTATATAATAAACTCAAATATATTATATTTTTTTATTGTATAAAATATTAATTATATTAGCCTTAAATTTAAAATCTATCACCAATTATTTAACACCTTAAAATATAGTATATAATAGTATATCTATATTATATTTTGTTTCCTAATTTATTCATTCATTAAATTACGCTTTATACATGTTAATTATTTTAAGCATTTAAATTTAGGAGTGTAGTGCCATTTTGAAAATAATAAAAAAAGTTGTTCGAAATACTAAGAAATTGTTCGAATTTTTTTTTTGTTATCAGTTAGGAGTATTACACAATTATTCTCCTATGATACATTTCTAATTTTTATACTCATGGTCTTAGTGTGTTTGCTTTTTTTAGATTTTTTAAACAATTATGTTTGTAATTTTTAATGTTATATATGTAATTGTAATTGAACTTAAGTGTGTTTCACATCTTCAATTTCACATAAAACTTTTTTTTTGCCTACTAGTTTATTTAGAAATATGTTGCATCCCCTTGAATCAATATCAAAAAGTGTTTCTAAGAAATATATAGATACTTCGTAAAAAAATAGGAGAAAGATTAAAATGTGTGGATAAAATTAAAAACAGAGTAATAATATATGGATGAAATTAAAAGAAAGTGATGCGTTCATTTTTTAATTTGGAAATGACGCAAAATAAATGTAACATTTTAAAATGAAGAATGATGCAAATTGAGTGGGATGACAGAGGAGTATACAATTTCACATGAAGGGGGTGTTTGGCAATTGAGTGTTGTCTTTTTTAGTTACCTTGTTTGATTAGCTGAAAATGTGGGTTGTTTTTGTTGGCTTGAAAGCTAGCTGAAAAAGCCAGCTATTTATGGAGATGTTTTGTAAATTTAAGTATTGGCTATTGACTGTTTATTAGAGATAAAGTGGGTCAACAACCAAAAACCAACAAAAAAGCTAACTAGAGTAGCTTTTTTATTATGGCGTAAAAGTCGGCTTTTCAGCTGGCTTAAAAGCCATTTACCAAACACTTTTTTTGGCTGCTTGACCAACCAACTCGCCAAAAGTCAAAAACCAACCAAAAAGCGAATGTAAAAGCTAACTACCAAACACCCCCGACTGATGGACAGATGGAGTAGTTTCTCTCTATTACTATTCCACTCCTTTGCATATTTACAGCTTTTTTCCACATTGCCTGATCCTTTTGAATTCAAAAGCAAAGACAACAAAAAGGAGATTAGAGGAAGTACTACTTTTAGGCTTTAGCTAGGTGGCATCACCAGACACCAAGAAAGCTTTGTTATTGGTTACTTCTGTTATGTCATTACAACATGTTTTGTTGCTTGTTTGAGTAAGCTTGTCTTTTTGGTCTTTGTCAATTGAGTTGTCTTTTTTCTTTACCATCTCATCAGTGCTACACTTTTTTAGCACATACTACGTGGAATCTAAATTTGTTAGGTTCTTAAGTTGTTTAATTTATGTCAATCATTTATTGCCAAAACAAGGTTGGGTCGTATTGTATCGGCCACATTGTTAAACAGTTAAAGTGTAAAAAAAACGCATTTTAGGCCGGTTTAAGGGTTATCTCATGATTTCGGATGATATTTAGCGGTACGAAACGATAGCCATATCACTCTCATTATCGAAGTCTTGACCTTTACTACGTTTTTTGCACTATCATGTGAATGGCGGATGGCGGACCTATATGTAATATGAGTGTTGCTTGTAAGAAATCTTACTTTTTTGTACTTTGTATTGTTGAAATAGCTTTTACTTCCTTACAGCACTGAATATAGAAATGACGAAGGGAAAGGTTTAAATTTTTTCATTTGGAAATTTCTTAAACTAAGCTAATGGCCTCATATTCGAAATTTGGATTTGCCACTAATCCTTTTGTATGTGGTCTTAAGGTAACTTGTTTAGTAGGGCCTGTGAACCGTGACCGGTAACTCAAATCAAGGATGAGACCAAGTTGGATGAATCCATGGTTTACATAGTGATTTTAGGTTTGGTTGTTAGATGTTTGATACCCTTAATCAAACCTTGTGGAAGAATTTAATATTCGACTTAAATGAAAGATCAATTGCATAGTGCTGATATTATGTCTTATTTCGTGATTTCTTTCTTGGTGTGCAACTGTACTCTTACAGAAGTTGGTTGCACTCCTTTCTTGGCGATTTCGACTAATTGACTTTGACCCGTGAACCCTTGAATGTACATAAAGTTGAATAATATCCTTGCTGTTTAGATGTGTTCCATTAAAGTTTGTGATATTCCTGAAACAGTATGTGTGTCCTAGTTCTCATCTTGTTTGGCATTAACTCAGCTCTTGGATCTAGTGTAGCTTGGAATTTTGTGAATATTTCCAAGTTGATGCTTGAAATTTAGGCAGAAATCGGTGGTTTTTTTTGACAGCTGTACTGAGTTAACGAGCGGGGTTTTAGTCTTTTGATTGGTAACGTCTGTTTTCTTTCGACTTTATGACGACTTTAAGACTATGACCCGTATGCAGAAAAAGACGAACTGTTTGGAGCACTAAAAACCTCTAAGCTCTTCATTTATCCCATAACAATCCTGCTTTTAGTCTTGATTTCCTTTTTTTGCGCTAAAAAACATCATTTACCTGATAACTTGAATAACTGCAGGTGTGCAAAGCCAAGTACGAGGTGTTGCAAGAGCGTTATTCTGGCTGCTCGTAAGTATAATGCTTGTTGCCACTGCTTTTATTTGGTTCAGGTCAGACTAGTTGATTATATTTTGCATATTGACGAGCTGTACGGTTACAATCTTCTGTTTGCATTTTAAAGTAATTCTCCAAATACGCGCATTTCTACATGCCCACTCCTTGAAGGGGGGCACGGGTGTGATTTGCCCACTACCCTACTCCCCCCTCTTCGGACCCTGCCTTGTGCAGATACCGGGTTGTTGACTTTGTTGACTTTGACTTTGAGCAATTCTCCAAAAGCAATTCTGTTGATATCTGTTAAATTCAACTCAACAATTTGGTTCTAATATCTTGTGTTTGTCTGAAAAGTTTATTAGCATTGAGATTGCTTTCAGGATTGATAGTTTAGATTTTAGAATGATCTTGAACTTTAAATTTAGGTGAAAATGCTTCTTTAGTTGTGATAGAATAAGTGTGTAAAGATTGCAAGAGAAGCCCAATTTTGTTTAGTGAGCAAAGTCAGTGCAAGTTTATTGAAAAGGATGGTTGGTGGCCGGTCGCCTTGGAGTGTTCAGACTGGGCACTTAATATTTGAGCATTTAAATGAGCAGTAATCAATAAGTGCTCTGTATGTGCAATTTTCTTCATTGTGGTTTGTTATATTTAGGTATAATACCTTCTATTTGAAACTTCCTTTCTCCCCTATAATCTCTATTTCGGTGTTTAAAACTACTTGAGATTCAGTAATTGACTTGCTATTTGATATGATTTTCTGTAGTGCTTGGGTTGAAGATTTGCGGAGAAAGCGTGTAAATGAATTGCGTAAAGAATTGGAGAAATCAGAGGAATCAATTGGGTAAGTGATAGTATTTGATTTGATGTGGTTTATGGAGATGCCGATTTTTTCATGCTTTCATATGACCATCTCAAATTCTTGTCCAAAACCATGTTTGGATTTTGTTCTCTATGACTTGCTGTAAGTATGTCTATTGTCCTCAAGTTTTTTAACAATGTGAGAGATGGGAAAGATGATCAAACCTATTTAATGTCATTCTTGTTCTCTAGGATCTATGCAGTCGACCCTGTATGGACTATGGACTAGTGAGGATTGTTTTTTTTAGGCTGTCAATATTCCTAGTTTCTTTGTTCCTCTATGAATCAATCCCAAATGATTGTGCATGCACACCCACCAAATTTGTCTTCTTTTCTGTATTGCATTTATTGTGTGCAACCTCTTTTGTTTGCTATCAAGTTGCAGATGATATTTGCTATTAGGGTCAATCGAAAAGGACCTCTTTGTTTCCCAAACAAGACAAGGGTAAGGTTGCGTACATTCGACCCCCCTAAAATCCCGCCTAGCTGGGAGCCACCTGATGGCATTGGGGTGATACTAAGTAGAATAGAATGTTGTTGAAACTATTTTTCCTTCCAATGTAAGCATATGACTGAGTTATGCCAGATGTTTATGACAATTGCTTTGGTTCGTAATGGTACATTTTATGGAGTAATTTATTCTTGGGCTTTGCTTGGATACTCAGATTGGTTGTGGTCTTTGAACTCTGATGTTGTATGCCACTATGCCATGATGCAAAGATGATTTTGTTCGACTATTGTTGATTTCGATTTTGTTTTATTGTTATCACGTAAATCTGCTTCGGGTACTCAACAATCATGGGCCGATAAATTTGAATAATATCCATTTGGATGTCTTTCATAATCAGAAGTTAATTGCTAGTTTAAAAAACTTATCTATGTCGATTTTTTATGCAGTTCTTTGGAATGGAAACTTGAAACTCTAAAATCTGAAAAGGCGGTCTGCGTTTATGCTGATCAGGGTTGTAGTGCAGCTGAATCTTTGGAGCCACTACTCAAATCAGGAGGAAGTGAATCTGCTGGAAAAGAGGCATCAAGGGATGGATCATCCGCAGCGAGTTTCTCTCAGGAAGCCTATACTAGCCGGTTACTGCATTGCCGAGCTGCTGCTACTGAAGAATGTGACCGAAAGCCTGTGGCTACGGAACCGTTCTTAAGTTTAGAGAAATTTTCGGGTATAGACAATTTGGTGGAGACGATGCGCAGAGAGTATGGAGTGAACTTCAGGAGGAAAAGAGGGAAAAGGCGGAGAAAGGATTTGAACAAGGACGGAAAGGAAGGAAGTGTTGATGATCAGAATAACCTAATGTCTTTGCCGGATACCATGTCACCCACGTCACCCGCATCACAAGCTAAGGAAAAATTGACTAGTGACACTATGCACCCTGTGAAATCTCCTGATGCAGATTGTCAGGATCCCTGCACAAGTATGCAGACTCATCCTGTGAGGAATCCTGTCACAGATGATCAGAAACCGTGCATGCGTATGCAGGAAATAGTGGATTTTGTTAAAATCTTTGATTTTGTAATGAAGAATGACCATGCCTCGGTGTTTAGACGTCGACTCGATAGCCAGGTATGAGCAATTATGTGACGTGTCTTTTCCCCCTTTAGAAAAATGCATAGTGGCTCAGCCTGTTGTCCTGGTTGTTTTTGTAAGCCTGTTCCTAGCTTTTAAAGCATATCCCATTCCATGCCTTGAATCAACCTGGGCCCATGATCCCCACTACTTGTGTGCAGGGCGATTTCAGGATTCGAGTATGGTTCGAGCTTGCATACGAACTTAACCAACTCGGCTGTCATATGTCTGTATTATATGTTACACAATTCAATATTAAGAGGATTTTTAGTCAAATAATTCTTGTCATGGCTTAGGCAGGCTCAGGCCTAGATTCTCCCCTGCTTGCGTGTTTTTCTGAAAGTCTATTTTTCATGCATTTCAGCAAAATACAATCTTGGTTTCAAAAATGTGCAATTCAATACATATTCATTATTTCATTTCACGTCGAATTTCGATGAAGTCAAAGATTTATTGTTTTTAAGTAAACTATAAATTATTTGTCTGAAGTTGAAGATGGTATTTGGAGTCAAAGGTCAATACAAAATGACCTCGTAGTTGCTACAAGGTTAAGGCTGCATACACTCGCAGCTCGACCCCTCTTTCCACACTTTGGCGGCCGACTGGTTTTCGACCTCTATTGATTTCTGCTTGTCAATCCTGGCCGACTGATTTCTACTCATCAATAGTGCCATTTATCGTCTTTTTTTGTAGAAGCGAGCCAGATATAAGAGGATAATAAGGCAGCACCTAGACTTGGACACAATAGAATCAAGAATTGCCAACAAGTGCATCACATCAACCGTGCAACTCTTACGAGACTTGCTTCTACTTGCCAACAATGCACTCGTTTTCTACTCCAAGAGCACAAGAGAGTACAAATGCGCGTTAATACTCCGAGACCTTGTTACTAAGATAGTGCATCAACATCATAAAGCGAGCGACAAAAAGGTTGTGATTGCAGCAGTATCAGAAACCCGAAAATCACCAATACTTAAACCGCCTGCAAAACCAAGAAGTGCTCGGCCTTTCAACTGCAAGTTATTCAACAAGGTAATAGATTCCACGCCAGGTGATGCTACCATTGTCGCAATGAAAGCACGTATACGTCCTGCGGGAGGTAATAGTACACCATCCTCAGCTGAATCGCCTGCTTTAACGAAGAAAAGTCAAGGGAAACGCGGGAAAGTTGGGCGTGTTAAACGGGGTAATGCTGGTATACAAGCTGAAACTCCCATGAAAGTGAGGAAGAGAGTTAAGAGTGAAATAGTTGAGCTATAAAATTTGTGGGGATGTAATTTAGCTTTAAGGAGAAACTTTGGAACATTTGAAAACAAAATCCCAAAGATGTACATCCTCATGAGTAATATACTTTTCCTTCAATTTGGTTTTCTTTTTTTAATAAAAAAACTTAATTTTTATAAGGGTGGGAAAAAATTAAATAAATTTATTTGGAAAATTCCACGTGTTAACCTTGAGTATTCGACTTTTTCATGTGGTAGATAAATTGTTTTTTAATCCATATGGTAATCCGTGCTTTCAACTTTTCTATGTAATAGAGAAAAGGTAAAAGTTATTTGTTATTGAAAAATATGTCCATAAAGGTTAATGTGACGTTTTTTTTATGAAAAAAAGTCGTCATGATGGCTAATAATAACGTAAATTTAACAAAAACCTTAATCATATGCCTAATAAGTAGAAAAGTTAAAAGTTAAAGGTCACTACGGAAATAAAAAAAATATATGTGTACCACATGAAAAAGTTAAAAACTTAAGTTCACCGTACGAAATTTTCGAATTTATTTTATTTATTTTTTTCAATTCTTTCGAAAATCTAGTGCAAAATGCAAGTTTATATATATATATATATATATATATAGGATTTGGATCTGGTGAAAACCAATTATCTTGGTGAAAACTGAAAACGTTTAATCTCGACCGTTGGATGGAGATAGACGGCCCCGATTGACACACGATTTTTGGCTGCAGCGCTTCTTCCTTCTCCAGTCTCTCATTTTCTGTTTTTGCTGTTTCTCTCTCTTACATCTTACCCTTGGCTTCTCTTTCATATCCACGAAAATAATTCACTGTGCGTTTTTCGTTCTTCTTTGTTCGATTTCGTTCTTCAATCTCTCTTACTACTATCAATTGCGATTCATCTAAATTTGTAAGTATCTTACATCATTTGTTCTTTCTATGTTCGAATTTAGTTTTTTTTTCGATTTTTTTGTTCGATTTCTACCTTCTTCGCAAGCTTTTCATACCTCTTGCATCATATTTGCTTTTGTTCATTTCTATTTGATTTTCATGTTCGAGTGTGTTCAATTTTATGTTTGATTGTGCTTAGTTCTTCAATCTTGGATCTGAGATTTTAGTTCTTCAATCTGTCATTTCGTTCTTTGTCTTTCGCAAGTTTCTTTGTCTTTTATGTTCGATTGTGGTTGTTTGCTTTGAATTTTTGGTTTCATGCTTGCTTCGTTTGTTTGATTGTTTGATTTTGGTTTCATGTTCGATTTGCGATTTTTGTTTATGTTCAAATTAGGGTTTCGTGATTTTGCTTCCTTTTAACAGTGTCTGCTGGCTTTCTTTCTTCATCTTCTATGTTTTGAACTTTCTTTTTTTTTTTTTTATGATTTTGTTCTTATTTTGTTCAAGCAAAGAGCACAGTACTTTTGTCCTATATAGTGATTATTTTGCTCAATTTTGGTAGTATCTGGAATGATTACTCTGCTGGATTTAGGGAAGTTGATAGATGTTGTTTTTGTGCATTTATGTTCAATTTGAAGTTTATGTTCAATTTCGTTGTTGATTTTGATTTGTATTCTTTTGATTTTGTTTGTAGAATATGGTTTTGAAGAAAGTAAACTTCGAACTACCTAAAGACATTCCAGAATCTTCTACATCAGCTAGACTTCGACCAAATTCGAAGAAGTTCAAGAAAGCTGTGTTGAAAGACCAATCTTTACTAGTTCATGAACAATCTGTACTTGGTCATGAAAAGTAAGTTGCAAACAATACTTAATTTTTACCTATTACATTGTTGTGGTTTTAGGGATACATAATATTATTTTGACAGTACATAATCTTGAATCAATAGTACACAATGTTTTTTTGATTCTTCATTGATTATTTTATAATATTCAATTATTATATACTTCTCTTTTACATTGATGTTAATTTTTTCTAGTATGTCTAGTTTTGTATGCCTCGTGTGGTGTTATGTATTTTTTGATTCTTTATTGATTGATTATTTTATAATATTCAATTATCAATTATTATGTACATAATTGATGTTTATTTTTTCTAGTATTTCTAGTTTTGTATGCCTCGTGTGGTGTTATGTACATATACTAACTTTAGGGGTACATAATATCATTTTGACAGTACATAATTTTGTATGAATAGTACATAGTGTGTTTTTGATTATTCATTGATTATTTTACATTGATGTTTATTTTTTCTAGTATTTCTAGCTCGTGTGGTGTTATGTACATATACTAACTTTAGGGGTACATAATATGATTTCTTCAATACATAATTTTATCAATAGTACACCATGTGTTTTACACTAATTTTGGGAGTACATAATATAATTTTAGGAGTACATAATTTTATTTAGTACTTACTGTTTTATTGATTGTTCATTGATTTATTATGCAATATCTAATTGATATGAATTGGTCATATTCATTGGTCTTTTAGGAGTACACTGTTATGAATTGGTCATATACATATAGTAACTTTAGAGGTACATAATATGATTTCGACAGTACATAGTTTTTTATTAGTAGTACACCATGTGTTTTTATTATATTTGATTATTATATAATATGATTGTTGTTGTTTCCATTGATATTCTTTATTTATTCTTAAATACAGGATATCTTCTTTTCCAATTGAAACATATTGCAAACCTAGCCAAGTCGTTTCTTTGTTTGATGAATTAAGGGATTCAAAACCTCTTAATCTTCAAAAAATCAATGAAATTGGCTTTTCCGGTTTGTCATTAATGAAAATGACTTTTTTTCATCGTGCCATTGTCCCATGGCTTGTCCAAAGATTTGATCCAATCGGACGTCTTTTTTCTGTAGATAGCAACAAGGAGTTTGTTGTGACACCTTTAGACTGTAGGGATGTGTTTATGCTTCCTATATCTAACATTCCTGTTCCTATAAATAGTAAACGCCAACATCATGATGATTATCATTTTGTTAATTTGTTGAAGTCTCATTTAGGACTAGGGAATGATGAGGTATCAATCAAGTGTCTTAGGGAAAAAATGATGACTTTAGTTGATGGGGATGCTAAATTTTTATCAATGTTTGTATTATACATTTGTTCTACTTTTCTCTCTCCTACTGCCAATAAAACTATTGATTTTTCCATTTCTTATGCTCTTTTAGACATTTCCATGATTAGCTCATATAATTGGTCGCAATTTGTTCTAGATCGATTGTGTCGGGCTATAAGTGTTTGCAAAAACACTTCTGTTCAGGGCAGTACTATTCTTAGGGGAAGAGTAACTGGTTGTGTTTTGCTTCTACAAATTTTGTATTTTCATAGATTTGTTTTTCAAGGGATTAGGTCTCCAACCGATTTACCTTTGATTCAACATTGGGATGATGTTAATGTATCCCAAAGGTTAAAAAATGAAGGTTTGTCAGGTTTTGGTTCTGCCTTAATGGACCGTGACACTTATCCAATAAGTGTCATGCATTCTTCTCCTTTTACATCTCCTTTTGTCCCGCGTCCTATTTCTTCTACTCCTCCCTTGTTTTCCGAGCTTTCATCTATTGATGATAACTTCATTCATTATAAAATTCCTGATCATTTGGAAACCAACAAAGAAATCAAAAACAAAGCAGCTCACAATGTAAGTATTTATGTTTTTATTTGCTATTAATATAATTTTTAATTGATGTTTTCATTGTAATTATTTAATATATTTTTATTTGCTATTAATATAATTTTCATTTTATGTTTTCATTATGTAGGTTGATTTAGAGGCTCTACTTTTATTTAAGAGAGATGTTCAAGTTATTTCTGCTATTCAACTTGAGCGTCTTTCTCAAATAAAAGAAAGAATGAATTCTCGGGGCAATGTTGATTCAGAGGGACCTTCAACATTGTCCCAAATGGAGTTTAGTGATGCAGATTTGGAATTTATTGACAAATCTGTAGCTCAATTCAAGGCAATGCAAGAACATCTTCAATCAATGCCTGTTTTTGAAGAATATTTACCTCAAGGTATAGATTTTAATTTTGTGCTACAATAGTATTTTGTTTTGAGAATTTTATTAGTTATTTAAAGATTATTAATGTCACTTTTTCTGTTTTAGATTTGAATGCAAAAGAAGATGTCAATAAAATTTTTGAAGACATTCAAGAAAAACCTGTTGATGATATGAATTTTCCATGCGCAAATCTTGAGTTAAAGATTGATGAAGATTTAAGAACCGAGTTTTTGAAAGAAACTGATTTTTTTGTAATTAAAGAAAACCTTTGTAGTATTTTTTCTAATTTTGATTGTGGGCCCGGTGATGTTGAAGTTAGCTTCATTTCTTCTTACATGAAGAAGAACGCAAATTTGATGAAGCCATTGCCCATCCTTCAACAACAACTACTCGATTTTGTTTTTTCCAAACAAAAGAGAAGGAGTGAAAGGTAAAACATATTTAATTTACTAAATGTATTTTTTTGGTTTGTTTTTATTTAACTAACTAATGCTTTTTTTATGTTTATTTTTTGGGACAGTGAACGACTTTTTCTTTACAAGAAAAAGTATGTTGTGTATACAAATGACTTCCTCACCCTTCAGGCTCACAATCTTGTATCCAATTCAATTGTTGATTGTTGGTCAACTTTGTTGAATGAACATTTGGTGAAAAAGAATGATGATGACTTGAGATTTTTTTTTGATTTATCATACAAGGTATTTTTTTTCTTTTTTTATATTTTATTTTCATTTTTATTTCTTCACAATTATCTTTTTTTTTTTTTTGTTTTTCAGCCTTCTTTTGTAAAGTTATTAAAAGAAGGTGTTAATGATAAATCCGTTGTTGAAGCATTGAAATTATATGTTTCAAGTCACGATGGTACACAGTACTTGAAGAGAGCCAAACTGGTGATATTGTCTTTGCCTATTGTTTTTATTATATTATTTATGGTAATATTTAGTTAGAGTTGATTTTTATTTTTGTTTTGTTTTTAGATTTTTCTGCCAATGCTCATGGATGAACATTATTATCTAGTTGTCATAAACTTGGATCAAGAAAAGATTCAAGTTGTTGATAATAGAAATTATACGGAAAGAGGTCAAGCGAAGTTTGATATGTGGGCTAATGTCTTGGTAAGTAACTAAATAATATAATTTTCGCATAGCTGTGTACATATTGGACTTTTAAGGGTACATATCATAATTTTGTTGGTTTCTTTTCTTTTGTTTGATCAATTTGGTATTTTTTTGTGGTTATTTTCTGTCAGCTGTGTGTTCTTTAAATAAGCTGATTTTTAATTTGAATGCAACATTGATAATTGATTAACTGTTCAAAATGTATTCTTGCGTTTTGTTTGATTAAAAGATATTCAACTAATATCTTTTATTTTTTTAGGCGGAATCTTTGTGTAAAGTTTTGAAGTTTTTCAAGCACCCATGTACGAAGGATGTGTCCTCTTTTGATATTGAAAGGCTTCCGTTCAAGAGTAAAACAAATTCAAATGTTGATTGTTCTATTTTTATGATGATGGCTATGCTCTTATTTGAAGGAAAAGTTTTTCATTCCGACTTACATGAGGTATGAATTATTATCAATGTTTTGTGTTAACCAATACATAATAAAATACTAACATATAATTGTTATACTTGTTTTTTAAAAGCCACTACGCAGGCGTTTATATCGTTCATCAATAGGTGCTGCCATTCTTCTTGATGATTTAAATGAGATTCGAGATGAACTTCTTGCTAAATTAGAAGTTTTTAATGGAGAAGGCAATGCATTGGTTAAGGGTAAAACTGCTGTTAACTCCAAGAAGAAAAGATAGTATATTCAAATCTCTTAAATATGAGTGTATTAACTATGAGTGTACACTGTTTACTCTGATATAATACTCATTTTACTCTGAGTGTATTAACTATGAGTGTACACTGTTTATATCGTTCAAATTTCTTATAATACTCATTTTAACTCCAAATTATTTGAAGTTTAGCACAATATGTACACTGTTTACTCTGATATAATTGTCAAATTATTTAAAATTGGATGGTTACTAACAATTTTAACGTAGTAAAATTGGGTTTTAATTATTTGTTATCTAAAAAACCTAGTATAAAAGTTTCTATCCATTTTTCTAAATAATTAAATTTAATAAAGTGTAGCACAATATGTACACTGTTTACTCAGATATAATTGTCAAATTATTTAAAATTGGATGGTTACTAACACGTTATCTAAATAATTTAATAAAGTATTACCATGTTTATTACTAAATATGTAGAATTTAATATGTACACTGTTTTTAGTAAAGTGTGTACCATGTTTATTACTAAATAATTCATTTGATACTTAATGTAGCTTTTGAAACTCATCAATATGTACACTGTTTACTCATTTTAAATCCAAATTATTTGAAGTTTAGCACAATATGTTACTCATTTTAACTTTCCTAAATCCAGCAGAATAATCATTAACATAAACTCTAAGTAGAAATATACAAATCACTGCCACACAGTTTTAAATATGTACACAGTTTTAAATATGTACCCCCAAAGTAGAAATATGTACACAGTTTACGACAATATGTATACGAATAATGGAGCTCTTGATGTAGAATTTGATCAAGTGTAAGCTGAAATGATAGATATATATAGAGTTTAGCATAATAATGGAGTTCATCTTAAAATAAAAACTACACAATAACTAAAAATACATTTGAAACTCAAATATCAATATGTACACAATATTCTAAAGTATGAACCGTTTTTCTAAAATAAAAATAATATGCTAAAGTATGTCCACCAAATACATAATAACTGAGTTCATCTTCAATCTTCAATCTTTAATCTTCAATCCTCATCTTCAATCTTCATCTTCATCTTCATCTTCATTTGTCTTATTTGCATCTAGCCCAAAACAAAAATAATCAAAACATATTATATGCATTATATATATATATAAGTTATACATAATCAAAACAAAATTTACTTATTACCTTGACCAGATTTTTTAGTTGGGCAATTTCGACTATCGTGTGTTCCATATTGTTCACAAGTTCGGCATAGTCTGAGATTTTTTCTGGATTTCTCAATTGCAATATCTCTGTCGCTCTTTTTCCTTTTTCCAGTACCACTCCCTTTGTTTGAAGACTTAGGAGGATTGAATATATTAATCTCTATTTCATTTGAACCAACAAATGATTCAATATGGCTTTTCCTTTTCCCATGTATATGCGTAGGGGTATCATCATTACTGATCATATCCTTAATTTGCATTTCAGCATTCTCAAGTTTTTCAAGTAGTAACTCCATTGCATCTATCCTACCCTCAGCAAGACTAATAGAAGAGAAGAATTTGCTCCACAAATGACCAAGTAACTCTACTTTCTTATCTTTATCTGCTGATTCATTCAAACATTTCCCAAAGTTGCCAAATATTGGCAATTTCATTGCGTTTTTGCTCCATCGATTCATCATATATTGCTTAGGAATTTCTTTCAGATTTTTCCCTTTCAATATAAAAATAACATGACGACACAACATACCCATGGACTCAAACATTTTACAAGAACACAAACAATCCCTTGAAACTTCAAAATACTTAACATTATAAACTCTACCCCTGTAGTTGTCAATTACCTGGGTATGTTCCACATCATCTCTAACATCCATACTATTCACTCCACAACCAAAACATGCCGATTTGAATTCATTTTGGAATATATAGAACATTGTGTGGGAGTAAAACAAAGATGCATTCTTTTCCAAGGAATGTGGAGAAAAGAGAGTAGGCATATTGTTCTTTGAATCACTGTTTAATTTACTTTGTTCATGCCTTTGAGCATCCAAAGAAGACTCAAATCTTAAATAAAACTCTACTAAAGTTAAATGTGAATTTGTGAACCGTGTGAAGAAATTATTCTCACTTTCAGATATTTGAGTGCTTCTTAATATGCCACCTAAGAACAACTCCCTAAAGTATGACGGTATCCACATTTCTCTAATGTTAAACAAATGGATAAACCAAGCATCATCTACTAATCTAAACTCAGTCATCACTGCTTTCCACTTCAAGTCAAACTCATGTGGTTCAAGATCTCTATCCCATACTACATTGTTTAATTTTTCAGCAAAATCCGTGTCTTTCCACAATGTTCACCAAGCATCATCTAGTGTTACTTTTTAGGTACTTTTTCATGATATCCACATGCGAGTCGGTGTTTTGTATTTTTAAAACCTTTTGTATTGCGGATGGCATTGCGGGATCTTGATCGATAATAATACATACTGGGCTCACACCCTCCCATTGCTTCTAAAAACTATCAAACACCCAGTAAAACTTTGTATGTCCTCATGTGCAATCAAAGTAGCCCCAAAGTAACACACCTTTTATGGTGATCAACACAGTAAAAGACCCAAGACCAAACAATACTTATTTGAGTCAAATGTAGTGTCAAGCGATACCATATCCCCATACAAAGCATAATTTTTCTACAAATAGGGTCACCCAAAAACTCTAGTCAAATGGTTTCCTTTATCTCCTTGTGCTACATCAAACTTAAAAAAACCATTTTGTGTGTTTTGAACTTTTGTGTTCAGATTATTAATAAAAATAGATGTATCGCATCATTTAAATGAGCTTTGATATCCCTTGAAAAATTTTTAAAGTCAACCATTGATGCTCAACATTTTCAAAGCTACCAACATGTTCTTTCATCATCTTGTAACTTCTACTTGGTCCTATGTTGACCTTAGAGTTATCAAATATAAACTTCATATGGCGGATGTAAGTTCTCTAGTATTTGTCAAATGATACATAGTTTTTGGGTATGAGAAATGGTTTGTTTGAGATTCTACAAATTTATAAACTTCCCAATGTCCCTCTTCTGAGGCTCTCAAACCAATCATAGCGTTACATTCAGCACGTTTTAAAGACCTTTTTCTTTGATTTATTGCACTATTTGGATCATTATTAAATCCTTGTTTATTGCAATAAATATATTTTAAATATATATCATTTGTTTCCTTACTTTTCTTTTGTGTTCCCATTCTCTCTGTAAACCCACACATGGAAGCATATGCTTTATAAAGCGTACTCCTTCTTCTAATGTAGAAAAAGCATACCTATATGGGGTGTGTATTGTTTTGAACAGCGAGGTATCCACTCTTTGCTTCCTCTTGGAGTGTAACACGGGATAGGACTAGAACTAATTTGAAGCTCAGTGGATGGACATTGAATTTCTGCATATTGAATAATAGAGATATATATATTAGTATTATTTAATATGTACACAATTTATCTATTTGTACAATAAAAAACTCACTCTAATTATTCAATATGTACCAAATTTACCATAATATGTACACAGTTTACAAATAAATTACATTAAAATATGTATACAGTTTACTAGTATATGTACCCAATGTAACATAATATGCACCGAATTTACAGAGTTTAAACTATGTACATAATATGTACAATGCTGTTATGTACAATGTTTAATACAATGTTTAAACTATGTACATAATATGTACACAGTTGGGTAAATAACTAATTTAACATACTATGTCATTGTGTAACACAATATGCACTTAATTTAACACACTATGTATCTTATACTGAACTAAATAAATAAAGTATACCTTGACTTTGAAAACTTGAAACATCAAAATCTATTATATCAAGAAAATCAATATCTTCATCAAAATCTGGCAATTTGAAAATAAGTGAATTTGTATCAAATAAGTGAATTTGTATAAAATAAATGTAAAACAATATAATTAAATTAAATGAGAAATTTACTTTGATTTTCAACAAATGTTGAACTTGAACTTCTAAGTTCAACTATGTTTGAATTATCAAGTTCTTCCATCCCTATGTTAAAATTTACCAAGTCTGTGAATCAAAGATAAGAATGTACTTCAATTTGAAAATCAAACAATGAAAGATTGTGTGAATCAAAGATAACACTATGAATTCTTAATACAGGATCATTGTGTGTAAGGTTAATAGGATCATCAAATCGAACAATAATCGAACAATTTGAAAATCGAACAATAATTTCATCAAATCGAACAATAATCTCATCAAATAATCAAACAATAATCTCATCAAATCGAACAATATTCAAACGAACAATAATCTCAAGTATGATAATGTATCAGAACATGAATGTCTCAATTTGATTAAAAATCTAAACAACTTAGAAGAAAATAGCCCAGAAAACAAGAATGATCAAATCGAAAACAAGATATGCGATTGTATTTTTGAAGAATAATGTATCAGAACAATCTTCAAACGAACAATAATCATCAAATCGAACATACATAAGAACACAACCTCATATTTTTGAAGAACAACAACTACCCTATTTTTAAAGAACAGAACTTCAAAATCGAAAACAAGATATGCGATTGTATCAAATAAAGGTGTACAATGAATGAATAACAATAATAAAGAACAATATCAATAAAAAAACCCTAATTTGCGATTGTATCAAATAAAGTTCATACCTTTGCAGATTTGTCAAAAATCCCTAATTTGCGATTGTAGCTGGAGTAAAGTATGTCAAAAATGTTAAGAATGAATGATTATGTGAAGTTCATGTGAAAGTTACAATTTAGGAATGGTGAAAGAAACAATTGAAAACGGAAATTGTGAATACTGTGATGGTTTAGGAATGGTGAACGTGTTTTGGTTTTCAGCACTTTAGTTGTTTTACGTCACTCTTATATATATATATATATATATATATATATATATATATATATATATATATATATGTGAACCATGTAGAAGTAGAACAATCTAGCAGAGGTTTTTTTTCTGTTTATTAGGAAAATTTACCTAGAATAATCCAACATATTCGTGATTTTCATACAATAATCTCACTTATTGATTAACCATGAATAATCTCAACTTTAAGGGTATTTGCATAGAGTAAACTTGGGTAATTCGATGACTTGCTATAGTTGGTAACTCACCAAAAAAATAAACTGAAATTAATTTGAAATATACATAAAAAAATTCTAAATAATAAAAAAAAATCATATATTTTTTTGAATATTTTTTTAACATTTTTTTCAAAATTTTATTTTAGTTTATCTTTTTTTTTAAAAAAAAACTTGTTAT
Source organism: Amaranthus cruentus (assembly GCA_019425755.1). Lineage (NCBI taxonomy): Eukaryota > Viridiplantae > Streptophyta > Magnoliopsida > Caryophyllales > Amaranthaceae > Amaranthus > Amaranthus cruentus. Next base: position 1,804,018 of record CM033459.1, on the reverse strand, counting down.
AGTTAGTCATTCAGTCACCGGGTTTGTCCTAGGAAAATATTTCTCAAAGTTGGAATTATGCATGGTTAATCAATAGATGAAATCATTATAGAAAAATCACAGATTAATTAGATTATTCTAGATAAATTTTTCTTAAAATTATGTGTAAACTTTTATTCCCAAGAGACGATAAATAAACTTGTACTAGAAAAATGCGCTTTATATCACATTTGTTCTAACAATGTAGTCCTACTCCTACGTTTAAGGAAATGTGTTTTTACACGGATTAGCGTGCCTTGAACGAAAATGAGCTTCTACCAAGAACGTATAGCAAAATCATGGTTTCGATTAATTCATTAAAGTTTATCAAGACCAATACGTCTTGTTTTAATCAAGATAAATCAGTTTTAGTCAACAATCAACAATCCTTTTTTTCATTATTGGTGAGAAATCCTTTAATTTTACATCCCAATAATATACCTTAATATAATTAAAGACTAAAAAATAATAACAAATTATTATATGGAACTAATTAAATTATTATCATGTATCTTACTTTTTAACAAACCCACAACAAGGGTCAAGAGGTAGTGGGGATTAGTCATTAGATTAAAGAATGTAATAGACTAATAGTGGATTAGTTTATGTGATTTGAGGGAATGTAAACCAAGATCCGTGGAATAACTTTATGGTATACTTCCGATCCTATGTCAGTTTCCTATTTATTTGTTTATGATAAAGATTATAAAAATAAGCTTCATGTACTAGCTAGCAAAATTTGATACTTTTAAGGGGTAAAAGTGGGATGAAAACTTTCTAAAAATAAAAAGTATTCTAAAGTGGAAGAACTTTTGCAATTACTCATTATAGTAAGGTGGAAGAACTTAAAAGAACGGAGGGAAGAACTAAATTAAACCAATTAAGTCAGAATAAAGAACTATTCGCTTGCAAATCGGGTCTGAACTCGGACCAATCTAGATCTTGATTAGCTATACGAAGTGTATTAGTATATTCAAACTTTTGGCATCTGTAAAGGTACAAGATCAAAAGTTATTTATAATGATAATGATAATGATAATTAGGATTAGTAATGACTCTTACTTGTTTTAATTAGGAAAATTTGCCTAGAATAATCCAACCTTTGTCTGATTTTCCTACAATAATCCCAAGTATTGATTAACCATGAATAATCCCATCTACTGATAGTTGTTTCCAATGGCATCCAAGCAAGTAAAACAATCGGTTACAGCAGGTCATTTCTTGACCTTTTTCTTCATCCAAGCATCTTCTTCTTCACATGACATTTCCTCCATTAAAACCAGTTTACCTTCTTTTACTTCAAAATCATTATTTCTCTCATATACACTAATTTTTTACTTGCTTGGATGCCATTGGAAACAACTATTAATAGATGAGATTATTCATGATTAATCAATACTTGGAATTATTGTAGGAAAACCAGACAAAGGTTGGATTATTCTAGGCAAATTTTCCTTTTAATTATAATCACTAACTAACCAAGCTTGCTTTGTGTAGTAGGTCCAAAGCTAACTTGTGATTAAAAGTTACGAAATCAATTCTTTTTCTTTTTAATTCATGAAGGACGGAGTTTTTTTTGGTTGGTGTGGGAATTGGCTATTAATTAAAAATTTTAATTTAGTTTAAACTTATATTCAATTTATAACAATTCATTTTTAACTTTAATTTACTTCAATTTATATCACTTCATTTAGTTTAAACTTATTTTCAATTTATATCAATTCATTTTTAACTCCCCAGACTTGAGCGAATAAATTAAATTATTCTTTTTAATTTATTAATAATTCATTATTAACAGTAATTTAGTTTAATTCTATTCAATTTAATTAAAATAAGTTTAGTTTAATATAATCAAGAGAATAATCTTTTTTTTTAATATGCGCTAGCTACTATAAACTACTTATAAACTATACATTCATGTCAAAGTTTTTTCCTAATAATATCAAATTAGATTGAATTACTACTAGGATTTGACATATTAAGAAAGCAAGGGAAGTTAAATAATACCAAAAATTTACATTACTTGTTAAACTAAAATGAATGAGTATGAAGCAAAATCTAGCAAGTTATGTTGATTGCATATTTTTTCTAAAAATATTGATCTTAAAAACTAAACATATATCACTTTTACTAGCACTTTTTTAAAAAGTTGGTAATACGAAAAGAACACGTGTCTTGAACTCCAACATAAAAATAACTCATTATCAGATCTAAAATATTAATATAAGATAAAATAAACATTAATCTCTATATATATGCCGAGCTAACTCAAGTATCTTTGTTCAATACTAAAACTTTCAATCAAATAACTCAAAATTGTCAAATTCTCCCGTATCGTGTGGTCGGAGTAACTACTAGACTCTAGAGGAGAAGATATCGACCCTACATGGACATGTCCATTTGTACACTTTAAAAACTTACAAACTTGCAATAAATTATAAAAACACTTTTCGCAATCTTAGCGTACGATATAAAATTAGCATCAACCCAAATAACACAACATAACCCAGCTTATTTTTTGTTTATCGTCATCCCTGCCCCTTAAACTAGCTTCTTCCCACACTTTTCGCTTTATGTTCTACTCTTTCTCTCTCTATCTCTTCCTCCATAACCAAAAAGCTTTATTACATCACCTTCTTCACCCTACTATTCCTTTTTATCTCTAATAAAACACTGCCAAATCTCGTTCACACGCGACTGAGTCGACTCAGCACCGCCCAACACCATCACTCGGTCACCGACTTCATAAAAAACAAAAAAAAAAAAAAAACAATTTTGGTTCAATTTATACAATTTTCAGGTATTTTTCTTATTGGGTTGTTTAAAATTTGAGTAAAAATCCAGTCTTTTTTGAATTTTTGCTGCCAAATCGCTTTTTTGTTGTTGCATGTAATTCAAAGATCCAAACTTTATGTGATTTTATTGGGTTTAACCTTTGCATTAGCATTTTCTTGGTTCTTCATACTGATTGTAAGATTCATTTTTGATTGGGTTGTAAATTTATAATAATGAGATATTGATAGAATTTTTAGCTGATGATTATTTTATTAATGTGAAAAAGATAGAATATTAGTTTACCTACCATAAGGTGAAATTATCCAAGATTGGTCAAGAGCATGTTCATAAGTTGCGCAATTAATTATTAATTATAATAATAATCATAATCATTTCCATTTTAGTATTAAATTATTATGGAAATTATTGTTTTGATTGAATAGTAGGTGGCAATGTAAAGGGTGAGATTTTTTTCTATTTATGTCTTGGTTATAATTTGGTGCAAAATTGAAGCTATTTGCTTATAAAAGTAATTATATTTGGTGGGCTTTGATTTTTCCTTCTGGGGTTTTCTGGGATTGTTGCTGTATCAAGTTTTCTTTCAAAAAGTAAGAAACTTTTGCATTATTACTCAATTTTTATATGTTTGATGTATTACTACTAAAGTGCAATTGTTGCATGTGTTTTACCAAGTGTTTAGTGTGGTGGGTATTTGCTGTTTTTGGATTGGCATCTCTTGAGGGTTTTAGATTTTTGCTAGTTTTGTAAATATCTTTGTTGCTACATGGAATTTCCTCTTTTATTTCACTAAATACTCAAGAAAATGTATAGTAATGGCTTATGCTTTGGTTTTGGATTATAGTTTGAACTATATCAAAATGTCTCGTTAAATCATGTGCACTTCAGTTGCAGTTGATCTTTTCTAAATTCTAACAAGAGTCAATTGGAAACAATCTCTTTCTTAATGGGTAAGGTTGCTTGCATTCAACGCCAAACCCTGCCTTGGTTTGAAGCCTTGTAATGGTATTCGGGGTAATGGAATGTTGTTGCCTAGGATTCGTGTTCTAAATTCTAAGCAAAATGAGTTGGTCACAGTTTTTGTGTGATGTTGCAAACCTAAATTGTGGATTCATTTTGCTAAGTATTTACTGATGTATTTGTACTCCTAGGTTTTTAATTATTGACTCTAAATATTTTCAATTTTTGTAAAATTGATGTCAATAACAACTTTGTGTCATTTATTCATGCCATCTTAACTAGTAGAGATCAAAGAAATACATTTCTTTGGGGTTTTTTGGTAAAATATTTTGATTGGTGTTCTTCAATCTATGAATTACCCAACAATTTTGATTGGAAAATAATGAAATTAAATCGAGAGAATGGCTTTTGCTTGTAAATGAATTATCCATGTATTACCCTAGCAATAGTATATCAAATTCTTTTTTGGTTGTAAATGAGTGGGGGTTGTGGTGAAATCAAGGGAATGGAGGGGTTGGAAGATTTTATTCCCGTAAATATTTTTTGCGCGATTGCATGTCTTTTTCTCGATGAAGTCCAAAGTATTGACTTTCCCGTTGAAAATTCTCCGGAGAATCTGGTTATTCAATATTTTTATCAGCTTCTTGGTTGAAAGATGTTTTGTCACAAGTTTTTTGCTATCACATTTCTTTACTCCCATTAATAAAGAAAGGGGAGGGATGAGATACGTGGTAGATTTAGTTGTATGCTGTGAATGCTTACTTAAATGACAATTACTTATCGTCATTCTTCGCTGCAGTTTGTTATGAGAAGGAGGTAGGCTACAGTTGAATGTCTCTATGAAGACATTAAAATCATGGAGATGGTTGCCTAGAAAGAAGACCGCTCTGTCTGATGGGGTAAATTTCTCACCACCATAGATTCCTGTTGTAGTTTTGTGTGATTGCAAAGAGTGAACTTTGAAATTCAAATCTTGGTTGTAGGGACCACATGGAGCACATGGATACAGGATGAACCAACTAGCTTTCATGGCATTTGTATGTATAGCGATGATGTTCATTGTGTACAGAACTACAAACTATCAGTATCAACAGACAGAGGTTTGGTCATATAGATTTTTCTGTATTTGCTTGTCATTATCTGCTGACTGCTCCCAAATCCCGTCTAGTTTTTGAAAAATTTAAGTTTGCTATTGCATTTGTTGTCGATGTTGAAAGTTGAAATCCCGTGTCTATCTTGAAAGATATTGTTTTCCATTAAGTTTTATGAGCCTTCATTTGTTTCCCAATATTTGACGCTAAATTTAGTCGGCTCTATTATTTTTGTATTTTCAGATGGATGCTAAAAGACACCCCTTTGATAACACAGAGGTATAGTGACAAATCATCACATGACATATGAGTATAATCTGATTTTTGAATGATTTGAATGAATTTTAATTTTATATGCTATTGTTTTCCTAAACCTAGAAGACAAAGACATTGGAGTTGGATAATTTACCTCGAGGCATAATTCAAGCAAGATCAGATCTGGAAATGAAACCTTTGTGGTCTCGTACTAAGCCGAAGGTGAGAGTTGGTTTCTTTCCACCTCTAATACATTCAGTAGACATTCATCTTTTGTATAGATTACTGAATTACAACACTTAACGACCCGTTTGGTTAGTAGTACTAAATGGTGGTAATGAGAATGATTTATCGTGTAAAATTCATCAAAAGTTCCATTTCATTCCCATGAAGATGATACTTTTTGTTTACAAATTTCCATTACCACTTAATACCACCTCTTTTAATGGTAATGCATTGGAATGAATTTTATGAAGCAAGTGAGATGATTAAAGTCGGACAAGCATGTCCATCAAGGTAGCCAGACATTTTTTTAAAATTAGGCTAGTTTTCATTCCCATTATCACCGTTTTTTACCACTTACCAAACGGGCCGAGTGTTAACATTAAAGAGTAGTTGGTGTCCTTCCCAGGTTTCTTTTGTCTGTTTGCTAACCTTCTCCTCAAAGGCCGAGTTACTAGTTAGAAAATTACTCGACTTTGGTCTAACAATCAAGGGGATATAGTGCACATGAAGTATTGAAGTAATTCAACATTTTCTCATTAAATTGTTGTTTTCCTAGGTTGACGATTCTAGTAGTCATAACTTACTTGCAATTGCTGCTGGTATTAAGCAGAAGATTAATGTTAATTCTATAGTTCAGAAGGTATTTAATCTTGAACAATTGTATTTTTCGATTCGCTTCATATTTGCATTTTTTCCTCTTGGCCAATTTACATTCCCAATTTCTCCAGTTTCTTGCAGAAAATTTTACTATTATACTATTTCATTATGATGGCAATATGAACAGCTGGTGGGATTTAGATTGGAGTAATAAGGCCATTCATATAGCTGCACATAATCAAACTAAATGGTAAGGTTCAAATTACTTCGGTATTTCCTCCCATCAGATGATCTTTACGTTGTATCTGTTACATTTTGCTGGAGATGCCATAGCCTAAATTAGGTACTTTTTTGGTGTACTTATGACCCCCAAACAGTATAACATAATTCGCTTCTTGAATTCGTTATTCGCTCGAATTTGCCCAAGAATAGCCCAAAACCAACCATAATTTGCTTTTTTCGATTCGTGATTCGCGAGAAGATCAACGAATTTTGTGACGCTGCCCCCAAACCCCACCCTAGGTGGGAGTCACTTAATGGCTTTAGGGTAATAGAATGTTGTTGGTGATGGTGCTGATTGAAATTGATTTTACTGATTTTTATTTTGTAGTTCAAATTGAATAGAACTGAGCCTAAATGTGAGATTGCATAGAGTAATATTAGTTTGATGTGTCTTGGAGATTGACGTAAGTTATTCATTTACTGATATAACAATATATATTAGGCGGCTACTAGTTGATGGGTCTTTCAGTTTGTTACTTATGTTAATATTCAGCTACAGACTTTATGTGCTATAGAATAGCCTTGCTATTTTCCAACCTTACTCTTCTTGTTCAATTAGAGTTTAAGTTGGAGTATTGACCCTTATACCGTTTCTTGTTTATTCATACTGTTTAGGTGGTTTGCAAAACGTTTCCTACACCCGGATGTTGTTTCTGTTTATGACTACATATTTTTATGGGATGAAGACCTGGGAGTGAGACACTTTCATCCGAGAAGGTACGACAATTTCACTTCTGATTGGCAATTTAATAGGGAAGTTCTTTACTTGTCTAAAATTTGTTAGGAAGGTACTCCTTCCATTTTAGTTACTTAGTTATGTTTAGAACATTCCAATTAAACAGAGAAATGTAAACATGGTTTTCAGGAATATATGTGAGTTAAAATATATGTGGGACCTTGTTAGACTCGTCTCGATATATAAAATTTTGATATATATTTTTGATATATAATTTAGTTTTAATATATAAAAGGACAAGTATTCAATTTCTTAGAGGAGATTAAGACTAAAAAATAATGGTTATATGCTTATGTCCAATTTACTCACTTGCTGTGTGTTTTTTGTAATGTTGCCCTATACATGCTTGTTATAGATTCTTTTCTTGACAACAGGTACTTGCAAATTGTGAAATCTGAGGGATTTGAGATATCTCAGCCTGCTCTGGACCCTAACTCAACTGAAATACATCATCGTATTACGATTCGGAAAAAGACAAAGATGTTCCACAGGTAAATTAGCTGCTATGTTCTTCATGTTTCTGATCTTTGATCTCTTAAAATTAAATTAAATCATTTGCTTGATTCCTCTACCTTTCTGCAGGAGAATTTATGATTCCAGGGGTTTTACAAAATGTACAAGTTCTAGCACGGGGCCGCCATGCACTGGGTATACATGCACAAACAATTATGAATTTTCCGATTTGTTTGCTTGATCTTAGGTTTTTGCTGTAAACTTCGGCTTTCTTTCTTTCAACTGTTGTTCTTGTTAGTTTCTACCTTGTGGAAGTTGGAGGTGCTTGTTTCCTTTTGCCTTTTTGGATGGTAATTGTTTGATAGCATGCCAAGAAGCATTGTGAATTTATTTTGACTTGAATCATAGTCATAATGCATAAAATGTCTGAGTTTTCAATGAACGTTCTGAATCGACGCAAGAAGTATTTCCATTTTTTTTGCTATCCTAGCAGTTTAAGATTACACTTAATTTGATTACATTCTAGTGAATGTATTGATTTTTATGGAATAAAGAAGTATTAAATGAGGCGTTAGGGGACTTTACCTTACTAAAAATGATTGTATATCAGCTGTTATAAGAAATGGGTCAACAATTCATAATAGTCCATTCCATTCCATTAACCCATTGGCATTAAGTGGCTTCTGTCTAGGCAGCGTCTTGGGGCCAGATGCGTGCAACTTTATCCTTGTTGGTGCTAACAAAGAGGTTGTTTTCAATTGACTCTGGTAGTAAACATCATTTGCTAATTGCTACTTCACATAAATAAGAAGTGCATATGATTTAATGAGCCATTTTAATATAGTCCATTACAACTATTTTAAGAAGCGATTTTTAAAATGGGTGTCTCGAGTATATGTGGTCAATTTAAATTGGGTGTCTCGAGTATATGTGGTCAATCAAGAGTGATTGTTTGAATTGTTGCGGTGGTCATAATCAAGATTTACATGTTGTACAGATGCTATTGTGAATTTTGATTTTTGACAATATCAACTTGAGGTGATTTAAGGAAGTGGCTAATGGCATTGACAGTAATTGTGATTTCTAAGCATTGCAAATGAAGGTCTAGGCTTGATGGCAAAGAATTTGTTGGTTACTTATTGTTCATTGTTCTTGATTGTTTGCGACAATGCTCATCTTGTCTTTGCATATCTTGTCTTTAGGTGGGTTGAAGGTATGGCCCCTGTGTTTTCGAGGTCAGCTTGGCGTTGTACTTGGCATCTTATGCAGGTATGCAAGTATTTTTTTTGTTTAAGGTTACGAGAATTTTCTTCTTTTTACAGCCTGCTGATGTGTTATTATTACATTTGTTGAATTAGAGCTCCTATGTATCTCTAATACAGTCCATTATATTGTTTTTCGTGCAACCTCGTAATTCATGGGATTTTGTACACACTGAGTCTAACATATTGCTTCCTTCATTTCAGAATGATCTTGTTCATGGCTGGGGATTGGATATGAAGCTCGGTTATTGTGCGCAGGTAAGATATTAAATTATCGTGGTTTCTTTGTCGTGCGCTGGTAGACGTTTTGTTGTAGTATCTGATATACGGATTGTTATGGTCTTATGGATAATTGGAATGCGTTAGCTTTAAGACAAAATATATATATATATCCATCTAGCTTCTCATTTGAATTATATATTTTTAGAGAACTCCCTCTGACCTAAAGAATTCACATACATTTTTCTTTTGAGTCCATCCTTTAGAATTTGGTATGATTTTATTTTTGACTATGACACACACTCTTTAATTTTTATCTGCACATTTAACTTATCTGTTCATCCCATCCACACATTTCTCCGTTTCCCTGTTTTTGGTAGATGATAGGAGCTATCAGTAATCTGACACATGCTGCTCCAACTCGTAACAATATATTTTCGTCCTGTTTTTCCAAAATCTTATTGTGTTGTGTTCGGTTAATAGCCATTCTCTTGGTCTTGTTTGGAAGGGTATATCTATATCCTTCCGTCGTCTTTTGTGGAATCCATTTTAATTGGTTGCCGTGATGTGTTGATACTTTATGCCCTAGCTATGTAAGCGCTGCTATTTTTTCTACTTGATATGTCCAATATAAATCAATTTTCTTTTGTGCACATCGGTAATAACATTTTATTTGCTTTTGACATTCTATCTTCTAAGCAACCTATGTTATATATATTTTTTTCACAATTGGCAGGGAGACAGGACAAAGAAGGTAGGCATCATTGATAGTGAATATGTCGTTCATCAAGGCATACAAACTCTTGGCGGTTCATCAGCTAAAAAGGTTGGTTCAAATGGATATCGAAATGTACTTCCTGTGATACAAAACATACAAAAACCTCTAAATTTGAGTTTGTTTTTTTTTCCTGGATAAATGGTCCATCCGATTTTGTCGTTTACGAGTCATTCTGCTTGCAGGTGCCAAAAACAGAACACACGACAACAGCAAAGGTAATTTACTTTCAAGTTGTCCATCTTGTTAATGGATTTATATCCGTGCGATAGATATTCACCTTTTTCTTTTCCGTGATGACAGCAGAAACGTCAAGGCGTCGATACTCGTGTGCAGGTGAGTGTTATTGCCTCTTTCAGAAGTTATGTTTCTGTCGTTTCGAAGATTTATAGATGGGACATAAGGGAATGATGGGGATCGGGGAATGTAGATTCAGAATAGATTTGAAGCATTTCTTTGGCCACGTCTAGATTTACTTTAAATTAAAAGACCGAAAAGAAGTCCATTCTCTATGGAGTTAGAGACTTATAGTTCGTTGATTCCGAATTGTAATGGATGTCAACATAATAGCCCGCTTAAGCATCTGCACTTCATATTTATATGGGGTTGCTGATTATTTTTTCTATCAAGGGACAATCGGAAAAAACGTCTTTATATGTACAAGGTAAAGTTGTGTACATCCACCTGTATAAGCCCAATACGTGGAAACCCATGTAGGAGTCATTTGACGACATTTGGATGATAATATATGAAAGGAGCGAAATAAATGTTTAGAACTTTGGGAAGAATGTCTCACTCTATTGATAAAATGGAAATGGAGCAGATTCGCAGGCAATCAACGCTTGAGCTCGAAATATTCAAAAAGCGGTGGGAGAAAGCTGCCGAGGAGGATATTACTTGGGTGGATCCATATCCGGAAAGTAATAGCTGGTTGAACCTTTTCTCTAGACGTAAAAAATCGAGAGGGAAAAAAAGTTGGTAGCATATAATGTTTATATCGGCTGTGAATAACGAGTTCTTCAACATAGGTTGGTAATTGTTATAGACGTTCCCATATCGCCTTGTAGCTTAGAAATTCACATGCTCATAATCGCCCCTGAATTGATCGTTACATCATGTACCTTTGTAATTCTATTGCTGTGCATTTACAGGATAAAATCAATCAATTCTTTTATTTTAGTTTCGTTTTTGTAAAGACGCTCATACTCCATTTAAATCATAGTCGATTTAAATTCGGGAAAGTAGATGGAGAATTGATGCATCGTGAGGAGCATGAAAGGATTAGTTAGTCGTATATAATCAGATTCATCTTCTTCGTCCTTATGGATAGAGATCGGGTTTGTTGTTATGTTGAACTATTTTAATTTACAATCAATTTTGCAAAGGAATTTAATGTTCATTCAAAAAAATTAGTGATATTTTATTTACTTCCAAAGTTCAATACTAAAAGTTTGTAGTATTGTGTTGTATTCAAATTCAACAAATAGTCTATAATTAATTATTATGATGGTTTATTGTTTCAATTATAATAGAGTTTTTTCCAAGTTTGTTCGATTTAGTTCAATTCAATATATTATTTTATACGTGTGTTTGAATCGAAATTGACTTTCATATACCCTTCTTGCAGGGTTAAGATGAACATGTGCTCTCTTGGGAGACCGTTTTTTGTAAAAATAACTCAAAAGTTCAGTCTAAATTTATATTTAGAGTTTGTAACAATATATATTTATAATTGGATTGGGCTTTTGAGAGCCGTCTTTACAAAAGACGGTCTCAAGTAAAAATTTGTATAAGATGAATGCTCTATCAAGTCGAAATTCGTATAGGTCACACAACCCGACTCAAATTAGACGTTTATTTAATAAAGAGAGGAAAGCAAGAAAATCTCCCTTCCCTTCTAGGAGTCGTCGTCATCATCATACTTAGTATCACGCTCATAGACAATCTATGGTCAGGTCTGAGGAGGGAAGATAGACGTTATCTCATACCCATTAGGAGAGGCCGGTCAAAGAGTCTCTCGGCTCAACTTCCCTTCAAGGAGTCTTTAGAGAAATCAACTATTGAAACTTTTTTGTTAGTTTTAGTCCTTAGACAACATGTTTACGCATTATCGGTCTTTTTGAATTTGCTGAAGACATTTTTTTTACGTATTATCAATCTATTTGAATTCACAAATTCTTGTGAAACTGTCTCTTTAAGAGACATTTTTTAATTAGGTCGGCCCTTTTTATATTTTTAGAATAGCATATAGCCACAGGAGTACTTTTTAGAATAGTATTCATTGTCGTACTTTACGTATTCTAGAAGCCCATCATATACAACTTCGTACAAGTTACAACTCTTCACATTTTCACGAGGAAAGGCGTGTGGCCGTGTAGGCTGTAGCTTAGTGGGAAATGGGAATGGTCTTTATTCCTAGGACTTTGTTATTCATAATTTCATATGATATCAGTGGCTTGATACCAATTTAAAGATATTTTGATTTTTGATTTAACGGTGGTCTGTTTAATTGTTGGTATTAAGTTGCTACGATGAAAATGATTTATGATGTAAAATTTTTGATTATATATTATATGTTATTTTCATAGTAGTGAAATTTTAATTTTAAAAAATATTTATGTTCATAATTTTCTATTATTTTTTAATATACACAGTTCTATATTTTCATTATTTCTACCCCTTGAATAAATATTCAACATTCGTTCATAGCATAATTTTGATATATGATGATTTTGATATGAAACGTCAATTAAAAATTTGAGGATAATGAATAATGGTTCTTAAACATGGCAAATTAAAAGTAGGAAGTAAGTAAGTTTTAATAAAGTGGCAATAAATAAATAAATAGAGAATTAATTGTGTAGATGAAATTAAAAGAGAGTTAAAAAATATAAATAAGATTAAAAAAAGTTTTGGATCATTGTACAAAAATAAAATTGACGCAAATTAAGTCATGAGGGAGGATGAGCTTATAAGAATTAAATTCATATATTAATTTAAAAAAAATGATTTACTTCATATTTTAAATGAATAAATGATACAAGACCAAATTCTTTTAATAAAATTATTAATAATCAAATCTCCTTGTATTAATTCCTACAAAAAATAGAAAAATAAATATTTATATTACTTTTTTTTTTGAAATAATATTACTTTACTTAAATTTCAACAAAAAAAAATAATTAGAATGAAAACCAAACACTGCCTCCTTAGAATCCACTAGTGTTCACAAGACTTAACAATTACATATCGAAAAAGTCATCCAAATTCCTTCCAACCCAATTTATGAACAATTTTGCTGACCAAATACCAAAGACCACCTCTTTCTCTTCAACTTCTTCATTCTTCCCATTTTTTCTGTTTCCTCTATTCCATATTCTTTCTTTCACCCCTTTAATTTCTCCCATTTTTTTCAGAATCGTTGTTTAGGTTATTTGATTCACTGATTTAGGTTTTATTGTGAAGATCTCAGAAATGGCAGGTCGTTACGATCCGAACCCTTTTGATGAAGAAGAAGTCAATCCCTTTTCTGTATGTTGAATTCACTCCTTAATTTCTTGTTTTTTTGAACCCGTTTTCCTTTAAAGTTTTTATCTTTCTTTTTATATGGGTATATATCGGCTTCATGTTTGAATGGGTAGTTTTCTTTGATTTTCTATTTTTAAGCCTGTTTTGATTCTGGGTACATTCAATTTTAAGGGTTTGATTGATTTCAGATCTGGGGTTTTTCTTGTTTTTGGTTCTTATCACTATGGTCAAAATCAGTACCATGAGTTATGGATTTGCGTAAATGATGAAGTTTATGTACACAATTAGTGAAAGTATATACATGGACTGTTGCCTTTTGGATTAGGGTATATTTTTTTAGGTGTTTGATATGAAAACTTTGTGTCCGATCTTAATGGAATGATACTCTTAGTTACTCGAATTTGTGTGATGAATGGATGTTATTCATTGTAAAAATAATCTTGGCCGTCCATTAGGCGTTTCGAATGATGTATCAGAGAAGGATGAAGAGGAGGGTTTTATATCATATCATCGTTCTGCGATTTGAAGAAATTTAATGGCTTGCAAAGATTTTGGAATTTTCTGTCTTTGTTTAGTGAATTAGTATGAACTATTGCTGGTTCGTTTGGATGGGGGTATTGTTGTTGGTATTTTTTCGATTAAGTGGTTTATGTTGAAATATCATGTCCGTTAATCGGATAGTTTTATGCATTATTACATTGGTCACTTGAAGCATGAATGAGTGTTGACTGTGTTGTTATTCCTTGCAAGCCAACCTGCCTTTGGAGTTTGGATCCTTGTCCACCTTCCACTCCCTAATCTAATATTTTCTACTTTGAGATTGAATAGACTCTGGGCATTTAAAATGGGTTATAAGAAAGTAATGAGGATAAGAAAAGGGAACCCTTTGGAGAATTAAGCTACTTTGTAAAAATGTGGATATTATTATGGAGTTTTTCTGGAGTAATGTTAGGGAATGTAGAAATGTGTTTGCATTCTGTTTGTTTATCTTATCTTTGACTATGGAATGATATTACAAGCTTAGAACGACTAATATTTTGGATTATTATCAGAATATCATCTTTGATATGTTTGATTCATGTTTTGTTGAAGTGATTTGGGGAATCGAGTCATGAAACCAACTTGTGGTTGTTGGAATTTGTAAACAGTCCTTTCCGTGCCACCTTGTACTGTAATTACATTGTTACGATGGAAAACTTAATGAAATTCTGTTGATTTGAGCATGTCTAGTTCTGGCATGATTGCTTGGATGTTTGTAGCCTACTAATATAACTGATTGACAGAAAGGAAGGTAGATGGGAAGGTAGTATATTTTGTCTTAAAATAGTCTCTCTTCAATGTTCAAACCATCTTAAGTTCTGGTGGAAAGTGATCCATTAGTCGCAAGAAGCCTCCTCATGAGAAGGTTACTCTGTCTCTTTAATGATTAAATGTGGATTAGATCTTTCTAATTCAGATATCTTTACCTTCTTTAATATTGTGTGATGTAATGTAATTCATGGGCAAATTGCTATAGTTCTTCATCATTAAACGATCTTTGTTGTGAAATATATATCTTCTTTGCGTTTGTTAACTGCATAAGTGCATATATATGTTCCTCAACAGCTAATGTTCTTTTATATTTATAGGGACAGGGAGGGAATGCCAAGTCTTCTGGCCAGTCAAACTTTGGCGGAGGAGCTTTTTACATGACTGTAAGCTTTGTTTCTTACCTTTACAACCTGCGTATCCAATCTGACTTGTACATTTATATCATCTGTCTGAGCTTGTAGTATTAAATTCTAGTCTTTCATTCGCTAAAGAATATGGAAGAGTGAGTGAGTGAGTATTTTTTTTTATTTTAACCTCCTTTTTTTAATAAAGAGAACCATTTAATTTGGGAGTAATATTTTCCTGTAGGAAGACCACATTGTTATATCAAATTTTAGGTTCCGACACTTGTACTGATGTAATGGATCATTTTTGGTGGTAGGATTTGAATTTTGTGATCTCGAATATTTGAACAATTCTTTTGTGTTATTAAGGGCTCTGGCACTTTTTTCAGTCAGTCGATGATGATTGATCAGTTGATGGCTTGCTTGTATTTAAATATTGACTTTCACGTGGTTTTTAGAATCCTGGAAGTGTTCCTCCAGCTGCAAATTCAAGGCTTTCTCCTCTTCCCCCTGAGCCAGCGGATTTTTACAACCCTACAGCTACTGTTGATATTCCTCTTGATTCAGGAAAGGTAGCTGCAAAGATTTGCACACTGGGTTTTCTTTTCTATTTTGTCGCCTTTCATATGTACATGTGCTTGCTACCCTTGGCTGCTTAGCATATTAACAACTTTAGACTTATTATATAGGATTTGAAGAAGAAAGAAAAAGAACTACAAGCAAAAGAGGCAGAATTGAGGAAGAGAGAAGAGGTAAGTTTTATGCTAAAAGTAGATTTTTATTTCTCTTTATTACTTGAAGGGAGTTGGTAGTCAAGTGCCCATTTCTGTTTGTAGGTATCTTCTTACAGACTGCCCATAATTTTTTTCGTTAGTGCTGTGAATTTTATTTTTTTAAATTATTGGAGTACACATAAAGCATCCAGGGATCTAATTCGGCCTATGATCTTTATAGTGGATTGTGGTTTTTGTCGTATGGTGTGTTTTTCTAGTCTTTTTGATAGTCTTTTTAACTATGTAGGTACTCAAACGGAAAGAAGAAGCTGCGCAACGAGGTATTCTTGATTGTTTGCTTACATAAATTTGTTACTGTTGTGCTCTATGCCTCTACCTGTTGGTTTTGAAAGATCCTGTGCAGGATTAACTAGTAAGAATAATAATCAGTTTTGAGTTTGGAACCTCATTTTTAGATTCTTGTGCTATCATCTCTCAGGAATTTCAGTACTTGAGGTTTTCTACCTATAAAGCTTGCGTGTGAACTGTGAAACCATCTTTCTGATGATATTTGATTTTTTTAGAAATGTTCTAGTATATGATAATTCAATCATCTTTTAAAGCTTATTTCTCATGGTTTTTAACGGTCCCCTTGAGTTTTCTCCAAGATACGTGAATAGGATCACTTCGTGTAGACCAAACTGAATGAGATGGAGTGAACATATAATGATGATTGTTATAACTATATATTTCAATAGCTTTGTAGATACATTAAGTGTCCTTATTTAGATATTGCTTAGTGAGTACTACATGTTTCTAATTTAATTTGAGGCGAAGGCACATATATTTAGACCTCAATATGGTGGAACTCTGGAGTTCATTCTAGGTTTTTGTTGACAGTTTCGAAAGTTTAATACTTCCTCTTATTCACCTTAGGTGTCCCATTTACTTTTGAGACACTATTCATCTATCACTCTTAGATTGCATTTTATTATTAATCTATAAGTTAAAACATAGTCATGTGGGATCTTATTTGATTCGTTTTGATATAACGATTATTAATATCTAACTTTTTATAATTTTTAATTATACATAACTTGATATATTAAACATCGAATAAATGCATTGGATAGAGTGCATAAAGTAAATGAGACTCTTAAGATGAATAGAATGGAGTATTTTTAGAAGATGTTCATTCATGATAGCCACCTTAACTGCTTGGAGCTAATTCCTGGTTTGATTTGCAGCTGGAATTGTTATTGAGGAGAAGAACTGGCCTCCGTTTTTTCCAATCATCCATCATGATATTGGAAATGAGATACCAATTCATTTGCAGAAGTTGCAGTATACAGCTTTTGCCACACTGTTAGGTTTGTTTCTTCTTTTCCTTATGTCTGAATTTGACTTATATATGAGGTGTATCATGGATAAGTGCTTCAAATGTAGTTCCATTTCGAAGGACTGCATGGTTAATTGGTTACCAATTTTTAAAAAGGCGCAAGATGCACTATACACTGTTTAATTCTGAATGCATAGCAATATTTTGCTGTTTGCCTTATGAGCTTTCTGATGCTCAACTTTCCTCTTGTTTTTTAGCACCATTTTTTTATTTATATTTGATTATTTTTAGAAATAACATTCCGCTTGATTTTTAACATTTATGTTATTGTCAAATATTTTGCATAAGTCGATATAGTGACCTGGAATAAGAAAGTGTGTAGTTCATTATGGACTGATCTGTGAGTGTAGCATTTAACACATTAAGGGTGATTATATTTCGAGTTTGCTTACTTGCTATATAGATTTTTTTTTCTGGCACAAATTGTTTTCATTTCTAATACCTCAGTCCTTTTGATTGATATCACTTTAATTTGCCTAATCTGACATTCTACTGTTGAATGTCGCAGGGTTGACATTATGTCTCACCTGGAATATTGTTGCTGTAACTACTGCTTGGATAAAGGGTGGTGGTGAGTATATGCCTTTTGTTACCTCTCCTTGCTCTATTGGCTATGCTATTATATACGGAACTCCATAATTGATTTGATACATTACTCGTGGCAGATGCAACTATATGGTTCCTTGCTATTATCTACTTTATTTCGGGTATCCCTTGTGCGTATGTCTTGTGGTATCGTCCACTTTATCGAGCTTTCAGGTACTTGATACTACTTAATGCTTATTCTCAGTGCAAGAAGGTTTTGTATATTATTCTGATCCATTGATCTGTGCGACCTTTCTGGCAGGACTGAGAGTGCCTTGAACTTTGGATGGTTTTTCTTGTTTTATCTGGTAATTTTCTTCTCTTGGTAACCTGTGGTGGTTTAACCCTATGAAAACACTTTAAATTTACCACCCTTTTCTTTTCCAGATTCACGTTGGCTTCTGTATTTTCGCTGCTGTTGCTCCTCCTGTCGTCTTCAAAGGAAAATCTTTAGCGTAAGTTCTGCGCTGTATCTATACTGAGTGTCATATTACATTGTGCTTTAGGGGTCATTTTTCCCCAAGTGAATTTTTTTCTGCATTTTCCATTGAAGGAAACTCGTCATTTTCTGCTATAATATATGTTGAAGAAAAATTGACATTGCGTGAGATACTTGGGAGGAGTTTGTGTAAGATCATGCTAATCCATATTATTTTTATCAACAGGGGTATCCTTCCAGCCATTGATCTTATTGGAAAAAACGCCCTAGTTGGTGTAAGTTGACGACATCCTTGTTATACGTTTATCGGTCTTATATGAATTTTTGAATATTTGCATCCCTCTTTGGTTTTTCTTAAGTTAACTGTATATAGAAGTTTCTACTATAGAAATGTTCCTGTTAGTGCCACTTTTGCTCGCTTTCCGAATTTCATGAGATCCTAGCTGTGCAGAATCTATCCGGGTGTTCTGTGAAATAGGTCAATTGCAAACACATCGAAAGATCTAACTTAAAGTCCAAAATGTTTTCACAGATTTTCTACTTTGTTGGATTTGGACTATTCTGCCTCGAGTCGATACTCAGCGTATGGGTTCTTCAGGTATTCCACTTCAATCCCTTCTCGTTCCATTTTGATTTTTTGAACCAAATCAATAAAATTTTCAATTACATAAAAAATGACAATAAATGAATATCTATTTGCAGCAAGTATACATGTACTTCCGTGGCAGTGGCAAGGCAGCACAAATGAGGCAGGAGGCTGCAAGAGGCGCTATGAGAGCTGCGTTTTGATACATAGTCCGATAGACTGATTTCAGAATAGCAACTCCCGCTCTGTGTTCGGTAGAGAGAACGAAAACCAGCCTTTAGTTGCTCATTTCATACGTGTTATATATATCTTGTTTATTTGTTTGCTATTCTTATTGATCATGCTGGTGAATTCCGAGAGGGCTGTTTCTTCTTCCTTTATACACACTTTTAGGTAACATTATTCTGATTTGCACTTTTGATAGTTAAATTTTAAAAGTTGTTTTGAGTGCTCAAATGTAGTTCTGATTCACTGTAAATTTTTGTTCTAATACGACTTTTAGCCCGTTGGATACTACTCCTATTAGTTTGTAAATATATGACATATGATGTTGATTTCTAGCATTGTTCTCTTAATAAGGGTAATGTTGCATACATTCGACCTGTTAGACCAATTCTAGTAGAAACTACTTGATGATATCTATATCGGGGTTATGATATGCTGTATACTTGTATTGATTGTATTGCTCTTCCTAGTTATAAAAGATGTTTGCTAAAAAAAGCAAATATGATAAAATACTAGGGCAATCCCACATTGTTGCTTAAGAAAAAGACCATTCAAGTGGCAATTGAAAGCCCATAGATAGTTACTTGTATCCACTTTTCTACTCAAATTACTTCAAGTAGGTACAAATCACTCTTATATCTCCCTTTTTTCCCATCATATGCCAAAAGGAAATCTAGGGCATGATTTTTGACTTTACTTAATGTACTTGATTCTTAAACTAATGTGATTAATGTTTTACAAATTCTTGTAAGAGACAGTCTCACGGTGAGATGTGTCCTATATTTGGATTAAGTAGTCTAATAATAGAAATTTCTAGCATAATGAGCATTTTATAGACTTATTTTACGGTGAGACGGTCTCATACAAGAGAAGTTGATAATGTTTACATTTTTACAAATTAACACCGATGAAAATAAATAGTAATTTTGATATATAACAAATTGCTCAATAGATTAAATGATCGAATTAGATATTATATAAGTTGATCAACACTCGATTAGAGCTTCAAAAGGGATTAACTTATTTCATTTTGTTTGGATATTGTATAGATTTGAATTACTTTATTTTGAGTTTATGTCAATTTCATTTTCTCCAATCATTGTTATTTTTCGATTTGAATATATGTCCCTTCAAGTCATCATTCAATTTGATTTTCCTTTGTATCAGTTGAATAACTCATTTTAATTATTTTTAGTTGTTATTTATTGTATCTAATTAAAAGGGACCAAAGAAATAAAACAACTAAATATTTTTTAAATTCACTCTTTCAACCTATAATAGAACTCATTTTTTATTCACATTTATAACTATTTATTAACAACTAGTCTCATGAGAGCTGCGTTTTGATACATTATAATAATAGTAATTTGATTATGATTTTCCGATTAAAATCAAAATGAATACCCCTATTTTGTACCAACAACAACATTCCAATACAAATATTCGAGAAAAGAAATAAAAATGTAATTCACTTCAAAAAAAACTAAAAAGGTAAGAATTTGAAACCTATATGTCTATATATACATAACACCAAAGAAGAACCAATAACAAGAAAACAAAACCTCTCTTTTATTTCGCCATATTAAGATTATATAACACTAAAAAGTACAAACTAAACACCACAAGAAGCAACATCTAAACAACAAAAACAACCCACCAAAATAGGAAAATCAACCATAGACCAAAAGATAATAATTATGAATAAAACTAATCTTATAATTAAACCACTAACTCTAAAGATAATAATAATAAAAACACAATAATACAACACATAAAACCCATTAAATCTTTAAAACCTACCACATTACTTTAAAAAAACATAATATATAGGTATTAATTTTTTTGATTGCTATGAAAGGGAAGGATGACTAAATGTGACAAACTGGCCCTAACTGAGATAAAATCTGATTCTTAATTTCGACATAAAATTGAAACACTCCAACAATAGCATCCACTTACCATAATTAGTAATAGTAGTTGATCAAATCATCAAAGATAAATATAAGTAGTCAACCACTTTTTAAAATTTATCTCATGATGAAGCTTTAACAATAAGCAACACATTTGTTCTTGCAATCCATAGTACAACCACCACCACCACCTCCACCACCATATCCTTTACCAGCCCTACTAAATGAGTAAAAACACTTAGCTGGACATATCAACTTCTTGTTATAGCATGGCCCTTTTTCTTTGCATACTATACTTGGCCTTATGGTTCCACTTTTTGAGTGGCCCCCACTTGGGGATCCATATCCATACCCATACCCACCTCCAAAGATACCCGGGTCGTCAAACCCGGGTATCCCATACCCTCCACCTGGCCCAAAGAAGTCATCACCTGGCCCACTTCCTCCAAACCCACCACCATCACCTTTGGGCTTGGTGTTTTTGGGCTTAGGGTTGGATCGGGTTGCTTGGGTTAGGGAGAAGATGGTTGATATGATGAGAAGGGTGAGAAATAGGGTTGCTTTGATGTTCATGTTTTTGTTAATTTCTTTCTTATAAGGAGTTGTTTGTGTGATCTTTCTCTTGGGTTTTAGGTTTGCTTGTTGTTGGAAGTGAGTGATAGGAAGATGAGAAGGGTGTAAAGGGGTGAATATATAGGTGGGTAGAGGGCATTAATTAAGAGTTGGGAGGGGAGGGGAGACAAAATGGGTGAGTGGAAGTATGTGTTTTGAAAAAAAGAAAAATATCCACTGTACACTTGTCTAATGCTTTTAAGGCAGATGGGTTCAAACTAGACTTGATGATTTGATTCGATTTTGCAATTGAATTTGATTTTACCCGACTTTAAATGAATTTAAAATAATGTAAAAGTCAATGTAGACACGAGACTCGATTTTCACCCAATTTAAAACACATGACTCAAAATTACCCAATGACCCAAATGAACCCCTCTACTTTAAGGAACTAAGCTATACAATATACTAGTAGTAATTTTTAGTTTTGTAAAGTTCTACTACTAATCTACAAACATATCAAAATGAAAATTTACTATAAAATTATTAATTAAAAAATCAAAATTTTTGCAAAGAGTGACTCTAATTTCCTCCATATATCCTTTGTCTTTTATACAGTATATTTCAAAAAATTATATTAAAATTTTTAGGTAATGTGTCGATAAAAATCCTCTAGTGTTTCCCTTATCTTGATATTATAATCAACTAATTTTTTTTAGCCTATGATGTTTCCCTTATCTTTCTTTTTTTTAGTTTTGAATCATAAAGGATTATAATAAAATTACTCATTACACATGCGCACTTTTTATATTTATATAGTTGCAAATATTTGCAACCAAGTATTTATTGAAAATTTATTTTATTATCACTAATAAGAATAAAATTACGTATATTTTACTGTTAGAATCCTATCCTAAATGAGAGTAATTTAGTATACATATTATTGTTAATTTGTTATTTATAGTATAATCATTTTTAGTAGATGTAAATTGTAAACTACAAAAGGGCACTAAGGACAAGTTAGCACTTAGGTATGGGTGTAAAAAAAATTAAATAAAAAAGGAGTAGGTAAT
The DNA here is from genome assembly GCA_019425755.1 of Amaranthus cruentus. Lineage (NCBI taxonomy): Eukaryota > Viridiplantae > Streptophyta > Magnoliopsida > Caryophyllales > Amaranthaceae > Amaranthus > Amaranthus cruentus. The sequence continues at coordinate 1,781,687 of CM033459.1, read as the reverse complement.
TGGTTGATGACCTTAATCATGGTTAATAAAAGAGGACTTACAAATGTGGCAATTTGGGAGGACATTCATTTAACATCCATTTTATTTGCATTTGTATTTGCACGTAGGCGTGTAAAATGAGAGTGTGGTGGCCCACATAGTGTGACTAAATTGATTAAGCTTACTCAAACTTGAGACACATGACATGAATGAATAATGATCCACATTTCCAGATTTCCAGATTTTCAGTTTCAGTTAGTGGAATTGAACTCATACTAACACCACTTTCTACGTGTTGGACCCTCTTTCGTCTTACTTTTTCCTCAATCTTTTATTAATGTCTATCACATTAATGACCTACTTGTTTGTTTCTTTATATTAGCTACTGATATAGACAAACATCATTATTAGTAGTAAGTGCAAACACACTCTTGTGGACACACCTATGGTGAGTCACCCGTAGGCTTGTCCATACAGACCTATGGGTAATGAGTGTTGACTTGCATACACACTTGATGATCAGGCTCACTCACATTCCTAAAAACCATATGATATTTGAATGAAGGACTACGCACCTATCATTATATGCAAGTCCATACCCTAATATTTTAGCAACATAAAATCTTTTTCACATGTGAAGTATTTCCAACGCAAATGGACAAAGAAAGTACTTTTTTTTTTTGATTTATTGCATGGTAATAGAGGTGATGATAAAATCTAATATGAATCATAATATGATTTTGAGTATGCACATTCAGCTTTGTACAAAGTGTTTACACTTAATTGTTGGTTGGTTTGGCTGGTTTGTTTAATCAACTATAATCGACATTAATTGTTTTTATTTTTTGTATTCTGTTAAGTTATTTGCTGACATAAAAAATAAAAAATAAATCTAAATCTAATCAGATATAAAGCTAAATTTTCCGCAAACAATTCTCGTGTCAAAATCTTTAATTAAATAGCATTGTAACAAAATCATCAAGACATAGAAGTAATGGATGAAAGGGTTTTAGATATACAGGATTGAACTTGTATATTTAACTCAAGTTCAATACTTCATGTAGAGTATACGTACTTATACAGTTATACTCGATCATGTACCGTAGTCCTTACGTACCTAACAAGTAATTAATCTGTCAAAAAGAGAAATCTCCTGAAATTATGGGTGAATATCATATCCAACTTGAATATTTTCCCTCCATACAGTTTGATCCATTAAGTCCTAATTATTTGATCCAATCAAACCCTAGTTGACTTTGGTGCTAAAAAGTTGCTTTATTTTTCCAATTTTAGATAAAGTTAGTTGGTGAAGATTATTGTTAATAATTGATTTATTAGCGACTAATAGTGTGTGATCAATAACCATTTTTCGACTAAAAGTTTTTAGTGACCATTTCTACACCGACTTCCCGATTCAGTCCCAAAAATAATAATTGGTGTTTAAAAATATTAATTATTTATGTTCGGTTTAATATCATTTTGTGTATTGATATATGGAGTGCAAACTAATTAAAATTTTAGTGATCACTCCTATACCAACAACCCAATTTAGTCTAATTATTGGGTGCACTCTATGATATATCTATGAAGTTAATTGTGCAACCATTTATTTTAGTAGACCAGATCGATTTAAGATTTCGCCTGAAAAATATAATACTTATACCACTGATATAACTATTTATTTAAGTGCAAACTTTCATGATTTACAACAATGTACTTCCTTATTTTTTAATATAGTAAGTAAGTAATGGGTAACAGAGGAAGTATATATAAAACAAGTCTTCAAGCCTAAAAAAGGCCACATTTTCATATATTATCTTGCTTACATAAAACATTTCATTACACTAACATTATTAAGTGGCTCCTACCTATATAATTTTACAAAACTTTACCATTGTTAATAATAAAACGAACAAATTAAGATGTTGTACTTCCTCTGTTCCATAATATTTGCTACATTTAACTTTTTTACACAATTCAATGTACTATTTTGTTCATTTATATGTTGAATTATACACATTTAAAAATTATAAAAAAATTATATTTTAAAATTATGCGATTAGACGATTCAAACAAGATACCACTTGACTATATTATTACTTACATATTAACCGCAATATATAAAATAAGTTTAAACGATAAATAGTGTCCAAAAACAAAATATAGCAAGTATTTCGGAACGGAGCAAATAGTGTCCAAAAACAAGATACCACTGCATTAATGTTGACATTTAATGCAAAAACAGTGTTAGATAGTAGTCAGATGTTGGTTGATGAGAAACCTTAGCTTCGTTGATTGGTTTTCTTAAGTAAAAAGTCCAATTTTGAGTTTTGTAATTTGTTCTTAATTGATATGCTTTAATTTCTACAAAATTTCGATTGCGTGTTGAAATTTGGACATATAATTTTGACAATTAGTAGCACTTAGATAGATGTCGTACACTTATGTAAAACAATTTACCATTTATAGCTAAAAGATTTTACAATGATTAACTAAAAGATTACACATATATACTTCTACTAATCTACTAATCTTTGTTCTGATAGATTATATAATATATCTTAGAGCTTGAACGAATCACTAACTAACTTTAGGTTGAATTGGTTCCTTCGTATGGTTAAAACTCTGTGATGTGGTATGTGATATGTGATATGTGATATGTTATACTTCCTCAGTTTCATATTAGTTGTAACATTAGGCAAAATGGCACTATTTTCATTCATCACTCATAATTTGTGATTAATTTTTAATTAATAAGTTAAAATATAGTCAAATGAGATCTTGTTTGATTCGTCTTATTGTAAAGATTATTAATATTAAATTTTTATAATTTTTTATTATACATAATTAGGTATATTATGAATTGAATTAGTGCATTGGACTGTGTGAAAAAACAAGCATTGCAAGTAAATTGGAATGAAGGAAGTATACTATAAGTGTGGATGTAAGCTTTTGGTTGAGTTCAATTTTTAACAAGATATCAGAGCCAAAGTGACAAGAGGCCACGAGTTTAAATTTCAACCACATATCAAACTCAAGTTGAATATTTTGCATCAGATATGAAAAGGGTTTCATGTGTTCCATCCACATTTCTAGCTCAAAGGGTTCTCGTGTAAAGAGGCGTGTTAGAGTATAACATTTTTTGGGGCCTAACCATCTATATGAAAATTTTGGTCTTTGGATTCTCCCTTGCCCAATTTCGTTGATGAAATTTGAAAATATATAGTGTCCTTAAGTTTAGGTAAAACTCCACATAGTTTTTTTCCGTCCTTTTAATGTAATCCTAACCACTAGATTTTTTTTAGATGACATAAACCGTACTAGATCTTAATCTACAAGTATATAAAACTAAGTTGAGCCATAGTTAATTCATAAAACAATAGAATATTATGCTCTAAAAAGATACTCCATATAGTAGCTACTATATACTCATATTATTTTCTTTGTATACTAGTATACTTTCTTAAGAAATATGCTGATTTGTCCCTTTGAGATTGCTACAAATAGTAACATATTGTAAGAGAAAATATCGTTATCGATAGAGTCTCAAAGGATAGAGTATAGTACTCATTTATTGTCAAAGTTGAAGCCTATAAATAAAAAACGACAAATATTTTTGCATTCCGACGTCATAATTTCTAAGTGTCACTCTAACTAAATTTAACTATCATAGCCCTTAGGTAATGCATGCGCAACAATGCATCGGCCTAGCTATTCAATATTGTGAATTTGTGATCTAAAACTAGTTCAACCAAATAATTTATACGGTTAAGATCCCAATAGCTAGGTCCCCATCCCATGTGGGATTAAGCTAGTTCAACTAAGAGGTATACAAAATTACAAACTAGTTGGCACACCCAAGTCTTAGTATCTAGTTGTCCAAAAATATTGTAGATCAAGTCAATCATAGATTGATCTGATAGTCATCTGTTAGGGATGGTTATGGTTAGGACGAGTCCATTTAAATTCTAAATCAAACTCATTTGAGTAAATTTTGTAAGTTTAAGTCGGATCTAGGTTGAGTTCGGGTGGGTCTAGATTTGAGGTCGGTTTTGTCGGATTTATTATTTTATTGACCCGGACACAACTAGATCTATTGCAATTTGTATAACAACATAACACCACATAAATATCAATACCTTATATGAAAAAAGAGAGTTTTCCACTCACTTTTAAGTGGTCCCTCACTCCTCTTTGGTTTTGGTGTAAAACTCAAATGTCCCATTTTTTATGAATATAAGGTAGTATAATAGATCAGTGAGCCGAAAACTCATCTTTGCATTGTATGTCTCATGTGTGTGTTGAATTAAGTTAGCTACGATTTTTCTGTCATATATTACACAATTCAATATCAATAGATTTTTAATTAAATAATATAAACTATGACTTAAGTGTACTCGAAACCTAAATTTGCAAAATCAGCAAATCGTATAGGGATATTAATAAATTTAAAATGGAGAGTGGGAGTGTTTCAAGTTGATTTGCATAGCATTTAATTCAACATACTTTATTTCGTCACGAATAGCGTGTTAAGCTCTTTAGTCTTTACCCACCTCAGCCATGTTTGATGAATTGATTGCTACAAATATAAATTGGTACTCTATAATCCCTACTAATTAATATACGTAATTTATACGATCTGTTTGGCGCGTTCGATAGGTGGTAATAAAAGGAGTAATAGAAATAAAAATTTAGTATAATTTTGGTTAAAAAATCTCTTGGCTACCTTGATGGACATGTTTGTTCAACTTCAATCATCTCATTTTCTTCATAAAATTCATTCCAATGTATTACCATTAGGAGATGTGGTATTAGGTGATAATGAAAATTTGTAAATAAAAAAAAATTATGATTAAAAGTTACTTTACCATTGGAATGATGTGAAACTTTTCTTGAAATTTTACACTATAAATTTCATCAGAACAATGGAGTATGACCTATGGGTTACGGGTAGTGATATATGGGACTACAGAGTATATATTTTCAACCCTAAATTGGTCTGTATATCTTTTGTTTCAGTAATTGTTTCTTGTTTTCTATAAATCATAAATGCCATAATCATGAAGGGAGCGAGCCGTACATCTATAGTACATTATTATATGGTGAACTTTGGGAAAATCTCTCTGCCCTTTTTTTTATTTTAATCATACAATTTAATAAAAGAACTGTAAAATTTCACGTGGCATCTTTATAGAGCTTTGTTAGATAAAAGTATTTTATTGGTTGATATTGGCTTACATGACAAAAAGGTTAACCAATCTGTCATTTATAGCCCCGTAGAATTAATTAAACTGAGTAACTTAAGCATTTTTAAAAACTGATTGAATTGAATGATTCTTGTTTAGAATGAGCTATATAAAATAAATAATTTGAATATTTTTATAAAACTAATCAGCTGAAAGTTTTTTGCACAATGTAAATACATGCCTTAATAATTAGGGAAAATTACATTAAAAACTCTCAACTATTCGCGATTTAAATATAAAACTCCCAACAATTGATTATTATTTAAAACTCCCAACTTTATGCCCATTTTATATTTAAAATCCAAGATGACTTATAACCGGATAAATTTGTTTTAATTGAGACGTAGTGGGACCCAATTGTATTTATTAATCACCTCACTTCCTTTGACCTTACACGACCTTTCACGCACCCTCCCATTTCAACAAAAGGTAATCGGTTAAAATAGGTTATAAAATGTATCGGTGCTTTATATTTAAGATGGGCCTATAGTTGGGAGTTTTGAATAATAATCAATAGTTGGGAGTTTTATATTTAAACCGCGAATAGTTGGGAGTTTTTAAAGTAATTTTCCCTAATAATTATTATTTCATATTTAGTACTTAATGTGATTATTATTAAATATCTTGGAAAAATACATTTATCTAAATTATTTTCTTGCTAAGAAATTTGTGCATTGCACGGGATTTTATACTAGTTTACATATAAATTATAAGTGTCATTTTGACTTTCACAAAAACTTATGTAAGACGGTCTTAGAATGAGACTAGTTTTGGGCCGGCCCAAATGCTGGCGCGTGTCATACACGCGCACGGGATTCCCTCCAATATTTGCTTTCTTTAATTATTTCCCTGAAATGGTCTAACTTCCTGCTGCTATGAGTTTTCAAATCTCTCACTTCATCTCTCACTTCACACTCTTTATCTCCCTTCATAATTTCAGAAGTTCTCTCATCTTCCTCTTTCATTCATAATTTCATCTTCCACCTTCATCTTCCTCTTTCATCTTCCTCTTTCATCTTCCTCCATTGTTGCTATTGGTAAGTTCTTTTATTTTTTTTGTTTTGCATGTTTATATTTTGTGATCGGTCTTCATCTTCGACTTTCTATTTTTTTTTTCGCCATTTTTCTTTAATTTTCGTGTTTTTTACTGTTTTATTTACTGATTTTGTTTCGTTTTTTCAGTTGATTTCCTTTTTATTTTAGCCATTCTGAATTCTCGAATCTCACCGTTGGATCCTTCTTCTAGGTATTTTTTTCAGTTTATTTATTTGTTTTTTTTTCATTTATTGGATCCTTATTCTGAATTCTTTCTTCTTCACGAGTAAAAATGAATCTATGCTTTTAATTTAAAAACATGTGGTTAATGTATGTTTATCTTCTTAGTTTTATGTTTATCATTGTTAATGGACTTTCTATTTTTTTCGCCATTTTTCTTTAATTTTCGTGTTTTTTACTGTTTTTATTTATTGATTTAATTTAAAAACATGTGGTTAATGTATGTTTATGGTATGTTTACACTGGGTTTTTTGACACTTTTCTTAATTGACTAGTATATTTAGATAATTGCTAGATATAAGAGTATAATTTATGTGAATTATTTGTTTTCAATTTTTATATTATATGTCTCAATAATGTTATTGCATCAGTCAATCTTATGAAAAAGAATTTATTATAGTTATTGAATAAGTTTTAAAAGGGAAACTGTAAGTTTTAAAAGGGAAACTGAAATTCATAACAGTTAAATTGAATATGTTAAGACCATTATTAAATGTACAAGTACTTGTTCTACTGCTTTTCTCATAGTATTGATTTAATTAAATTTATTACTGATGATTGTAATATTGTTTTTCTATTTATAGTTCTTCATTCCTGTGATTCTTGAAAAAGAAGAACACCACGTGGTGTTTGTTATTGATACCACACGCAAGATTGTTCATTATTTGGACAATATCAAGAGGAGGAAGGATTTCAAGGATGCAACAACTTTGCTAAAGCTCATTGTGGGATGTTTTTCAGATTTCCTTGATACATTTGAGCACTCTTGTGCGGATGAAGTTCTTAATTACAATCTGAGTATTATTAAAATGCCTTGAACTGTCAATGAAGCGAATGAATCTAGTGTTTATGCTGCCTTTTTTATGCAGTAATTCATGGGAGATAACGACTTTGGCCCTCTACACAAAAGAAGCAGGAGGAAGAGTTGAAGCGTCTTCATGAGTTTAAGAGGAAGTTGAATGAGGATGGGGGACCAAAGAGGACCAGTAGGAACAAGTTGGTTCCTGAGAAGAAGATTACAAAGAAGCAAAAGTAAATGATTTGTTATGTTAGATTGGTGTAGTAGTTTGATTCAGCTTTGATGGAACTTTATCGTTCTATAGAAACAATTTATTTTGCTGTAACATTAGCTGTATTGAATATTCTACCGTTTTTAGTTCTGAAATTGATGTTGGTTAGTAAACATGGATGTTAGTAAAAAATTGATGTTTATAATATGAAGTCTTTAGTTTTGAAATTGTTGTGTTTTAAGTCAATATTGTTGTTTAATGTTAAATAGTTTAATATCATATCAATTGTCTTCTTAAAACATTCAATTGATTTGATAAAATGTCTTCTTAAACAGTTTTCACCTTCTACTCATATGTGTAAGTGTAAAACTGTAACATATTAATGAAGTTTTATTGTAAGTATATGTTACAGAATATGATATACAAAAATATGATTTTTAGTTCTGAAATTGATGTTGGCTAGTAAACATTGATGTTTATAATATGAAGTCTTTAGTTTTGAAATTGTTGTTTAATTTTAAACAGTTTAATATCATATCAATTGTCTTCTTAAAATATTCAATTGATTTGATGATTTGATTATATCATATCAATTGTAATGTAAATTGTAATACATTAAGCAATATTGATAAACTGTCTATGAATGACTGTTTAAAATTGTCCATGTTTGGGTTATGATATTATTGTTATGATATTTGAGGCAGTTAAGACAACATTTGATATGTGTAAGTGTAAAACTGTAACATATTAATGAATGACTTATTGTAAGTATATGTTACAAGAATATGATATACAAATTGTGTAAGTGTAAAAATGTATCAAATTATATGTTTGTTTCTGGTTTTTGTTGCTGAGTCTTTTTGTTTTGAATTCTTAGATCCCTTATTCTGCGATGTTTCAAAATATCCCTTCAATCTCTTCTTTCTCCCCTTTGTGACCGATCTTTCTGGATCTTTTACTTGCGTTAACTGTAATGTTGTTGATGCTTCCTCTGTTTCTGTTGCGACTTCAATTTCATTACTATCCTTCTCAATTATTTTACTCACCTCATCAATTGATGTATTGTATAGTGCCTTTACTACCTTTCTTGCTTCTTCATTGGTGTTGTGAATGACATTATCAACTAGAGATGCTTAAAATTGAACCACAATATAGAAATTAATATGTTAATCATGAAACTGAACTCTTACGTTTGTAGTCTCTTGTTTAGAACAAACAAAGTAGCGTTCATGTATAACTCCATCTACTTTTCTTATTGTGGATTTCCGAACACTAATGCCTGTTGCCCTAGCATGATCATGATACAAAAATTCAAGATCCTCCCAACTGCCTGCTCTCATGCCCTCCAATGAACCTTTTATGTCAAACTCCCTCACTCTAGCTAAAGGTTTATTTTGTACGTATTGTAATGTTGATGATATATCTGAAACTTATAAAAGTAACATTATAATTGAATACTTTATATGTACAATTGTTATTTTTGTAATGTAAATCAATTGCTTGCTTGTAGTAACATTATGAACCAGATATGCTCAAAATTATGAAACTGAACAATTAAATGGCATAATTGAAGTGGCTACTGTGAATGTAAATCAATTGCTTGCTTGTAGTATTCAATTACATATATCAAATACATTTTCTCCTTAAATTCAATCATTTTTCACAGCTTCAATTCATAATTGAACAAAGTAAAAAAATAATTGACATATATATAACTTCAATTTATATATTTTCGCAGCTCCAATAATTCATTTTATTAATGTTAGTTTTTGAATTTGAGACTTAGAAATTTTGTGAGCACAATATCACTGCATTATTTAACAAAGTAAAAGTATAATTGAAATATCTAAAACTTCAATTTGTAAATTTTCACAACTTAGACAAAATATCAGCAGATTATGAACCAGAGATGCTCAAAGTTGAACCACATTACAGAATTGAACATGTTAATCATGAAACTGAACAATTAAATGGCATAATTGATGTATACATGTATCAATTATGTCAATATCTTCATTATCTTCTTCATCTTCTCCATAATTCACCATCATTTGATCATTATCAAGCGTTAAATCTGAGAAATTACATCTTATTATTTTCAATTACATCTTATTTATCTTTCATCAATAATTATTATCATAATTCATAAATTGTTGCAATTATTACCTTCAATTTCTTCTTCATATATTCTTGATGCTTGTAATGTCATTTCCATGTCAAATTCCTTCATAAGATCTTCCATTGCAGATGTTTTTAGGTTTTTTGATGGTTGAATGTTGATTTTCTTGAAATTAGACAGAGAATTGCAGCAATTTCTCGTTAAATTGAAAGAGGAAATGGCAACTGATTTCGCCCCCTTTCTCTCGCGTGATCTTGGAGTTTTTAGATCAGTTTTAATTTTGGAAGCTTTTATATATAGTATTTTCCTTTTTTTTTAAATTAGTTAAATATGTTGTTGGGCTGGAAATTGGGCCAGGTCTTAGAATAAGACCGTCTTACCCAAGACTGGTTGTTTGACTTTTTAGGTGATTAATAAGATTTTCATATCGTCATCATCCTACCCAGTGTATTATGTTCATAGAAAACTACGTCTTATCATTTCATATAATTGAACAATTTTTTTATTTTAATTTTTGAATAATTTAAGTTGCTGATTGTATAAATTGAATAAAATTGAGGTATTGAGATAAGTTTTCTATAAACACAAACTCTTACTTGAAACCGTCTTTTGTAAAAGATGGCTCTCAAAAGCCCAGTTCAATTCTAAATATATAATGTTACAACTCTAAATATATAGATTTGGACTGGACTTTTGAGAGTCGTCTTTACAAAAGACGGTCTCTCAAGAGAGCACTTGTTCTATAAATTCCAAATCTCCTAGTGTTGGAGATGATTTTGGTCATCTCATTGGGCCTATGCCTTATCTTGCAATTTGGAGAAGGATGATGAGTGTGCTTGGGTGGGTAGCGGACCGGGTAGCACCTGAAAATTCTACCCGCGGGCACAAATATTCAAAAGCCCGCCCGCATTCGCGGGCATATTTTTTTGTCGCTACCCGCCCATTATTAAAGCGGGCGGGACCCGCGGGTAGGCGGGTATTTTTATATAAAAATTTAAAATATAAATCATATAATAAAGTTAAGTTTTTATAAGAACAAACAAAATATAATACATTATCTAAAATACTCAAAATATATATAAAGTCTCAAAATACTCAAGTTACATGAATATTGAATATAGACGGTAGAGTCGGCTACTTGTTCGAACTTTGATAGTCGATTGCTTGAGTGCTTTGAGGGTTAAAAATATTAAAGTCTAAAAGAAGTAAACCTTAAGGCTAGTAGAAAAGTAATAAACTAAAGTTGGATATGGGTCATGTAGTAGTATAGCTTAATATTTAATAGAATTAGTTATTTAATAAATAATATATTAAACTAAGCGGGCGGGCGGGTATACCCGCGGGTATTTTTTTGGTGTCGCTACCCGCCCGTTTATCTTGGCGGGCGGGTATTACCCGTCCAAACTTTAAATTTTTTTGAAAAACGTTGTCCATGCCCGCCCGTTTTTCGAGCCGAATTGGGCGGGCCTAGCGCGTAGCCCGCCCATGAACAGCTCTATTAAATGATAGTATTTATTTGTTTATTAAGGTGCTGGATGTTTAGGCAGATTTAATGATAGAGTCGTTTTTTAGTTTTGAAGATCATGTAGATAAATGGGTCGGGCCGGGTCGGGTTTAATGGGCTCAACCCGTTTCAAGCCCATTTTTCGTTAGGCCCGGCCCGTTTCTACTAGAGCCCGGCCCGATCCTTATCCGGTTGCACAGGCCTAGACAAGATATATCCCTCATCGATAAACCAATGAGTTATAGACTTATATATATATATATATATATGTTTGGTGAGCTAATCCTTCTACTACCATATGGTTTTGGGAAATCATGAACCTCATCAAGTATATATCTAAGTCAACACTCTTAATCCATGAATTTGTGGGCCCATTTCACGAGTGTTTTGTGTCCACATAAGTGGGCACGGTGAGATTACGTGAGGATAGAGGAAGTATTCAGTTGTTGACTTCGTGCTTCCGGTATCTTATCATTTCATTTTACATTAAAAAAACAATGTAAAATGTTTGAAGGAATAAGTAGTGGATCGGGTCTACTCAGCCCAAGTATGAAATAGAATTACTTAATCACAATGTCATCTCTGCTGGATCACACTCTTCTAAACCAGACTTTGCCCAATTCAAATGCCCAATCCATCTGGCTCAACATGTATTCCTAAACGGTCAGTCTCCTGAGAGATCGTCTATATGAGAGACGTCTATCATACCCAATCCATTAAAGCTTATTGCTTACATTTACTCTATATTTTTTCTAATGGGACAACCCAATTAGAGATAGTCTCTCAAAGAGACCGTCTCTCACAAGAATCTGTGATTCCTAAAATATTAATCCAACTAACTCTTGTATGAGACCGTCTCATATCATAAAGTGGCGCGAATCCATATAATTAGTCTATTTTTCTAATTAATCACTTTGAAATTTTAAATGATCCCTTAAAGATAATAAGTGATTCCTCATTTTTTATCACCTCATGAAGTTTTGTTAAATTTAACATAATTCACACTACAACAAATTTAACTTTTTGTGACATTGTATTTAGTTGCATTTAAAAAATGATTTAGTGTAATTGTTACTATAGTGTATAGTGACATTTGTGAGAAATGTCAATAGATCCTATGTTACAGAAATTGCTCTAATGTGATTTTTTATTATGCTGCTAAAGGGTTTAATAAATGCCACTAAATCATCTATATTTACTATTATAAATTTAAAATAGCGACATTAAAATTAAATGTCGCCAAATATATTCCACTAAAAGCGAATTATATTATAGTGTTGTCTGTCATCATTATCATGGTGCTCAATGTATCAATCATACACATAAAAATAATAAAAGTGTGAGTTAAAATTTATGTTAAATTAACACAAATAAAACAAAAATCATATTGTGTGCTCTAAAGTCATATAATTAATTAAACATATCGAGTTAGTATCAACGTGCCAAAAAAGTTAGTGTTATAGAATCGAATTATTAATACGTATAACCCTTTAAGCTTTAAACCAAATTATTCTTATCTGTATCTTTAAAATAGTTGGTAACAATTAACACAAATGTCATTTCACAAAAAAATAAAAACCCACAAATGTGATTTATATTTGTGCAACTTACCATGTGTTATTCTCCACATTTTATTAGAAATTAGAATAAGCGAAAAGAAGTTTTCTTTTCGCTTTTTTACATTCCAATTTATTGGGGCGGTGTTGGCTACGGACCCTTTAATTTATGAATATTCTCTAATATCATTTTTAGGAATCATGATTTCATTTGAAAATTTAAAATTGGTTCAAATTTAGTGTTTGGCGAATAACAAGAATTTAAATTTGTACTTGAGTCAAATCGATCAATGTTATAAAAGTGGTTAATTAAAATGAGGATTTGAGAATGAAACCTCAATTCTTGTCATTCTCAAATTCTTCATTATAATTTTATAATTAAAATCCACAATTTAAATTAAAATGCGTGTTCTCAAATGCATCCTAATATTAATTTTTATGAAATTTGCCACCTGAATAACAATTGTATGGAATTTTGGCATACCCTTATTTAGCCGTTGGATTCGTGCCTTTGCCACTATAATAAAGTCGGAAAAGAAAAATAGTTGAAAAGCTTGATTGTATTATTTGAATACATCGTATATATTTAGAGTATAACGAATAAATTTAAAAGGTCAGAATAACAAAGGAATCAATATTATCCTACCTCCTAATAATAAAAGATACTCTACCATATATTTATATATTAATAATTATGAGAAATATCAATTCTAATAGTACTTATCATTATCTTTAATAAAATAATTTCAGATTTTGTATCAAATTTTGTCCTTGTTTTAGAATAAGTACCATTTTTATTGGTAAAATTTTGAGTTCGATTCATACATAGTTCTCTCATTTTCTCGGTCATCTATCTATAATAAAAGTAAATATTTTATACTCAATTAAATATTGGATACATATTAAATTATATTATCCTAAAATTGAGTCATTTATCTCATTTGAAAATTAAATTTTGAATGTTTATATACACGAGATATGAATGATTGGTAGGCATCAACTATTAGTTCATTAGGAGAGGAATTCAAAAATAAATTTATTGAGATTTAATCTAAATTAATAACATTAATGTGAATTAGCAGGTTTGATCAACATATCGGATAAATTGCTTCAAACATATATTTATCCTTTGCATTTTTTAAAACTAATTTTGTGAATTGGAATATTATTTAAGATAAATAGAACAATCCTTATAGTTCAAAAATTAATGCGTAATATACATATTAAAATGAGGAATGCATGTTATTGATTTTGAAAATTTTGCTAATACTATATTGAAAAAAGACAATGGAATATCTAAGAAACTATAAATAAAAGTAATCAGCACTAAAAACAAGGACATATTAACAAATTTTAAAGTAAATAATTCAGTTATAGCCTGGACAAATTTAGACCTAAATGTTTCCATTACTAAAAATAAATTGATTAACTATATAATTTTTTTTTGTTTTTTTTATTAACTAGCTAATAGAAAATCAATAAATGGAATCCAAACAAAAATTAATTTTTTGGTTTATCTATAGTTGTGGGTACATTATCCACTTGTGACTCAATAGAATAAAGCATTTGAATATCGAGTAGAAGGTTTGGGGTTCGACCCCTACAAAGCGCAGGTATCAACTGGGGGTTTATTGACTGCGCACATCCTCTTTATTCCGTCCTTGAGTGGAACATATAGTTTGACCGTATTTTTCAGAAAAAAAAAACCCACCCTAACCCTATGTGTGGGAGTGTCCTTTATATTGTACCTTTACATTACCCGCTAGGTATGTTTGTGTTTAGAGGTGTTCATTCGGATCATCGTAATGATTTCGGGTCAAATATTTCAGATTTGTTCAAAATCAAATCAGCAAGTCTTGCATGAAACCATCTCATCGTAAGAGTGGCCCTTGTGTCCACATTAATTTTTATATGATCTTAAATTCATTTTGAAATCAGATCAAATCAAATTCAATAACAAAATTATTAGGCCGTGACAATTATTCACATAATCTCACCTTTGCCCACTCGTGTGGACACGGGAAACCTGTGGGCTTGGGCACACAAACCCACGGGTCAATTCGGGTGTTACACACATACACTTGGTGAGTTTCATTATTTCCCAAAACCATATGGTAGTAGGAAGAGTAGCTCACCAATTATATATGTAAGTCAACAACCCACTATTTTATCGATGTGAGATCTTGTCTCACATGTAAAGTATTTCCAACAAAAATCGAATGAATATCAACTCGTTGGATTTGTTTTAAAGATTATTGATTTATCATTTAATTTATTGTTTTAAAGACACATTTTGATTCTTGCACTCTTTAAATGCCACCTAAATCATGAAGGATTTAGCTAGATTTATTTATTATAATTTAGATTATTTATTGATACCCTTAAAAAGAAGGGGCATTATCAGAATAATAAATAATTGAATAACGTTGCTATATATACCATCTTTTCTTGCTCCACCATTTCTCAACACCATCCTAAACTCCAAAATCTTATTAATAATAAAGTAATAATCAAGTGTGCAAGAAGTCCACCAGAAGGACAAACAGGAAGAAAGATCGATGGCTGAGGGAAGATCATCACAAAGTCCAATGATGAATAATAACCAATCACAAAGAAGAAATCCTGAGCGTATGATCCCAAAAAGAGGGCAGGTTACTGTTGGAATTGTAAAGGGATTAGCTCACTCTGTTGCTTCCTTTGTTTCATCTTCTCAACAACGTACTAGATCTTTTGTTCGGTGAACCTTCCCACATTGGATAATAAGATCACTCTTTTAATTAATTAAACCTTTTTGTAATATGATTTGCTCATAGTTAGTCAATTTTGTTAAGCTAGCATAGAATTAGGTACCACTTTTAAAAGTGGTCAAATATACAAAAAATAAAATAATTGTCTTCGTTTCTTAGAATTGTTTCTAAGCGACTTATGTAATATGATTTGATATATTTTGTAACAATGAAATATTATATGTATGCATGGTTTTTAATTTTGTATATGTTATCTCTTGTTTATTCGAACACATTTTGTTATAACGACTTTTGTGACCCTTATATTTGATGTGTAGGTTACTATACTTCTAAGGTGATTATTTTTATTTAAATTTATAAATTGTTATTATATATGTACGTTTCTTAAAGAAGTTCCCACTTTTCATTTTTTGGTGTTTCAATTGTTGTTTCCATAAGGAATCCTTCCATTTATATCACAAATTTTGGATAAAAATAACCTCACTAATCCTTATTTTAATATTTTAATATGGTCCCCACATATCTTTCACTAACTCCATTTTAACATTTTTATATTCCTTATGGTCCCCACATGTTTTCCACTAACTTTATAAATACATTTTTTAATTAGTTGTGGTCTCCATATTTTTTCCACTAACTTTCTTTAAATACTTTTTTAAATATTTGTGGTTTCCACTTTTCCTCCATCAAATCTATTATTCAATAAAATAATATGTCCACTATCTAAAAGATTCAACTTTTCTTAATTCCCGTGAACATTCTCAATAGGAACATCAATAGGAAACGGAGGGAGTATTATCTAACTAAGTATGGAGCATTGCCTCTTGCGGTCTTGCCCAACCAAAGTCTTGCCTCTAGGTATTACAATGTGAAATGATCTCGCCTCGAGAAAATGGATCTCTCCCGATATTTACCTATGCTATGCTCCATTAGATTATGTAGTATTCACTATTCACTAGATCAATTGAAATTTAATCTAACTTGAAATTCACTCGAAATTCAACTGAAAATTAGTGGGTTATAAGTAGGGATGTTTAATGGGTCGGATCCCCATTTTGAGCCCTTATCTGGCCCATTTCTCAAAGGGTTTTGTAAGGGCCGAGCCGAAAACGGGTTATACTATAATTAAAATGAAACGGGCTATAAAAGGGCTCAATAAGGGCCAAAAACGGGTCTTTGTAAATAGTATAATTAATGTATAATTTAAATATTATAAATGACAATGTCAATGAAATTATTAATATTTTTTCAATTTAATTATTATAAATGATATTTTAATTGTTATAAATTGATAAATGGGGATTAAAATAACATTTAGTAGTAAAAACGGGTTGGGTTGGGCCGGGCCGGGCTTTAAAAAGCCTGGCCCATTGAAGCCATATTTATTTTTAAGGGCCCTTATCCGGCCCGACCCATATTTACTTAGGCCCGACCGATTGAATACCCCTAGTTATAAGTCAGAAAATTTTACCCATAATCTGAAAATGATCCGACCTGAAAAATTCGAAAACTTGGGTTAAACCAGTCTAAAATTCAAAGGTCAAGTATCATTTTCAGTTCCACATTATTATTTTTAGTCAAAATCTACCATATTTTTAGTCAACCTTTATATTTTAAGTGAGAGTTTCTTTATCGTAATTTACCTTAAAATTGGATTAAAAAAAATTACATTTTTATTTTGTCTTTAAAATAAAATTAATAACGTTAAAAATCTTTAATCAGTTGGGTTGACCCAATACAAACTCAACAAAATTCAACTTAAAATTAACTCGATCTAAAGCAATTTATAACCAGCAATTCACCTAAACTCACCCTTTTAGAACTAAGTTAACCTTGAAATTAAAGTTATGCAGTACAACTGTAATTAAAAAAGAAATTCTTTTTGTATTAATGCTAATTTAAAAGAGACATGTAATTTTTAAGAGATGTTAGTAGTTACCTAAACATGATTATAATATTATTGATAACTAAGAAAGCAATGTGAAACCTCTGATAACGTAATCTGTATGGGACAAAGCAATATAATTGACGGTTGATTCTCTTTTGTCCGTGGTCTTCAGTAAAAAAGTTCAAACCGTCACCTGTTGTTCGCGGTCTGTTTCACACTTGGGCATCGCCGAGCCTAAATATATTGGGACTCTAGGCGAAATAACACATTAGCGCTTTTTTTCTTTGTAATTTATAATCTATATGGACATTCTATAATCACTAATTTTGTTTTATAAGGGGACGGCCCCTCTTGCCCACTCTTAAATTCGGCCCTGCACTTGGACAGTAGAGATGTCCTGTTGCGGAGTTAGCAGAGATATTCTTAACAAATTTGTCGGTTTAATATTTATTTGATTTTTTAATTTTAAAATAAATTTTATCAAAAAATCGATTCGAATGAATGAGCACTTCGAATCGAGTAATAGGAATAGATTTCCATGGAATTAAAGGTTACTAATATTTCTCGTTAATTTTGTAATATTTTGTAAAAGAGTTGTAATTTCTATCAACTTTTAAATTATCATCTATACATGATCTCAATTATTTTGATTAATTTACGTTGTCATTTCAACGTCCTTATTACTTTTTTAATATATGTATGCCATTTGAAAAGTGTTGTAATTTTATGGGGATTCGAAATCAAATGAAAATGTTAACCTATATCTAAAATTGATGGTGTACGATAATACCTTTAGAACTGGGTTAATGTTAATCGTAACCCAAGCACGATTATTTTGTACTGTTATGGTAACGTTTAATTTATTTATTTATTTATTTATCAAGTTATTATTTTCATGTTATTACCCATATAACCCTTGACCTTGACTCCAAGTCAAAGTCTTTAGGATGATCAAACTAGTATATTAATTTCCCGGTAAGTAACTTCTGCATAACTACCTGATAACTTCCTACTTCCTGTGGTATCCGCTCTCAACCTCCCACCTTCATTAATCTGGAAGGTAACCGCCGTTGGGAGTATATAAAAAGGGGACAGCAATGCTAACTGCCACCCTAAGCTTTTCTTAACATACCGAAACTCTGTCGAAATCAATACTCACTACTACCAACAGTTATCTCCCGCTTTACCACCATTACCAAACTCCGACCACCGTCACTACCACTCCTTATCATCTCTAATTTACATTTCATTGTGATTCCTTTTCATTCCCCAATCTAACTTAAGCATCGGAGGGGTTTTCCGGGAGATACGTATTGTGGTGCAGGACAAACGAGCCGCTTTCAGGAGGTGTCCCTTCCCCAGTTGACCGCTGTGCCACTTCCATTTCAGATATCTCACGTGCCTTTCACACTCTCTCGTTTCATTACCGAAACAGGTACTTTTGTCAAATTTTCTAATTTCATAAAATCATTTTGTAGTCCAAACGCACTACATGTCTTTATTTAAAGAAAGTTAACATTGTTTTTAAAAAAGTTTAAAGGTAAGAAATATGTATTATAGAAGTTCAATGATGTGTTTTCAAAATAATTTATCAACAAGACTATTTTGACAAGTCTACTTATTACTTTTTCTATTAAACTTGTATAATGAGCTAGATACCAAGTGAAGAGTCATTTTTAAATAAAAATATAACAAGTTAGATCGATGTAATGTTTTGAAATACTTCCTTCGTTCCATAATACTTGTTATATTTAATTTTTTTACGCAATTTAATGTACTATTTTGTTTATTTATATGTCGAATTATACACATTTAAAAATTATAAAAATGTTTATATTATGAAAGTATGCGATTAGAGGATTCAAAGAAGATCCCACTTGACTATATTATTACTTACATATTAGCCGCAATATATAAAATAAGTTTAAACGATGAATAGTGCCCAAAAACAAAATATAACAAGTATTATAGAACGGAGAAAGTATAAATATACTATTATGTTCCATTTAATTTGTACCATTTTTTAATATTAGACCGGCTAGGACGGTGATTGAGCAGTTAAAAACTTAAATAGGTTGAACTGGTTCAACTCAATTGATTTAGCCCTCAACAAAGGGCCATACCTTATTACCTACCAAACTCACGTTTATTGTACACAGTACACTTGTACTCCATACATAAATAGCAGTACATTTTTTTGTTCTTCATGGTTGGATATGTTATCTGACTGAGTGTGACTCATTGTCTTTCACCGATTTTATTTTTACTTTTAAATTGTTTAAT
The DNA here is from genome assembly GCA_019425755.1 of Amaranthus cruentus. NCBI lineage: Eukaryota > Viridiplantae > Streptophyta > Magnoliopsida > Caryophyllales > Amaranthaceae > Amaranthus > Amaranthus cruentus. The sequence continues at coordinate 1,762,080 of CM033459.1, read as the reverse complement.
TTTTTTCTTGAGCAGGTAAAACAAGGGGACGGGGGTTTTGAAAATGAGGTTTAATTAAATTTGTAATAATTTTATATAATTACTTTTGAAATAATAGATATATTACTGGCAATATTTATCATTCAAACTTATTTTATACATTGCGGTTAATTTGTAAGAAAAAATATAGTCAAGTGAAATCTTGTTTGAATGTCTGATCGTATATTTTGATAATATTAACTTTTTGTGCATATAATTTAATATATAAATAGTGTGGGTGTAGCCGTGTAGTGTATTAGCTATTCTCCACCATCTGGACCTTTATTTTATGCGAAATTATAACTATAAATTTAATTGAGCCGAACAAAATAAAAAGTGTCAAATTTTAATATTATTATTATAATTCATAAAAATAGAGTATTATATACTTAATACTAAGAATGTTCCATGTAGAAATTACATATCCAATAATACTAGAATGTTTAATTAGCCTCCATTCATGCATCTAAACTAAATTTGATGATAAATTAGTGCATATTCTTGACCTGAAATCATGACTTTTACCAATGTGAAAATGACAATTTTTCAACAATTTAGACGACTGCTAGTCAAATTACAAGCAAGAAAAGTGGGAAACATCAACGACAAAAATAAATAAAAGTTTAGATTCTTTATGTCACTAACTTATTTATTTTATTAGGATTAGGAGTAACACTAATTATTAAGCTGCCTTCTACTTTTTTGAAGTATTCAATGAATTTATTTATTAATATAATATTGTACGTGAACGTTATTATCACACGTGATTTTTATGCAACTTGCATTGCTCCATCATTATCACTAATAAATAAATTTATCTTTTTCATTAATTATAGTATTGTTTCACGATAAACTTTTTACTAACAAATAACCTTGAGTTGCCGTCGTTCTTCCCTCCTCAGACCATATTCATGCGTAGAATACATTGGGTAGAATGATGATGATAACTCTAAATTGGTCAAACCAACCAACTTTAACCAACAATCATGCATTTTCCAAATAGACAAATCACAAATACCAAAGATAAACATGTGTTCGAATCTATTTAGATACATTCCAAACCTAATTCTAATTTAAGCAAATAATTACTTTTAAATATAATGTATATTATAACAATAGATCGAGTTTGAAATCATAATCAAACATGAATTTGAGTAAAAAATATATTTAAACTGGGCTCATAAATCACCCAAACCCAACCTAATTGAATTTGAAAAATAAAAAGGAATCTAATTTATGCAAAGAACATCTAATCTCATCATTATTAAGCCACTAAACTTAATTTAACTATTAATCTCTTGTTACTATCTCCATTATTACAAGATAAGCACCACTATTAATTAATTATTACTCCCTCCGTCCCATTTAATTTGCAGCATTTTCCATTTTGATCCATCCCACTTAATTTGTATCATTTCTATTTTTGGAGGATGGCCCACCACTTTCTTTTAATCTCATCCATATATTTTTACTCTTTTTTTATTTCATCCACACAATTCATTCTCTCTCCTCATTTATTACCACATTTTTAAAAACTACTCCCTTTCTCTTTGATGCAAATCAAGAGGGACGGAGGGAGTAATATTCTATAACCCCACTAATCTTGCCGTCATGACATCATTTATTACATCATTTCATCTTTAAGGGCATTTTTGGAAACCATAGTTCTATAAAACCCGCTTGCTCAACTTCAAAATTAAAAACACCAAACAACATTTCAAAAAATACTTCATATTTCAATAAAGAAAACGAAACCCAAAAAAAAAAAAAACTCTATCAACCTTAATCAGAAATCAAGTTCAAAGTTGATTAATTGATCAAAACAAGATCAAATGGCTGGAGGAGTAAGAAGAAACATGATTAATGGTGGAAGTGAGTCACAGAGGAGTACTTCCCCTGGCCGTCCGATCCCCAAAAGAGGTCAAATTAAGGGTCGGATTGTAAAAGGATTAGCGTGCTCTGTTGTAGCCATTTTCTCACTTGCTACACCAACAAATCGGCGTTGAATCTTGACCGTTTGATTGGATTCAATCTTTGATTCCTGATATCAAATGACTCTGTTTTTATTTTTTTAAATGGAGTTTTTTTTTTTATTTTTTTAGTAAATTTTGCGGACTTAGATTGTAGAAAGTTTGGAGCTTGTATTATTGTATATATCTCCACTTGCAAAAAATTTTGGAATGTTACAAGTTTATATTATTAAAAATTTGATATCACTTTTTAATCTCTATTTTTTGTTTTTTCTATGCGTTCTTCAATTTTTAGGAGTATTTCGTTAATCTTTTATTTATTGATAGTGGTATATCGATAAATCGATTCATATCTTAAATTTATTTTCTTTTGCAAATTTTGGAATGTTACAACTTTATATTAATTAAATTTGAACATCTTTTGCCCTATTTCAATTTCAAATTGAAATCCTATCGGTCTATTTGGTTAATAATACTAATTGACAGTAATAACAATGATTTGTAGTGTAAATTTTTATAATGTGTATCATGGTATAACTATGGTAATGAATGTTTTATCATAAAAAAAGTTTTGTTCACAATTTTTTATTACCACCTGATATTTCATGTTTTAATAGAAAGCCAATGATTATTAAGGTTAATTCTATTAGGTCGTGACAATTCATCACATAATCTCGCCGTGGCCCACTCGTGTGGACACGGGAAACCCGTGGGCTCGGGCCCACAAACCCATGGGTCAAGAGCGTTGACTTGCACATACACTCGGTGAGGTTCATTGTTTCCCAAAACCATATGGCTATAGGAAGATTAATTCACCCACTATATATGCAAGTCAACAACCCACTATTTTATCGATGTGGGATCTTGTCTCACATGTGAAGTATTTCCAACAAATTCGTTTTATTTTGCCGGAATTCGTTGATTTGATCTTAATTCACAAGTTGGTGGTCGCAAATCGCAAAAATTACTTTTGAGATAATAATTTGCTAAAACTTCTTACTTAAAGGTTATAATTTGCAAATTATTAATTAATCGATGATCTTTCATAAAAAATATGATCATTGGTCGATGCTCTCTTTGTCTCTAGACTTTAACATCAAATTTGTTCACCAATCTGCAATAAATTGTTACTACTAATACTTTTTTTTTTTTTACTTTTACTTTTTTTTTTTTTTGAAATTTACATAATTTATACTTGAGACTATTTTTTAAAATGGTGGTAAGTATATATGTTAGAAGATCAAAATTAGAACAATTTTACACGTAATAAACTCCCTCCAAAATATCAATCAACTTTAGGCATCTCAGTCTCACAAGACTACTATTCTAGTCAAATAGTGAATTCGTTGTTAATTAATACTCCTTCCGTCCCTTTTGATTTGCATTAAAGAGAAAGATGATAGTTTTTAGGAATGTGGTAATAAATGAATAGAGAGAACGAATTATGTGGAGGAAATTAAAAGAGAGTAAAAATGTATGGATGAGATTAAAAGAAAGTGGTGGGCCATCACCAAAAAATAAAAATGATACAAATTAAGTGGAACAAATCAAAATAAAAAATGTTGTAAATTAAATGGGACGGAGGGAGTAGGAGTGGTAGAATGTTCTTGTAGTAGTGGTACTTAGTAAAGACTTCTAATGGACTATCCAACAATACTTTCTCGTTGGTTAAAGCCTTGAAGGCCAATCTAATAAGAATCACCAACTCATGTGTGAACACAAATTTTGTTTTCATATTGGAGTAGGACTACACTTATACTTTTATTATTAATATCTATAGTAGACGTGAACATAGGCAAAGCATGAATGTGGGCGACACAAACACGACCAACTTAGATAAAACATAACCCGCAATTAAACACGACGTATTTTGTCAACAGTTATAATAGATTATGAAACTTAATTGAAAATTTAAATTGGAGGGTCAAAGATTTAAACTATAGACTTCTTGATTGTCACTTATAAAATGTTAAGTTCATAACTAATCGACTATTTTTATATACTTATAAATGGCGTCATAGTATATTATAAAAAGTTCGAGATCTGATACTACCGCCCTTACTTAGTTTAAGTCTTGACAAGCATGCAATGATCATTATTATGTGAAAATTACACAACATAACACTCGACTGGCATGCTACGAGTATGAACCGTCAGCATGGTTCGCCAAACCTTCTATTTTAACTAATTTACGAAAGAAAAGAAAAGAAGTACGTGTCAATTGTTTGTGGCCAATGACACGATCCAGGACATCATACAAGACATATGGACTAGTGTCATATCACAAATCATTATTTGAGCGAGGGTGACCAACATGACACGACATAACCAGTTAGTGTAATGGCCAGTCCTGTTCACCAAACACATAGTCCTCTACAAGCCAGCCCATGGCAGCCCGATAACTCAATTTTGTTTTTGTTTCATGTTAAGTCACTTTCTAGGTGCTTCATGTCAAGAAAGTTACAAGTGACATATTTGGTGATGATGTGTAAATTATTGTATGAGGTCTAAACAACTTTATCTTTAGAATCTTGGTGAAAATCATTTTCATGTATCATTTTCAAGAAACAAAAAGGGATAATTAATAAAGGTTGTACCTAAAATTCAAAAAAACAATTATGTCTCCTTATCTTTTACTATCTCAGATGCATGCATCTCAATTCAATAATAAGTTTTGATCTTCTTTGAGTGTATAGTGACAAGCTAAGTGTGATCTTCATGTCATTTATACCAACAATAAAGAGTTGGATATACTTGTGACTACTTTTTTATTTATTAATATTAATTTTTCGGTTTTAATTTGTTTGTTACACTAAGCTGAAAAAGTTATTATAGTTTTGATTAAAAGTGTAATAAATGAACTAAATCAAAAAAATAATTTATATATTGTAAAATTTTAATCTTAAATTACAATGAAAAAACATGATAAAAAAATTACAAATTGATAATTCAAAATAAATGAATAAATTTGTAGCTTATTCTTTTCACTAAAGTATACAAAAACCACGTGATTTTTATGCCACTTGCTCAAATGATTCCCTTAAAAACAAGGAACCATTTCATTTTAAATGGCAAAGGCACTTACTTTATTAGATCTTATCGTCTTTATTTAAAGTTAACCAATCTTTTCATTATGCTACTCTTGTAAATTAATTAATTAAGAGTGGATTATAAGATACTTAAGATGAATAGGAGGGAGTATTATATCTAACCCCAACAACTATGTTTAATATTATTCTTTGGTTATATTTGTATTTTTACTTTTCACGCGTTTGTTTTAGTTTTAAATTTAAAAAGCTAATTTAATGAAAATATGAATTAAGATAAATTAAATATAATCTTATTTGAATATATTTTCTTTACACATTTGAGAAAAACTTAAGAACAAGATTGATTGATAAAAAACTAGTGTAGCTATTAATTAGAAATGAAAGATAATATTTTGTTTAAATGACTTTAAAATATAAATATCATCATCATACCCGATGTATCTTATTTATAGAAAAATTATGATCAGAATCTAAGAAGGGAAGAAATACAACAACTCATGTCCATAAAGAAGAATGTAGTTAAACAATCTCTCAGCTCAAAAATATCTTCAATGACATAAATTATAAAAGTACTATCAATTTATATTTTTGCTGATGCAATTAAACAATATAATCAAAGTTATAACTATAAAAGCGAACTGAAAAAAAGGAAAAGAAGTACATGAAAATCAAATACAAGATATTTTAAAAAAGGTAATACTCCCTTCAACTAACTATAAATGTTCACTTTTCTTTTTGAGTCAATTCAACCTATTTGTTCATTTTCATTTTCTAGCATAGATTTTTTTACCTAAATACCTTATGTGCAAGAAGGTAAAAATCATAATATCCCCACTTACATCACTTAAAATACCACAATTATCGCCTTTACAATTATTATAATCACTTAAAATATTTTAACTATCACATTTTTAAAATCTGTGTAAAGAGAAATGGACATTTAAGGAGTATATGATATCATATGATAAGAAGCATGAATCCTAACCAAAGAAAGCATAAAATATTCGAAATATAGGGGTAGTTTGGGAAGACAAAGTGCTATAAAAGCACCATAGTGGCTCACTATTAACCATCAACAATTCACAACCAAACCCATTAAAAATATTTTAAGAGAAAACACCCCAAACAAAACCTTCCTTTATTACTCTCAACTTAATTTGTTTAATCAATTTGATCAAGAAAATCAGATGGCAGGCGGAGCAAGCAGGAGCAAGACAATCAGTGGTCATGAGTCACAGAGGAGCATTTCCCCTGGCCGTCCGATCCCCAAGAGAGGTCAAGTGAAGGGTCGGATTGTTAAGGGTTTGGCTCACTCTGTGGTATCCATATTATCATTCGGTGCACCTTCACAACATCGTTGAATACTGACCGTTTGATTAGAAATCATGAATCATGATTAATCTTGATTGATGTCAAATGACTCTGTATTTCAATATAGATTTTTCTTTAGCTTTGTTTAAATTTCTGTAGAGATGTAGTTAGGCTTCAAAATGTATTGAGCTTGTACATATCTTTTATTTAATCGCAAGTTTTGGAAATCACTAATATATATTGATCATTTTTTTATACTTGCTTTTGTTTTTTTGTTATTTGTCAATTACTTTTTGTTTATATTCTGTTTTTAATTTTTGAAGTACTATGTTTAAATAGTGCAGAGTCTAATCTTAGTTTAATTTTTTCCAATATATTTTTAGCCAACTATAATTAGAGATATCAAAAAATAAAATGCCATTATATTCTCGAAGGCTAGTAATTTTAGTTCTGATAAATGTCAATGTATTGTTTTTTCGCTGATAATAGATAAAATTGTTTAAGTTTTCAACTTGTTCTAAGAGGTGAAAAAAGAGGTGAAAAGGGATTTTAAGGACAATTCTCAAATTAGAATGCACCAACTTTAAGAAGTATTAAAAATAAAAAATATATCTACTTGATAATTACAATCAACCAGAGAAATTTGCTATTATTAAATTAGTGTATGCTATGATAGAATTTAGAAAATGGGTCTGGGCAACCCAAATAAGGAGGAGAAGAAGTAATCTACTCATAAGAAGGTTCACTACTAAAACCAATTGGTAATAGTAAGTGTTACTCTTTGAGTATATAAAATGATGCATAGTCTTCTCTTTCTCCGATGTGGGACAATTCACATGTGGGTAACACATAGACAGTTCAACATATTAAAATAATGTAAACCAAAACTATGACTCATGTATTGGTTTATTTCGTAATTTTTTGGGAAATTTTACATGATAATCTTGAGGTATTGGTTACCACCTTTCTTTGTAATTCTCATATATATATAGAGAGAGATATGTAGGATCAAATAAGAAGGATTTTAAAATGAGAAGGATGAAAAAAATTTTTGTTTAATTTATTTTGTTACTATATATACAAAAAAGATACTATGTTACAAAATAAGAACATTCTAAAATTTATGTCATAGTTACGTTTCTGTGTAACATAGTTACTTTTACAATTATGTGCTTTTGGCTTAATCGTGACCATAGATTTTTTTAATTTTGTGAAATTAAGGATCTAGAGTCCTTCTTACATTTCTCATTTTCAACACCCTTCTCATTAGATCTCTCCCCTATATATATATATAATAATTCAATCCTAATTTGAGAAGAGGTAAAATAAAGGCAAACTATCCTATTTATATTGCTTATATATACAAACTAAAAAACTTAATTAATATGGATCAGTAGCTAAAACCACATAAAAAGATATAATCCCGAAACGAAGATTCCAAATCTAAAATGGTGTAATGTGAATGAGCAACAAGTGGAAGATTTAAGTAGCATAAACAAAAAGAGACATGATTAAAGTGATTAATAATTAATTCCCATTGATTCTAATTCCATTAAATGAATGGATGGACCCCTTAACCTAATTAAAAGCTTAGGTCTTAGTTCAGTGTTTAGTCCAACCATCCAAGAGCTTTATATGATGGCATTAATTAATAACTAATATAAAAAAAAATCTTTTTTGTTTATTATAGTGGAGTTTTGAACATGTTTTTCTCATAATTAATTGGATGTGTTTAGTGGAATGATTAATTTTTATTGGGAATTTTTAAAATTCAATCCTTATAGAAAAAATAAAATTATTTAGAATAATCAAAACTATTCATGATTTTTCTAATAATCCCACCTATTGATTAACCATGAATAATCCCCAACATTGAGGGGCATTTTCCTAGAGTAAACCCGGTGACCGGATGACTTGCTATAGCAAGTTTTTTTTTTTGAAAAAAGATAAATTAAAATAAAATGTTGAAAAAAATGTTAAAAAAATATTAATAAAAAATTTATGATTATTTTTATTATTTAGAATTTTTTATGTAAATTTTCAAAACTATTTTTAATTTTAAATTAATATTTAATTTATTGTTTTGGTGAATTACCTACTATAGTAGGTCATTAAGTTGCCCAAGTTTACTGTAAGAAAATACCCCTCAAAGTTGGGATTATTCATGGTTAATCAATAGGTGAGATTATTGTAGGAAAATCATGAATAATTTGGATTATTCTAGGTAATTTTTCCTATAGAAAATCAATGGGATTGACTGCCCTTTTTAATTACATGTCATTTCCTTTTAGTATGACCTCACCTATATATGCACCTCTACTCACAAATACAATCTATCTTGTACAAAGTTAGTGAAAATATACTATGTATCAAGTATTTGGTCCAAAAACATTTTTTAATCATGTATTTTAAAAAATACAAATTTTTAAAAGATATTCTCTCACGGTGAGATCATATTTATTTGATTGATTCAATGTATATTTTCAGTCTTATAATTTAAAGGATTACTTATAACCTTAAGATCACTTATTAAAATCTTAAAGTGACAATTATGACGTTCAATCGAATGTTTTAAAGTCATAAAATGATCAATAAGAAAAATAGGTTGATTGTATTTGCCCGTCTTTGTTAGAGTATATAACATATTTTGGAGTCTCAACCAAAAGTTGCCCCATGATATGTTATATACTCTAACAATCTTATTATAAGACAATCTCATATATGAAAAGCTGATTTAAAATAGAATCCACGTGTCACAATTGTTGATCTGGTAATTTTCAATTGCATATCTAAATTCAATTGTGGGGTTTCTTGACTGAGCGCATCTTTATACTCCCTTCTTGGGAGAATATGTATAATTTATCCGCATCTTTCAGAACAAATAAAACCCCTCATCCAGACCCTGTCGAGTGACCTTTACCTTTTTTTTTTATAAGATACTCATCTTACAATGTTAGGGATTATAATTAATTAACATTAAAAAAATGTGAATTTGAGGCAAGAAAATCCGGAGTTGCCCACATAATCTAGCATACATATCTTTATGAAAGTTGCTTTGGCAGATTATGGACTGATAAATTTGTTTTGTAATGTTTCTTTAAGCTTGTGAATCTTCACTTTAATTGTACGAGTTTAATTAATATGAATGTTCAATGTTTTTGTCAGACTAAATCCTACAAATCAGACATAAGAATAAGGTCACCACGTGATGTTTTTGAATTGTGGCTATGTGTTATGATCATGATGTAAGAGCAGATCCCTTATTTAAAATGTACATCTCCCTTCTTCATAATAATATTATTAGCCTAATCTATACTTCATAAACAAAATCTTTGCAATACTTGTTTATTTATTTGAGGCCTTGAGAATTAATTAACTGCTGGTCATGGAGGAGATGACCTCATAATGAATCTGTTAATTGGGTCAGTCCAATTCATGTGTGTAACATCTTGGGCATTTTTTTTTATATATTTTTTGGTCATTTTTCAACTTTGATGTATCAATTTGACCTTGAAGGTATCAATTTTCAAATTGATACCTTTAAGGTCAAAATTGATAAAAGCCCAGAAAATTCAAATGTTGCTACACATGCAAATTGGGCCGGCCCAAATTAACGGTCTCATAATGAGACCGTCTCGTCCAAGTTTTTTTTATTAATACATTAATCACAAAAATGAAAAGAAAAACGCTCAACCATTAGGTTATCATCTTCTCGCAAAACGTAATTCTTATAGTTTAATTTAAATTTAAAGAATATGAAGCTCATGCCACACTTACCCCTAAACTCTAAAATTTATTTTAATACTTATTCTGTTTTATTATACTTACAATGTATATATATTGATATTTTTCCATAGTCACAATCAGTTGCACTCTCAAAACAATAGTACTATGAATTTGGATGTCTTAAATTTTACATGTCAAACTCTAAAAAAAAGCTTTGTTTGATACTATTTTTGACTTTTCAGGGTTTAGGTAAAATAACAAATGAAGAGTCTTTTATATTCAAACTAAAACACATTTATATTTTTTTTCATTAAGAATATGTGTCCTTATTGAAAAACAGAGTATATGATTTAATTCAGATTTTTTTTACCATAAAATTCAAAAAACATCTCACATATTTATATTACATAAATTCTTGTGAGAGACGATCTTTATGAGAGACCATATTTAATTGAACTGGCCTATAAAGAAAATATAAAATAAAAGTAGATATTAAGCTTTAATGGATTGGGCTTAGAAGACGTCTTTCAGAAAAACGGTCTCTCAAAAGACTAACTGTTTATTTAAAAAGTGTTGGGAGGAGGTCATGTGAGCTTAGAAGCTGGCAACAAGATTGTTGTCTAGCGTTGATAATAAATACTGGATTTGTATTTAGTACGTAGGTTCAAATATCAGTACAATTCACGTACCACAGACAATATGACACAATTATTATTGTTCTAATTACAACATTAGCAGCTGTCAAGGGATAAGATTTCTTCTATGAATTAATATTTCAATAATTAATTAATTAAGCCTCATAGTTTCTTTTAAATTCCTAGATTTAATTCAATGAACATGGGATGATTATAGATATATATTCTATTGTTCGTGCCCATTTTAACTTCTAATTTTATTTAGTAGAATACTGGTACGACTCTAAACGAAAATACTCTTTCGTTGCAGATTTCAATGAAAATTTATATGCTACATAATTTAATTATATCTTTTAATTTTAAAAATTTTAAAAATTAATTTTTGAAAATATATCTTTATTAATATATTTTTTTATATAGATCGAAAACACTTATAGTTAACGACATTTAACTATAAAATTTAAAAATTCAAATTTAGCAAAGAAAGTATAGACCCGTACAGGAGTACTTGACTGTCTAAGAAGTATTAATTGAGACCCGACACATCCATTTTATTGCCAACTCATTTCTTTATAATGCCAAGTTGCCAGCTACATTTGCGGCGCCTCTATATTCATCAACAACAAGACTCCCTTCGAGTATACAAAAATATTTTTGGGGAATCAGTCATTTAAAGTTAAGCTAGCATATTTAGATAGGTTTAAAATAATTTTTATATTCAAATTAGATTGGTAAAATTTTATTTTAAATTCAAGTTTTAAAAATGTATCATATTCAAATTTTATATGACAAATATCGTTGTAGTATCCACCCAAACATTCAAATTGATGTCTAAAAAACCAAAAACTAACATGTTAGCCAATACTTCTGCAAATAATCAACTTATAAAAATTATAACATTTATAGATGGAGTAAGTGTGTTTAACATTTTTTTGAGATTATGATTTACAAGATAGGTCGAGGGAATGAAATAGAGTAGTCAATAAGAGTATCTAACTCAGGAGTCAGGTACTTATCTGAAAATGTGATATTTGACTTCCAATAATAGAAACAAGCAAAGCGGTCTTGAAAAATTTAGAGCCTTGTGCAAAATTTTTTTATTGTGCCCTTATTTATAGTAAGGAGTCGTTTGGTTGACGTAGGAATTAAATTCCTATGAGAAGTTGTAATTCATTGGAATTTACTTCCTTTGTCAATTTCCTAGGAATTACTTAATATTGTTTGTTTGACAATAGATATTTTCATTTCCTTGGAAATAATTCATGGGAATTGTTAATGACCAAGGGGGTATATGGTAATCTAATTCCTATGTCTCATAGGAATTAACTTCCCTTGGATTTTATAATTCCTAGAAATTTTAGATTTTTTGGCAACGAAACAAATCAGCATAATACTCTTTCCTAGGAACTTAAAATTCCAAGGGTAATAGTGGGTAATCAAACAAGCCCTAAATATATATTTTTTTTATTTATTAAACTTAACATGTTTCTTTTTTGGATTAATTTTTTCATATACGAGAGAAAGAGAAAACCTTGTATGGTCGATAATTTCGCACACCCTCAAACACCCCCGGAAACAAGATCAAATTTTCAAATTAATGTATTTAACATTTAACTATTTCTATCAAATTTGATACATATTTTTTAAAAAAACTCTCACATTAATGACTTTAATGTTAAATTTAATAAAACGATTCAAGTATAAGTTCATTAAATTGCGTAGAGTAATGAAGATGGTATATAGTACAAAACAAGGTACTGAATTACTGATTAACACGGCAAAAAAAGGTCAAAGTCAAACCTAAAGTTGGTCCAAATCGGCATACGTACGTGGTGTTATAATAATATTTTAATCCAACCCACAACATGCTTCACTGGATTGATCAGTACTTCAATAAAATATACCCTGTCAACTTTTATTTACTCTATAAATAAGAACCCATATCACACTATTGAATGTTATCATATCATCACAATTTATAAAAAACTTCTAGATTTTTCTCTCCTATCTATTGTGTTCGAGTGTGGTGAGGAGCAAGGAATTATGATGGGTTATCAGGAATTGACAACATCAGATGAAAAGGCAACGAATTTGATGATCATGATGAATAACGGTGGTTGGATTCATCAGGGTAATCAGGACCGTTTGATTCCCAAGAGAGGAAAAGTGAAGGCTGGGATTGTTTTAGCACTTGCTCATTCTTTGATTGCCATCTTTTGTATTAATCACTGCAGTCACACTGGATCACCCCACCATAGTTTTCACTAGAAATTTAACTAGTTTTTGTTTTATTTTTGTTTTTTAAATTATTTGTTTGTGTTTTTTAGAAGTCAAGAAATTCCAAATGAATCTGTTGTTAATAAAGACATCTGATAAAGTTGAAATGATACCGAAAATAGATTAATATGCACTATAATATTTGAGTGTATGAGAATAAATGTATTATTATTGCGTTTAAGTTTGAAAGTAAAAAATTTAAGCTAGTTTAAACTACTTTTTTAATCAAAGACTTATTCGACCAAATCTCGTATCCCTTATATTTGTTTAAAAAATCTTTTCTTATATTATATACATGGCTAAAATTATGAGTTATATATAAGGAATATTAAAAATATTTGCAAGTTCCCATCAAAGTCGTCCCGTTCATTTTTGAGCCTCAGAGCAAAAGATAAAAGGGTCCTTAAAAACTTAAGACATAATAATGCACCTTTTGTTTTTATTGTTAATATTTAAACTACTTTATAAAAAAATCACTAAAAACTAATATTACTTAGCAAAAAATATAAGTTATATATAAATTAATTCAAATTAATATCAATTATTAACATAAAAATAAGTTTTTTGGTCCTTAAAAATATACAAGGCCATGGGCGATAACCCGCTTTGCCCATGCTAATCGACGGTGCTGATTCCCACATTAGTTAAAATAAGATAGTTATATATTGTCATATAATCAATTAAATTATTAGTGATTTTTATATTCACTTCACTTAAAAAAATCGAATATTTGGTACCTTGACCTGAGTTATCATAGAGCACAATTACAAATTCTTGTGAGAGACGGTCTATTTGAAAGACCATCTCTTATTGGGTTGGCCCACAAAAAAAGTGTGAAGTAAGAGGACAAAGTAAAATTTGATGGACCGAGTCTGAAAGATGTCTCTCAGAAAGACGGTCTCTCAGGAGACTAGCTGACCATGGATACATTGATAACTCAATTCAAAACATAAGCCGTTTAAACAACTATATCCGTCTAATTGGATACCTGAGTTACCCACACAATGGTCGTGGGCGTATTGTATAGAAAATGGGCCGGCCTTGCAAGATGGGTAGCCCAACAGAACAATTGGATCATTGGTGGATTCTGGCATTATGCAAGGATCCACGTAATTTGTACCTGAATACATGTTTGAAAGTTGAAACTATGAATAGCAAATTAAACACTAGCTAGGTTATCACCTTGCATCAATAATTTTTCCCAAATTCTTGTGAGAGACGGTCTCTTTGAAAAACCATATCTAATTGGATTGGCCTATTAGGGAAAATGTAGAGTAAATGTAGGCAATAAGCTTTAATGGAATGGGCCTGAGAGACTTCTCTCAGAAAGACGGTCTCTCAGAAGACTGCCTGATAATTTTTTAATAATTATTATGAGAATTTATAGTTTAATATTCTAGTAATTAATTGTTAATTTTTGAATTAGACTCAATTAATAATCAGAACATTTATCATTTCAAAAAATATTAATTAATTTTTGAATTATATATATATATATATATATATATATATATATATATATATATATATATATATATATAATATATAATATAGCTATATATATATATATATTATATATAATATATATATATATATATAGTATAATATATATATATATATGTATATATATATATATATATATATATATATATATATATATTACTATACGCTTTTATCTACACGCAGAGGGTTCTCTTAATCATTTTGAGTCTGGGACCTTTTGGTCAGCCTCCCTTCATGGTGTGAGTTCGCCGCCCTTCCCTTCCACTCGCCCATAGTTTCTACTGAAATGATACACCTTAGGATGATGATATATATATATATATATATATATATATATATATATATATATATATATATATATATATATATATATATATATATATATATATATATATATATATTATATATATATATATATATATATATATATATATATATATATATATATATATAATATATATATATATATATATATATATATATAATATACTCCCTTCTATTCATCCTAAGTGTCTATTTTTTTACAGCTACTCTTGTGAGAGACCGTCTTTCAAAGAGACGCCTTCAAAATAAGAAGCTTGCATTCTAATTTTCTCTCTAATTTGTATTAATTTTGCTATTTAACCTATAAATCTAATGCGTCTCTTGGAAAGATCGTCTCTCACAACAATTTGTGATTTTTTTTATGAGCATAGCCTGTAATAATGAAATGCATGTTATGACGATTAAGGAAGAAAGTGTGTGGACAAAAATAACATTAAGATTTTTTAAAGCTTTGTAAATAATTTAGGTAGGTAGTTCACCTCAAATTACAAGCAAGTCAGGTGGCATGTTCAAACTAAAAATTAATTCTATTTTGTACACCTTTTAGTTCTATCTCACTATAACAAATTTAACTTTTCGCGACATAAGATTTAATGACATTATAAAATACCATTGATTTATATTTTTAGCGTAATAATTATTGGTTTTTATTTTATGTTCCATTATAAAGGGATTTAGTGACATTTTATTTGGTCATTAATGGCATATGTAATTGTTATTATAGTTTATAGTAACATTTATGAGAAATGTCATTAAGGGGTGTTTGGCAAGAGGGATTTGAGGAAGGAAATGAGACTTTATTTCAAAAATAAGTCGAAGTTTTTGTTTGTTTAGAGTGAATGGGATTAAAATGAAAGAATTAAGTCCAAGAAAAATGTCTTGGGAGAGGGTAGGTATTTGGGTTGAGACTTTGATTGTATATCTTTCTTCCAAGTCTCTACCATAATAACAAACAAGGGATGAGACTTTTTTATTTTCAAAGTCAAAACTTAAAAGTCGTATCTTAAAGTCTCACAAGTCCCATTCCTTTATACCAAACAACCCCTAGATCTTATGTTGTAAAAAACTTTAGTATGATTTTTATAATATAATGCTAAATAATCTAATAAATGTCACATAATCCACTAAATATACTATTAGAAATTTAAAACAGTGACATTTTATTTAAATATTGTTAAATACTACCTCCTATTCAGCCTAAATGGGACATTTATTTTTTGGCACTATTCACTCATCACTTTAAATTTGTATTTTACTCTTAATCTATAAGTTAAAACATAGTCATGTGGGATCTTATTTGATTCGTCTCAATACAAGGATTATTAATATCAAATTTTTATCATTTTTAATTAAGAATAATTTGAGATATTAAGGGTTAAAATGTTGCCTCGACAAGTGTGAAAAACTAAATGGGACATTTAGGCTGAATAGGAGGGAGTATATTGTAGTATCTTACCTTTTATAGAAAATTTAAATGATGCTCTTATCATAGATGCTTACCTTTTTTAGAAAGTGACGTCCTCTTTGGCTACTTGCAGGCACGAAACATATAACAATTGCAATAAAAAAATAAAAGAGCAAATAATCGCATTTTTTTATTTACTAATTAATTCAATTTATACATCTTATGAAGCATAAATGCATATATAATTGGTTATGTATTTTGGTTAGTATTATTGCTCTTGTACAAGCTGTACTACTCATCGATGTATGAGGACCAATTATTCACAAATAAATGTCGTGTTCCAACATTTTGGTGTTGTTGACTAATTATATTAACCGTTTTTCTAACTAACCTATGCAATAAAGCATAAGTATATATTTAGAGCATTAATTAACCAACTTCATTTAAGAGTGTTTTTTTTAATTTAATATGTACGTTTGGAGAAAGCGATATTTTTTCTATACTAATATAGATAAGAAAAGAAAATATTTAGAAAATTCTTTTAAAATAAGTTTGTTTAAATGAGATAACTAATGACTTTTAACCTAATCTACGCCCTTGTGCAATAGGTTAGATAAACAATAAAATTTCCTAGCTTGTCGAAGCACTTTTGATGATTTAATCAATAACTTTGTATACTTTATTATAAATTAATAGAATTTTAAATTAATAGACGTATATTAAAAATTAAAATTTATAGTAGTTTTTTTTAAGTGAGAAGGAGGCTAAATTAATTAATTTAATTAACCAAAGGATTGCTAATTTCCCACTAAACAAGTTTATGAGTATTACATTTCTAAAAGCAAAATTTTAGAAATGAAGTCAAAACTTATCTTGTTATCTTGTTATCGTATCTACTTCTTCGTGCATACCATCAACTATATGATCCTCATATCCAAAATTATTAGTCGTGATCATGGTTATCAGAATCTCGATCCTGATCAACGATTATACGATCCTACGATCCGAAATTAGGTGACCGATCCGGATCGTAGTAGGATTTGGTAGAATCGTACGATCCTACATAGCTCCATGATGCAAGTGGTAGGATCATAACACGATTCTACGATCCTACGATCTTACGATCCGATCCTACAAGGGTAGTTTCAACCGTACAAAAATTTCATATAATCTAGATTTTATTTATGTATATATATGTATATATCAATATGACTAAAATTCAAGTTTTTCTAGATTCATATTTTAAAAATGATTATTAAAGGTATTCTTTTACAAAACTTAATAGTTGAAGTCAAATAAGTGTTAATTTAAACCTTAAAACTTTAAAAAAGAACAAATACAATTGAAAATCAGTTATCTAAAGCATGTTAATTTGTATTTGTAGGATCACACGATCATACGATCCGATTCTACCGATTTCGATCTTACCCCCTCAACGATTCTACGTAGAATCCCGATTCTAACAACCTTGGTCGTGATTACCACTAAAAAAAAGTTATCTAATATTAATAACTAAAAATAAGTATTGCTATTAATAATTAAAATTATCATTTTAGATGTAAGAGACAATTTTTTTTTGTTAGAAGATGTAAGAGACAATAAAGAATGGGCAACAAAAATTATAATAGTCTCATCGTGAAATGCGTCTCATACATAAATTGAATAACCCTTTTAATACAAATTATTATTATATGAACTCTTTGTTTAAAAATTATCTCACTAAAAGATGATTAATCAGACACAAAAATAAGTCGAATAAATAATGATATATGAAAATAGTCTAAAAATTTGAAAACAAACCCTTATATTGTGAATAATATTTATCTGTTTATATATTATTAATTGACGTAACTTTAAAATCAAATATGAAATACATTATATTGATTGATATAGTTCTAAGTTGTAGCCTCATTTTTCTTTTTAGTCTGTCTCTAATTAAATTTATCCCAAATTTATTTTTCTCCATGATTACTAATTTTATTTATTTTCTTTTTTTTCACATAATAGTACTTTTTACTATTTTATATATATATATATATATATATATATATATATATATATATATATATATATATATATATATATATATATATATATATATATATATATTATATATATTTTAAATTTTCAGCGCTAATTTATTTTTTGGACTGAGGGGTTAGCACCAAATAGATGATCACATCCCAATTAAATCAGTCGTGATTACCACTAACAAAAATACAAAATGGAGTTGATATTAATAAAATAAAAATAAAAAAATAAATTTAATATTAAATAATGATGTTAGTTCTACTCAAAAAAAATAAAAAAATTAATGATGTTAGTGGTATGACACAATGTTTAATAGCTTGGTTTTGTTCACCCAATATAAATAGTAGTAGGAATAAAGCAACATCATAATATAGTGCATGAAAAATTAATCTTTGTTAGCTGCAAGAAAACTTGTAGACGAAGTTTGATAGATAACATCCAACTTCTATAGCCTTTTTCTTTCTTCCTTGCATTGAACCATTTTTAAGTTAGTTTTTTTTTTCAAAAAAAAGTTGGTTCAATGCAAGAAAGAGAGCATAAGGTTTTAATTGAATTGTTGGAAGTCATCTCTCAAGCCTTGGCTATTAGTTTTCTCGGCTTTGAAATTTATACACGTTAGTGCTTATTAATTGTCGACCCCAAAATCGTAAGAGTTACTCTTGTAAGAGACCGTCTCTTGGTGAAACGACCTCAAAAAGAGTCTACATGCTAATAATTATGTTAGTTAGGTTGTTCGGTCCATATAAGAAGAGCATCTCAGAGTGAGATCGTATCACACAAGAATTTGTGAAACCGAAGAGTTACTCTTACAAGAGACCATTTCTTGATGAAACGGTATCAAAACAAGGAGTCTATATGCTAATAATTATATTAGTTGGAAAACTCCGTCTCTTTTACAGGTTTTTTTTTTTTTTGAGGTCGTCTCTTTTATAGGTTAGAGCCAAAGATAAAAAAACTGTTTGAAAACAAGATTACAAAAAATGTAATAGCTGTCAAAATGCTTATAGTTATTTCCCTGTTTCAAATCAAAAAGTGTAAGAGGCTAGAAGCTTAGGTTCCTATCTTAGTGATATCCCTACCAAATACAATAGTAGTTGCCCAGTTTACAGCAACATAAAACCTGTTCCTCCAGCTGAGAACTCGTGTTAGATATGCTGACCGCCATATCAGAAAACTCAGGAACCCGGCTATGGAGATGCCCTTTGAATCCTGATCATTACAATCAATCAATATGATAGAATAAGTATATAAATCTACACAATAATGAGGTATAAATATCATGTATATATTAAGGGTCAATCAAAGCAATTTATTTATGTTTTTTTCACAAGGGTAAGTGAAATTAAGCTTTCAATTGAGTTAGTTTCTTGAGATGGCTTACGGTTAGTTGAGGCTTCAATTGGTTCTTTCACATGGTATCAGAGGCCCAAGTCATAATACAATATAGAGTATAAAATGGATATTGGGGCCTCAACCATCCCCTATTTAGATATTCAACCCTTCTAAATCCGTTTGAGTGAAAGCCTAATTAAAAGTCAGTTGATGGTATTAGAGGTTGGAAATACTTCACATGTGAGACAAGATCCCACATCGACAAAATAGTGGGTTGTTGACTTGCATATATATAGTTGGTGAGCTACTCTTCCTACTACCATATGGGTATGGGAAATAATGAAACTCACCAAGTGTATGTGCAAGTCAACGCTCTTGACCCGTGGGTTTGTGGGCCCGAGCCCACGGGTTCCCCTTGTCCACACGAGTGGGCCACGGTGAAATTATGTGACGAATTGTCACGGCCTAATATTAGAGTAATGGAATATTATTGCTGCGAGAATGCCTTAGACTCGCGGAGTTCAACTAGAGCCTTGTAGCTCCCAACTGAAGCCATGCTACCAGCGTGTTTATAAACAAAAGGATCTCCAACATTAACATCTTTGGCAGAATAAGCCTTCCCTGCTTTCTGCTTGCCTATTCTGTTAAAGAGCTCAACCAAATATTTCCCTTCTCTTTCAGCAACCTGTTTGATTGGCAAGTAGTTATTTTACACGTAGTATTTCTTATTTACATGAAGTTGTAGCAGTAGATTAAGATGATATACAGGGTAAGGTTGCATATATACGATCTCCAAACGCAACCTGGCTAGGCAGTCTAATGCCATAATTGTACCTGAGCTAAAGCAGGGAGCACCTTCTTTCCAGTTCGTTCTAGAAATCCAGCACAATCACCAAGGGCAAACACATCTTCCACACTAGGGACTCTCAACCATTGGTCTATCCCTATCCTGAAATATTATTCATCATAAACCATAAACTTACACTTGTCAAACAGTTGTATAAGTGTAATGTCACACAATTATTACATTTGTTTCGATAAGAATTTAGGACATGAAAGTTGAAAACGAAAAAAAAGAAGGGGTAAAAATAATAGGAGATGACACCCGTGTTTGTTTACGAGGGAAAGGGAAGGAGAATTCAAATCATTTAACATTAAGAAAGATTTGGTAATTAACTTTCCTTTCAGATCCCGACCTTTATAATTGAATTGGCATCCAAATAAAGAAAATTATATTGCACTAAATACCTTTCCTTTCTTTTCTTCTAATTCCCTCAATACAAACAAGGTGTTAAAAATTAGAGTAGAACCTAAGACTGGTTTTGAAAGAAAATGCACCTTCCACCAGGGCACTTTGGGAGTTGAAGAGATTCAACAAACTTAGAAGGACCAACGCCTGTGGACCAGACCAAAACTCCATAGGATACTTCTGTTCCATCAGTAAGACTAATCTTCTCCTTCCCAACCTCTTTCACAGTCCCACGCATAAGGCGAACACCCGACTGATGCCAATTTCTATGTCAGATAAGTATAAATTTGGACTAGTTGGAGAAACATTACCAAGAGCTTGATAAGAGATTAACCTGTGTCAAATGATTTGCTGCATATTCCCTTAAACCCACATCAAATGATGACAAAATTTCATTGGCCTGTTACAGGGCATGTGGTTAGGAGGAGATTGAAACATGTATAGGCTAAGAGCCGATGACTCGAAACAACCAGACAAAATATGTTGCTTGGACTTGTATACCCATGTCTGACATGGATATGTGTCTAAACCATGTCCCAGTTCAAGGATCCAAAACGGATACTCAAGGTAAATTGAAGAGCCCGAATATAAATGAAGACAAGTATATGGTATATATACCTCAATCAAGGTGACCCTAATGCGGTCTTTAACATGGGCATACCGTTGGGTAACATCTCCCTCAATAAAATCGCTCAGTTCACCACTGAATTCTACACCAGTCGGGCCACCTCCAACAACAACACAATGCAACAAGCCGCTCTTTTCCTCATCGGATATACCTATAATACAAAAAAGTGTAAACAAACTGTAGGTATCATGATTCGCTGGTCTTCTCACAAAAAAGCAAACCATGGTTGGTATTGGCTGTTTTAAAGCCATTTTGAGTGAATGAATTTTAAGAACGAATTATTCAGCGAATTATGTTACGCTGATACTGACTAACATTCTTAACCATACAGATAAACATGATAAATACATGACAATCAAGGAATAACCTGGACTCTGAGAAAGCATAAGATTTGATAGAAGTTTATTTCTTATCTCCTGTGCATGATTTACTTCTCGCAGAAAAATTGCATGTTCCTTCACCCCTTTGATGTTAAATGTCAAGGGATCAGATCCAACACCAATCACAAGCTTGTCGTAAGCGACTTTAAATCGATGTCGTTCATTTGATTGCCCCAAATTCTCCATAGTTTCACAATAGACCTGATACAGTTATTCTTTATAATAAGCATGTACAAGTAGAAATGCATTATGCATATGATCACTAGTTCACTACGTACTATCCTAAACAACTCCAAATATCAATAAGTGGACTTACTTCATGTTTAGAGGTGTCAATACCGGTACACGAAGACAAATAGAAATAACAATTTGGGTCTTTTGCAAGAGCAGATTGTATCTGACCAACGGGCTCAGCTACTGATCGAAATTCCAATGTTCCGACACAAGTTGAAGCAAGCAAAGGAGTGAAAACCATGTGGGTTCTAGGAGATATGCAAACAATGTCATACATATTGGTGTCGATTCCTTTCATGAAGCTGCATGCTGCCCAACCAGTACCAAGGACAACCACCCTCGGTTTTTCCCCTGCCCTAGTTGCTTCTAGCCCTGGATATCTAATGCTCCCTGGCTCTGAAACCGGCTGCTCACACCAAATCTTCTCTTTAGAAGATACTTGAGAAGAGATAGTAGCTCGGGATTCTATGCTGTGGAAGCTTGGATAATCCATTTTCTTATAATTGGCGATGCATGAATGATGGCAATCGAACAGTGCATTTTTGAGTGAAGGCGAGGACTTACAGAAGGAAATCCTCTCGGATGTTGCCTCTTTCTCGGTTGTGTAACTTCCCTTGGAACTTCCTGACCTTCTCAAGCCTGTCCTTACGAATCTTGCCAATGCCATCCTCAATTAGTAGCTTCTAGTTGTATTCCAAGAGACCAAGACTAATGTTGTAGTAGCTCTAATAAAACCATGAGCTATTGTAAGTATAGATATAGACAAGTAGCACTTCTACTCTTTGACCCATGAATTAATTTGCCATAAGCAAAACAAGTATGCCAAACTAAAAATTGTCTTGTTAAATTTTACAGGATGATGCATCAAAACCCTACAAAGAAAGTTTAGCACTACTTAGACTGCTCCTGCTGTACTGCAACTAATGTGCTCCTGTAAACTAAAATTACTTCAAATTGGAGCAAAATCAATGAACATGGTATAAAAATTATAATAAAATGCTCATTAGCTGTTGAACTTTACCACCTCCTCAACCAGAAACTTTGATTTTGAATACCCGTTTTGCTAGGTCTATTTATACGATATTACACCATAGTTTATACATATACGCAACCTTACCCTTAAAATTTCCAATAGGGGCGGAACTACTTTACTCACAATTTATTTTAACTCTAAAATACCTTTAGTCTCGCTGTCAGCACAATAAAAAATGCTTAAAAACCCTAAAAGTTCGACAAATTTCGCTCTAGCCTCACACTAAAATAATTTAATAATGTTGATATGAAAATTTTCGACCCCTGTCTTGGCTTCGCCCTGATCCCGAACCTTATAACTTCATCATAACACAAAAAAATTTCTTTGGAAGCCCATAAACACACTAGCTCCTCTTTGAATGAACTACAAAATGGATATATTCCATGTAGAGGTGTTCAATGGGCCGGATACGGGCCGGGCTAAAACAAAAATGGGCCGGACCGGATCGGGCCTTGGAAAAACAAAAATGGGCTGAAAATGGGCCGGGCTTTAAAATCCGGCCTGGCCCGGCCCATTTTTAATTGTGAATAATTTAGAATTAGAATTAGAATTTTTTCACATGAAGGACACATGCTAAGTGTTGCTGCTGGTAGTTGCATGTAAAAAAAGGCTAGCATGTTGAAGTTATTCCATGGCTTTCAACAGTCAGAAAGATAATATTTCCTAGAACTACGAAAAATTGTTCAATGACAAGACATAATAAGGAAATGAGTGAATAATAGTTTCTGAATTCTGGGAAATGAGTAAAGCTAGAATAGTTTTTGGTTCTGATGCAAAAGGAAAAAAGAGATTTTCAAAGCCGATTTTAAATTTACAAAGGCCCGTTTTCAATCCATTTTAAGCCCGCTTATAACCCGCTCCATTTTAATAATAATAGAGCCCGTTTTCAGCCCGGCCCACTTTCGGCCCGGCCCTTATAAAGCCCTCCTAAAAACGGGCCGGATAAGGGCTCAAAATGGGGGCCCGGCCCATTGAACACCTCTAATTCCATGTAAATCATAGTTTATAGTACCTTTTTTCTTGCTAATACAATGGAAGTAGTTACCCTAAAAAATCCTCTTAAATAAGGCAATCCTAAAGAACATGAACAACTTACATGACCAAACTAGTAAAGAAATACGAAGAGTATACAGCATGAGGAAATTAGAGATTAAAAAATTAGACATTGCAAGATCATTATAGAAACAAATAAAATTATGGGCAAGAACATAAATTTATATGTTAGAACAAGAAATTCGTACAAGAAATTACATAGTAGACGAAATTACTAAATTGGAACAATGTGTGAAAGATTTAAAAAAAGAATTGGAAGACATTACAGTTTGTATTTGGCGGCTGGTGAAGGGTTTGATCATCAAATGTGCATTCTTCTCTAGGAAAATGTAATAAGAAATAGGTTTTATTGAAGTAAAATGTATAGTTTATAACTTATTATTAATTACTAATGATTTAAAAAGAAACTTTATAATAATTTAATTTGAAAAATGGGAAGAAATCTGGAAAATAAGACTTGGAGTCCAAGAAAAAAGATCATACTCCTATTTATTTCCATTTTGTTATTTTATAGTAGTGGTATACAATTTATATGGAGTTTTTTTAACAATCACAAGAATCAAGACTTTTGGGAAGGAGAATGTTCAATTTTTGAACTTATTTTCTTTTTTTTTTTTTTGAGATGATTTCAACTTATTTTCCTCATTTTAGGACTTTTATAATTTTAGAATTAACTTTAATATTCAATAATTATTTTCAAGTTTTGTATGAGACAGGTTTGTATCACCTTACGTTAATGCTTAATTATCTTTCTCTTATTAGAAAGGTATGTTTACTTTGTATCTTTTGAGTATAGTTTATGAGCGTGTCACCCGAACACCTTAGAGGAACCAACACTTAAGAAAGCGCTCTGCGTGATTGATAATTTCCTCAAGATTTCCGTGACATTCTCGTTTTGTGTTTATTCATCAAAGTTGTTTGTCAAATTAAGTGTTAAAACATCATTGAGTTTGTCATTGCGTGCCCCATTTTGTGTGACCTCATTGTGGTATACTTATCTGTTCCTTTGAATTTGCTATATATTCAAATTTTTGCTCCATTTTAAATTTGCTCTACTTTTTAAATTTGCATCTACATATTTCTACTATCATTGAATATCATTCACACAATTCTACGTTTGTATCTTCCCATCACAGCAATTCACATCTGAACGTAAAAATGTTATTGTTCAATTAATAGGCCAAAAATGGCCTGTTGGAACAAAATACCTCGTGTGACTGTCACCAATTATAAACGATTCTACAGAAAGTACCACAATGTCAACCAAATGGCATCAGTTTCAACCAGCAGACGGCCTATCCAGCACAGATTTTCCACATTCAACTGTAAACGAACACCAAACTTACTCTGGATTACCAAAACCGACATATCAGTGATATAATCTCGACAGCATGATCTTCAGATAAGTTCCACAATCAATGAAAAAGTCTTGACAGAGGACTGAGGAGTCGGTATCGCCTACATCTTAACAAGCAGTCAACAGCTACTTGGGTAGCTAAAACAGCCAATTGACGGTGATGTTTCCGAGCCACACAAAAAATGGAAACTGAGCCAATGCAATTCCAATCAAGACAATATTGTGCTTGCCTGAGTCGTAACTCCTCACCTCAGCATATAAAACTCTCCTCATCGTTTTCACCAAGAAAACCCCCGTGCAAAGGCAACTTGAGAGTAACAAGACATAATAAGAGTGTCTCCACAATAGTTTTCCAAGAAGAGCCAGAGAGATACCCGTAAATGCGTAACCAGAATATGCAATGATATCCAACAGAGGTGTATCCCCATTACTGAGAGACATTACCGATACTTTCAGCAGTAAAACCTGAAAAAACCAGCCTGTCAATCCTTTCATGAGCACCCAGTTTACGGTCTCTGGATTAAACCTGAAAATTTCGGAAACAAATGGGGCTTGATACATTGAGTAAGCAATGAGAAAAGAAGAAACGGCACTGAAATACCACATGAAGTTCGACATAAGACAAGCCCAAAAAAGAAAAATACTTACTTTCCATCCAAGCCTAGAAAAAATCCAGCAAGAACTACGTAGGAGAGGAATGCCATCATAGGAATGTAAAGATCTGGTGCATTGATGTCAAAGATTGGGGGTCTGTAAGAAATTTTTCCTGCCATCGGTTCAGTTACCCTCGTCCAATGCCCCTACAACAAAAATAAACATTAAGACAAACAAGATATTAACTGGATTGCTAAAACCTTGAAAAATAGAGAAAACTCTGGGCATCACATGTGAAAAGCTTACCCGATGCAAAATAGGAAGTAGAACAATCTTCAGCTTGTTCCTCACATAGTCACTGTTCACTTGGAAATAATATTGAGGGTCAGCAAAATACCTGCTTATCTGTGATATTTTCGAGCAACAAAAATCGATATGAAAATTCTTGATTGCGGAACCATAACATGGCTCATAACAAATTCAATTACTACAACTTTACAAGGTGCAAAGGGTGATCATCAGCAACCAAAAGGAAAAAGTATTCAGCAACTAATGGTGCTAAAAATTTCCAGTAATTGGAAAAAAAAATAATACAGACCACCGATAAAACCATAAAAGTGAAAACCACTAATAAAAACATTAACTTCAAGGTGCAAAGGATGGATTATAGTCCATTAGTGAACAAAAAGAGAGATTATTCAACTAATGGTGTTATTGATTTCTAGTCATTGGACATCATGTCTAAGGAAAGCAAAAGACCAGTGATGATTCCACAAAAAGGTCAGGATGGCAAGGTAGCATACCACCAGAACATATTATGAACTCAATAGGTACAAAAAGAACTTGATCCCAGGACTTCCAAAAAAAATGTTATTTTTCTGCTTATCAGGATATCATTCATATACAAAATCTTAAAACTTCTGAGAGCTTTCTTTTTTGCTTATTTAAAAGCCATTCTTATTCGCACATGTTTTTAACAAACTTTTATTGACTAGTCTCACGGATCTGGAATTTGCAGTCTTTATTAAATCTGTATCTAAGTAGAAACTAAGGCGTATTCTTTGGTATTCTAACAATAACAAGCTAAGTAACTTCAGATTAATACCAGATGGTTCACTTCTTTAAACGACGAACATTTTCACTGTATTTGTCAATAACAATTAAAGCTATTCCCAAAAAAGGTTCTGATGTCATGATTTAGAAGATCACATAAAACAAATCTTTGAGCAGATTAACATAATAGTAAAATACTACAAAAACCAATGGACCTCTGATAGAAATGTAAATCCATTTCAACAATGAAGGCAGCGAACATTAGAACTTACATTGCTTTGCACATACTGTGAACTAGAACCAAAAATCCTCTCTCCATAAGCACTTAATCCACCACTTATCAAGCCAGAACCAACACCAGTAAAAGCATCCCCAAAGGAACTAGCTTGGGGAGGAAAGGGTAACTGTTGAGCCTTGGGTTGAGCTCCCACATTATTATACATGCTGATTATCTGGAATAGTTGACCAAATAGCATCAAGAAAATGATATAACTAAACACAAGCAACTCCTAAAAGCATCATAAGTGACTAATGTGTACAAACAAAACTTCATACTCCATAGAATTCCTCATTACTGAACCAATTAGTGAACTATTCTAATACCACAAATTACAATGCAAAACTCCTTCCATCCCCTTCAATTTTCAACATATGACACAAAAAACTCTTAACATATTTAAATTATATGTCGCAATCTCAAACAGAGCAGTATTAAATATGACAAATTAGTAATACAAGGTTAAATCACTAATATTTAGAACCCTTTGTAAATCATTCATTTCACCTCAAGTAACCATGTTGGATCCTCAACAGTCGTGGGTATGACACATCAACAGTTCATTTTCGGCTTAAATCAAAGAATTTTTCATAAAATAGCTGTTATGATTATGGGTGACTTATGTTCAACAAGTAATCAAAAAGATGATTAAGCTAATTAAGCTAATTAATCATCATAATTAGTAAAGGTAAGAAGAGGACAATACATATCACATGTTTGTGATTTGATTTGTTGGGAATCCAAGGTGCAAGATTGTATGGGTGCAAATCTTCACATGTGAAGGCCAAGAGTGGAAAGTTTCAGTCCTAGGATCAAAGAATCAAAGTGCAAGAGCATGGGAGACCGTGTGATAGCCGGAAAAGGAAAGGCAAGCAGCAGAACCCACTGCCCAAGTCGCTCGAGTGGGAGCTCGACCAAGGCTCGGTCGAGCAAGGGGTTGAGCAAGGTCACAGATGCTGTTTTTCGGCTTCTGTTGAAAGCTGCTGCTGGACTGTTTTGTCCCATTTCACTTGCTGCCACATTACACTACTTAAAAGCCCTATTTCCTGCTATATATACATTAGTTCTAGGACTTTATTCAAGCACCAAATTCTCACATATTAGAGCTACCTTCTTGCTCATGTATTACACCCTATTTTAGCTTCTCTCTTCCCTTACACTTATCTCCATTGTAATTCCTTCAAGTTTGTATAATCTCCTTTAAATACATTAATATAATCCTAGGCTAGATGGTGGATCATGTAGCCCATGTTTGGTGAACCACCTTAAAATCTTTGTCTTGATTATTTTCTTATTATTGTCATTCATCATTACATTGCATATTTGATTCCTACACTTGACACAACACAACCACACACTTAAACCTTAATTAAGTGATCCTTGAGTGAGGTGGTTACCTCCTCCCCTTTCAATAGCATATATGAACATTTGGACCCATAAGTCCGACAGAAGTACGCAACTCTTGGCGAGATAGAGGATTCCAAATTCCAATGCAACAATTAACAAATCTTTAGTCTAGTGAACATCGATTAACAAACATTCACCTAAAAATATATAGCAAATTTCTTTTAACAAAATCAAACAATAGTCAATTGCTAAGAACAACTCCTATGTAGCAGTAGCACATGTAATTCACTTAATACTCCATGAGTACAAGGCAACTCATCTACAATTTATAGATTTACCATAACCTTCCCCATTTCCGAATTTGTGAATTGATGTCTTTCAAGCAGGCAAATTCCCAGAAAAGGAAATATAAAGATTTAATATCATGAGTCACTCATAACTACAAATGTTGACTTCCAAAAACCCTAATTCCATTTCTAGTGTCTTATAATTAAACTAACCTAAGGGTTGATAAAATGTCGGTTAAAAATAAAAATCAAAATATGCAATAGCCAACAATGAAAAATGTACAAATGCCATCTCAAATTCTAAAAAAACTCAATTGAGCCCAATGATTTCACATCAAAAGAACTGAAATTAGAGAAAATCAAGAAGGAAATGAAAAAATAATCGCAAATTTCTTCGATCAAGAAACTAATTCGGTTTTCTTCGATCAAGAAACTAATTCGGTAAGTTCAGAGACAAATCACAAAATAATTATAAGACATGCTAATTTGAGAAACTAGTAGCGTACATTGCAAAGAATAGATTGCTGCAAGAAATTACGTCAATTAAAAGAATAAATAGAAGGAGTAGATAATAGATTAGATCAAAGAAGAAAAGGATGAGATATTTACCAGAGAAGCAAAGTTAGACTGTCGATACTGGGAGCAACCGAGCAAGGACAGGACGAGACTCCACCACGAACAAGGAAATGCAGTAATATTGTCCGAATGAATTTGTGTTTGCCGGCTAGTTTTCCGAGAGACCGTCTTTCTGAAAGAGCACTTTCAAGCCTAGCCCATTAAAGATTAATATCTATTTTTACTTTATATTTTTCGTTATAGACCAGTTCAATTAGAGATGGTCTCTCATAAAAATCGTCACTCACAAGAATTTGTGTTTGCATATATTTCTATTTTGAATAGGAGTAATGTGTCTATCATCTTTGTTTATTTTTATTGATAGATTTTTTTTCACTTTTAATTATATATGGACAACAATTTAATTGATCTTGTAATTCCTCCGTTACAAACTATTTGGACCTTCTGATTTGCTTTTAACACTCTATCCAATGCACTTATTTAATCGTTAATATCTCTATTTGTGCATAATTAAAAATTATGAAAAGTTTATATAAATAATCCTTGCATTGAGACGAATCAAACAAAATTCCACTTTGATTATGTTTTAGCTTATAGATTAAAAATAAAATCTTGAGACGTAGAAGTAATATATAAGGAAAAAAAGGGTAATGATATAATAATGAAATTTTTAACTAAAAATTTTAGTCAAATGTAAGGAGTATTGAATAATGAAAATTAGAAAACGAAAGGAATTGAATAATGAAATATTCTTTTCTTTTTACCCTTTCTCATATTCTCATATAAAAGCAAAATCATACGGTGCATCGTAGGGCTAATTTAAGTCTCTTAGTATTGAATTGTGTAGCATATAAAAAAAGTAGTCCAATTGTATTATCACACGAGTAAAGATGAATGTCCGGCTCACTCTATACTAGTATCCTAGATTCGCCTCTACTCCAATTAAATTGTTGCCCCATATTTTTTGTTTGAATGACAAACTTTTCAGTTAAAAAATCAGAACCAAGTTTAGCAGAGAACTGCATTACACAAATTCAGAACAAGTTGTAGTATTCAAAGCTCAAATGAACAAAATCCAGTATTCCTATTTCCTTGCTTAAGACCACATTTTGTTTAGTATGACTTCTTCCTGTCAAGTGAAGAGCCAAAAACTCTGTTAAGTGTAGCTGCTAGACGAACTCCACCTTCCGCCAACCTTTTCTCTACGATTGGTAGTCGCGAAACGAAGTATTCATCTACCAAAACAACATCAACAACAACCAAATTTTAGGTCCGAATTAACTCGAACATAAGGCCAGGGCTTGTTTAATTTAAAACATACGAGACTGAAAACATACCATCTAAGTAACTTCCTGGTGTGGCATTCTTGTATGCGTATCTGCAAGCCAGAGATATACCTTCGGATGCATACCTGCAATAGCTCGTAATTGTGTATTAGTGTATATACTTCTTCTGTATTACGGAAAACTAGTAGAATAAACTCGAACATTCAACATTACGAGAGAGCAAGTAGACTTACGGATTAGGACAGACTGTGTGATGACATCTTTCCCAGGAGATTTTCTCACTACACCAGTCTTTCTGATCATATTCAAGAAAACAAGATGTTGGTACCAAGAGATCACACTGTAAACTATAGAAGTGAGAGGTACAGAGAAAATCGACAACATCAACAATAATGTTACAGTCTTAATCCCAACATAGGGTCGTGAGTACCGAGAAACTCTAGAAATGTTAACTATTTCAAGACTTGCTTTACTTGTACTGTTGTCAAGGAACCAACTCAACCAAAAGATTAAGTTGATAGTTGAAGCTCTAGAATATGTTATATACTCTAACACCCCCTCACACGAGAGCCCTTTGGGTTAAAAGTGTGGATGCAGTACAGAATCTCCTCAGACCTGTCGCTAAATATCCACTTTAAATGAGGAGTGGTTGAGATTCGCAATCGTGACTATCTACAAACTATACAAAGGAATGAAACCATATTCCTTTTACGTTTTGAATAGGGCATGTCTTTCATCTACACTTCTAACCCAAAGTCTGTATTGATGATTCTTAGTCTTAAAGAATATATACATGCCAATAAGCCACAAAACATACATTAACTCATTAGTTCAGTAAAGCTTACCGTAATATTGCTCATTATAGAATCTATCATGATTGTCAGATTTGAACCATAAAATCTCTCCAAGGCAGTGTCGATGATTCTCGAGTCCCAAACCTAAGGAATCGGAATCAAAATCATAATACGAGGTTGTTAAATCATGTACACTTTTTGCGTACGTGAATTCGCAGATGATATTTACTGTTGAAGGTCAGACAGAAACATAGGACTTAGATGAAATAGAATTAAATGTAGAAAGTTCTTATACAATGAAATTTAAGTAATAGGTATACTTACACTGTGCAAGTTGGTACTGTTATTGTACCAGTAGACATTAATAGAATTTCCTCCACGGTCTCCGGTGAAGCCAACATGTAGAGGCTTCAAATTTATAAGAAGCATTAGAAGTTAAGTGTATATTTGACATTATAGGTGTTTGGCAAACGGCTGATAGCTGATTTGACCAGCTGATTTTATTAACTAGTTCAGCTGATTTTGAATCCGCTGGTAAAAACAACTTGTCCAAAAATAACTTGTTTATAACATTGGATAATTTGACCACCCAACTCTTCATTTATATCAAAATAAGTTAAACTTGCCTAATAAGCTATTTTGCCAAACACCCAGTAAAAATGATAAAACTCAAGAGTGAGTCCAAATTCTTGATTTATACCTGATGAACATCTCCGAAAAAATGGGACAGGAACATGAGTGCCTCTGTTAAGTTATCTATATATACATGACAAATCACGAGTTAAAAAAATTAGATCATTAAACATTCCGACATCAATAACAATCCATTGTATCAATTATACACTTTCATTTAGGCCGGTTGTAAGGATCACGACTAGAGATGTTCAACGGGCGGATCGACCCAACGGGTCAAGGGTTGGGTCACATTTTAATAGTTAATTAGCGGGTCGGATCATTAACGGACCTTTTGTAAAGGGTTGGGTCGGGTCGGACAGTTAAAGAAATTGGTTGTAAAAAAATATTTCACCAATTTCTTTAGATTTTTATATGATATTGTTATATTCATAGTTGAATTGACATAACGGGCCATAAAGTATAATAAAAAATTATTTAATGAACTTTTAAAAAACGGGTCAAAATAGATCGTATTTAGACGAGCTTGACCCGCCCCCACTTGGCCCATTTAAATTTTGTCCTCAACTCGCCCTGGCCCATTAAACACCTCTAACCATGACTAATCAGAACCGTTGATAACAAACATTATATGCGCCTTCACATAAATGAGAATGAACACAAGTAACAATAACAAATATATAAGTATGTATAGAATACTTGACATAAAACATACATTTCTTATGAGATCCATAGTTCTGATTAGCTGACATAAGTTGTAGGGTATAATTGTACATTGCTCCTGTTACACATCTATTCTTTAGACCAGCAGAATCATGACAGTCTCCTGTTGAATAATTAAGAGAATAATATGTCAAAACTATATAATATCAACAGTTTTAAATCATATTTAACCAAACAATAAAATAAATCTCTTGATTATGCTGTTTTAATTAGCATTGAACTTACTGCAATAATCATATTTGCAAAGAAAATCCGGGGTGTTAAGATAATGTAATGCAGTACTCCATGGATAACCTTGGCGTATTTCCGGCAAATCAGGCCAAGAGCAGACGGCAGCTAGTTCGCCGTCTGCTGATTCTGGCAACAATTCTTTCACAGCTGCCATTGCAGCTTCAGATAGGTAATGCTGAAAGCACAACCAATTTCATTTAGAATCATGGATGAATCTAAGCCTTAGTTGCCTAAGCCATAACTCGAATTGTTTTTGTTTTTTAAAAAAAAAATACTTTCAAAATTGAATAATAACCAAAAGCTTAAACTGATGGTTGAGGCCTCAGGATATGTCATATACGTTGAATATTTCAATTTAAATAAGGAATAGACCTCTTGTCACGTTGGCTTCTGATACCATGTCAAGGAGATGGTTGAAGCCCCATGATATATTATATACTACATTCAGCAAAATATCCAAAGATAAGTGTTTAATCAAAAAAATGTAAAAAGAGTAGTCACCTGTGCAATTTTACAAGTAACATAATGCCCATGTTGACCCCAACAAAGAACTGATGCAGGAACCAAATACAGAAAGGCAAAAATCCTTGCAAACCAGTTCAGCTTCATTAACTCCATATTCTTCTGAAGAGTCAAACCTACGAGAAAATAATATACCTAAGGTAATCAACTATTATATGAGTGTCCTAATTTTGCGGAACTATATTGGCCGAGGTTAGGTTGCACATGTCCAAAACCATTCCTACTTAAGATCTAAGAAAGAAAAAAACACAAATATTTGGTATTAAACATGTGTGTAAATCATAATAATATTACCTTTATCCGTAGAAGTCTTTAATTAAAATGACGTTTGTGATATTTTATGAGTCCTAAGCAAACTGAAAAGAATAAACTCTTTCTATAAAGGTCCATTTTAAACTTAGACGGATGTTTGAAAAAATTACAGAAACGAAATCTATCTATTGCAGTTATCATTATAAATGTAAATTTGTCATATTGTAACAGCCTCAAATTTCGTAATCTTAATCTTCCAATTAATTGTTCCGAATTTTCAATTCGAATTCCTAATCTTTTGGTTATCTAATTCAAATCACCTTTAATCCTAAATCTTTTTTTTCGATTTTGTAATTTCTTTCAAATATTTAACGTTAAAATATTATTTGATTTAAATTTTTTTATTAGCACTAAAATATTATTTTAAAATTTTATAGTACGAAATATTGACTATTTCGTAAAACGTTACGTTTTAAGTTTTCTTCTTAAACTAACATTACTACTTATTATTCTAACCTTATAACTTTGATTTAATTAATTTATACCTAAAATGAGTTGTATTTTTATTATTAACTTTAAGTATGGTTTTAATCAAAATTTTCTAAGTAAATTATCATATTTTCATGATCAAACTTACCCATTATTCTAAAATATATTCACTTGGATAAACTAGAACAAAAATATGATGAACCAAAATTATTTCTATCAAACTCATGATTTTTATCACTTACACAAGCTATCACCATTTTCTTGTACAAGTTAACTTTCTCCTACACTTCAACTCTTACAAATTCACCTACACACTCTAAATCTCTTACACAAGTTAGTCTTTTTCCATACTCATAACACTCTTATTCATACAATCTAAGAACTACAAAGTTGACCACACCCATTATAAATACCCCCCTTATCCATGAGATCACTTGCATCCCTTCATCAAATCTTTCTACCATTCTTTCTTATATCTTCACTTCATTAACATCTTACTACCTTACTACCTTTATTATTATTAGTTGAAGAAATTCAAGAAGATGGAGTTAAACATTCTTTATTTAGTTAAGTCATCATCATTTTGGAGCATTATTGGGTTATTATTTTGGGTACATAATGTATCATTGTTTTTGAAGATGTGATTTATTTCTTTTGGGAGCTTAGAAGATCATCATTATTTTGGAAGCTTAGATTAATTATCTTGGTGCATTATTATCTATCTTGAAGGGTCTTATATCTTATTATTTTCCTAATTAGTACTTAGTACTAATCCTTGGTGTTAGTATGGTATAACTTCTTACCCTACTCTTTTTGTGAAATTTTACATTATATTTACTTTATAATATGCAAAGTATGAAATATGTTGATATGTTTTAGTAAGAAGTTAGTTTAATAAAACTATGATCAAGATTATATTAAGTATGTGTATGCTAAAAATATATTTAGTGTGTTAATTTTATAATCTTTAAACAAGTTTAGGATGTTGGGTGCAAAATTATATTCTAGTGATATTTATAAGTATGATTCATGTTATTATAAACTAGTGCTAGTATGTTTATGAGTTATGTGTTACATTAGGAATGTTATTATATTTAAGGATTTTTATTTTAGAACTTTATTAATACGTTTATGTTAGCCTTCAAATTAGTTTATAAGATAGTAAGTTATTTTATGAACTTATTTTTTTATTAAGTATGGTTATATTAAGAATATTGTTATTATACGTTATTTTTGAGATTTAAGTTTATCCTTAAGGTTATAGTAAATTTCTAAGTTATTACGTAAAGTTTTTATTTTTGTAAGTTGTTATGTTAATCTATGATTTAGTATGATAAATTAAATTAAGTCGTTCTTTTTATGTAAAAAGGGTCCCAAACACTCATAGGCCATTCGACCAATATATCATATAAAAAAAAAGAGTTGAGTTTGATTTACTATTTTAAATTATTAAACCAATTTTTGTGATAATAATAAAATAATAATTTAAAAAGATATGTTTGAGAAATTTTTATAAGATATTAAATATTGAAGTGTTTTTCTAGAATGTTGATTTTTTCAAATCTAATAAATTTACTTGTTTTTCTAAACTTAAAATAATTATTTTTGGTGAACTTGTTGAATTTTGGAAACTTATCCAAAGGATGCAAATTTTAACTTGAATTTTAATTAGAATATTTGATTTGGTGAAGAAAACAAAAGTTTTATTTGTTTTAAGGATGAAAATGTGTGTTTTGGAAACTTATTTCAAGAGAAATAGATTTTTATAGCTACTTGTGGAAAATACTAATTTGGAGACTATTAATAGAATATTAAGTTATTAGTGTGAATTTTATGAGCTATTAAAATAAAGTTTAATGTGTAAAAATTTTGTAATGAACATATAAAGATATAAAAGTAAAATTTAATATTATTACTAAGAATTATATTAAATAAATGAAATTACCACCTAGGATGGTCAAAGTCAAATTCGAAGTCAACTTGTAGTAATAAAAATGTGATGTACTTGTGTGAATGAGTATTGATTGAATGACCCTGATAGTAAGGTAATGTCGAACCATGGACCGGCATGTAAAATCCGGCTCAGGTGTTGGAGCAAGACGTAAAATGCGTGTAAGACAGGGGATCGCTACCTATCCCGTGGAGCTCGAGCATAAACATTGTATTGGAGGGTGGCGACTCCCACTGTTAGGGTTTAGGGCTACGGTCCTCACCTAACCAGACCCTTACATATATCAGGTGTCATATTGTTGTGTTTGTTGATTAGTGATGAACTTGATTAGTGGTTATCCTATGAATCATTGTATCTTATGAGTATTAACCAAATGAACTTACTTGAGTGTTAAGATTACCAAATTGTATAAATGCGATAACGTACTTCTGTGGATTGAGAATGGTATCTTAATGACTAAAAAGTATGGAACAGTAAAAGAATATAATAAAAGTATACAATGGTGTCAATTAATTTGTAATTCGTACTTAAATTATTATTTTGAAAATGTAGTGTATAATTTTCATATTTTGAGTTGGATAGGATGTTATGCTTCGGCGTTCTGTTGACCGATTCAATCTACGTCATCCAGTATCATGGATGGCGATTTTGCGGATTTAGTTTAGGTTCAGATCAGGCGCAACAATTATTATTTATCGAGAACTTATTTCGTTTTTGTGTCTTTATTGATGACTTGATGTTGATGTACTTTTACATTTTTAATTTTTAGCAAACAATGTTTCTTATCGGATATTTTAAATAGTTTTAGTTTTTATGATTTAAGGTTTTTAACAGTTTAGCATTTTAAGACTTCCGCAATATTTTTTTATATAAACATTTTATTAAACATTAATTATGTATCGAGATTGACGCTTCTGTTACACATATACTCCCTCCGTTCCTTAAATAAGTTCTCACTTTCCATTTTGGGGTGTTTCAATTGTTGTTCTCATAAAGAATCTTTTCATTTATATCACAAATTTTGGACAAAAATAATCTCACTCATCCTCATTTTAATATTTTTATATTCCTTATGGTCTCCACATGTTTCCCACTAACTTCATAAAAATATTTTTTAATTAGTTGTGATCCCCATATTTTTTCCACTAACTTTCTTTAAATACTTTTTTAATATTTCTGGTTCCCACTTTTCCTCCATCAAATTTATTATTCAATAAAATAATATCTCCACCATATAAAAGATTCCACTTTTCTTAATTCCCGTGAATATTCCCAATAGAAACATCAATAGGGAACGGAGGGAGTACTTTTTGGTAATTGATAAAATAACTAATCATAAATTATAAATTTTTTTAAACTTTAAAAGATAAATATCTACCTTATTTATGCTCATAACTGCAATAATTATAAGAAATACTTCTATTTGCGAATTTGCCTCGTTTGTCATGAAAATTTTGAATGATCTGATTTGGACAAAAACTGTGCTTAGAAGCAAGTGTTAAGATCTGCTTTAACTTCTTTTTTTAATTTTATAAAAATCATGGTGGACAATAATGCAACGTGCTAGTACTAGTGTTAGACTGTTAGCGTATTACTCCCTTAGAAGGTGTTCTCTTCAATTTATTTTTTTGACTTATTACTTATTTTTATTAGAATCAAATCAGACAAGACCAGATCAGATCTGTTCAAACCAGATCAGATCAGATCTATTCAGACCAGATCAGTAAGATTCAGATCAGACCAGACCAGATCAGATAAGATCAGATCAGACTATTATAATAATAATAATAATAATAATAATAATAATAATAATAATAATTATTATTATTATTATTATTATTATTATTATTATTATTATTATTATTAATTTATTTTTTAATTAATTAATTAAATAATATTAGTATTTATTAATTAAATTCTTGATTAGATACTAATAGTAATAGTAATAATAATAATAATAATAATAATAATAATAATAATAATAATAATAATAATAATAATAATAATAATAATAATAATAATAATAATAATAACTTTATGAAACCAGATCAGATCAGACCAGATCAGATCAGTCCAGATCAGAAAGATTCAGATCAGATCAGATCAGACCAGATCAGATCATATCAAACTTTAGTAAATTCAGATCAGATCCAATCAGATCAGACGAAGAGAACAGACTCCCTTCGTCTCATATAATTTGAAGTAAAAAGAAAATTAATATTTTTTTAAGAAAAAGGTAGATAACAATAATAAATGAAGAGAGAGGATGAGATGTGTGGTTGAAATTTAAAGATAGTTAAAATGTATGGATAAGATTAAAAAGGAGTGATGGGTCATAGCCCAAAAATAGAAATGATGCAAATTAAGTGGGATAAACTAAAATAGAACAGAAAATCTCCTGTGAGGCGGGTGTATTGGTGCAACCAGTCCACCAAGCAGGCCCAATACCTTTAATATAAAAGGCCAAATATAAAAAGCCTTCCTCTTCAATTGCACAATCATTTGCAATTATAGGTCCAAAATCTGACAATAAAATGCCAAATTGTGGCATTAAAACACCAAAATCTGGTACTAAAATACCAAATCCAAAAAGTGACTTTAGAAAGCAAAACAAAATGGGCACCAAAATCTGATATTAAAACACCAAAACCCGATATTAAAACACCAAAATCTGGTACTAATACTAAATACAAAAGAGTGACTTCAAATAGCAAAACAAAATATGCACCAAAATCTGATAATAAAACACCAAAATTCGATATTCTGACATACTAATTTTATGATTTAAAAAAACAATTTTAAGACTTAAAAATCTAATTTAAGACTTTAAAGATCAATTTTAAATTTTTTAATATCTACTTTAATATTTGTGTCATTAATTTTAAAGTTGAAATAAGAATTTAATGTCTTGTAATTGGTCTTTAAATTCTTAGAAGTGGCTTTTTAAATATTGAAATTGACCTTTTAAGTCTTAAAACTGTTAAATTTTGTCTTCATGACTTAAAACACAATTTTAAATCCTTGAAATTGGTCTTTTAAATCTTTAAATTGACATTTTAATATGTGAAATCAGTAAAAAAAATATATATAACATTGGGCCGGCCCAATAAAATGCGTCTCACAAGTGAGGCGGTCTCACCTAAGTTTTTGTGAAAATAGAATATGTTGCAAATTAAATAGGACAGAGCTGAGGAATATATAATAAGGATTAAGGTCAAGGATATTATATTAATTTATTTGTGGACTCAAATGGAGTAATGGACTATTGTTTTGCAATGATATCATTTATTTAATTTTAAATTCAGGATTTAAATCATTTATTTTATTATTTTATAATTGTATCATTTATTTTATTTATTTTATTATTTTATTATTTTATTATTTTATAATCGTATGATTTATTGAGTTATCTTACATACAATTATAAATGAGACTTTATTAACTTTTGAACTCCATACTAAGCACGAATAATCATAAAAACATAAAAATAGAGTGTATAAGGGCATATGTCACGAATATTAAAAAGGAGTTTTAAGCTTTTCTCCAAACAATGACACAATTTAAAGCTTAAGAGATAAACATTATATTGTTATCGTTAACAATGACCTAAACAAGGTTGGTCATCCAAAGAGTTAGCAAAATCCCTATTTTTTTCAAAAAAAATTTACATAGGGCGCACACGAGCAATTTTAGTCCAGTCCGACACTAATCTGAAAAATTTTCAAATCGGACCGGATCATGTAAATCATCAAACTGAACCGTACCAAACTGTTCTACAACGTTCTGGTTAATATATGTGATATATACATATTACGAATCTATAATCATCAAATATAATAATTTGTAGTTAGTTGTTGCATTAACATTATTAAAGTATATATTAAATTATAAAAATAAATACATTTCGAAATATTTAGGTAGTAACATACATTTCGAAATATTTAGGTAGTAACATAATTTTTTTTAAAATTATAATTTTTGGTAATAGTACGATTTGCTGTCTGGTCTAGTCTAAAAAATAAAAATCTAGACCAAACCATTTAGACCGTAGACCAAACAAATATTAAAATTATGATTTAATCTAGTTTGATTTATAGTTTAGACCAAATTTTATTTAACCCTAGCACTAAAAGATTGACGGCCAAATAATGAAATTACGATAGAAAAATCATAAAAAAATGGGATCTACTCTACAAACAAAATTGCTAAGAATTCTCACATTTGCCAAAACAATCTATAACTATCACTAAAACAAAACACTTGCTAATGTCATCACTTATCAAAATGGCTTACGTGTCGTTCTCTCAATAAAAAATTTCCCTCAAAAACTTAAAGATGATGTCATTGTTATAATGAGTACTATTAATATCTTTGACTTTGCTAATTTTTAAGTATGATTACCTAATTCGAATTGATTGATTTTTTTCTTTTTATGTTACATCATTTAATGTATTAGAAATTCATAGAAGTATATTTTATTTTACTTTTTTCAAGTTTTTATTAAATTTTTGTATTTTTTTTCAAGTTTTTATTAAATTTTTGTAATTTTTTTATTAAATTAGTATAGGATATTTTGAGATGGTAACAACATAAAGCCGTAAATTTTTTATTTTTTTGTTAATACAAATATATCAGAAATTTTAATAAAGTCGTGGATAGCACGGGATTATCTAGTTTCACAACAAAGCACACCCATTAGTTCAACACTAAAGAAAAGTCTCAAATTTGCCAACCGAAAACTTGTATCTAGTTCCCAATTTCCCATTTCTCATTTTCAATTTTCCTCAAAACCCTAGAATTGAGTGCTTAAGAAAGGTGTAAAACAATGAAAGCTGTAGTGATAACAACCCCAGGAGGTCCAGAAGTGTTGCAACTGCAAGATGTGGACGATCCCCAAATCAAAGATGATGAAGTTCTAATCAAAGTTGAAGCAACTGCCCTTAATAGAGCAGATACCCTTCAAAGGAAGGGCTCTTACCCTCCCCCACCTGGAGCTAGCCCTTACCCTGGTCTAGAATGTTCTGGAACTATCCTCCAAGTTGGCAACAATGTCACTCGCTGGAAAGTTGGAGACCAGGTGTGAATTTTGAATTTCTCTGTGATTTTTAGTGAATTGGGTCTGTCTAATATTGTCAAAAAGATTTTATCTTTATCATCTTTTTTTTTGGTTGATTTTTGGTTATTTTTATCATCTCTGGTTATGGTTTTTATCTCTTAATGAAAAGTTTATCATGCTGCTTTTCAAGATTTGTACATTTGAAGAATTGTGATTATCCTTGTTAAAGCTTGTTATTAATTAACACTTAAGAAATTTTTCACTATGTTGAGTTGTGTTTGAGGTGGAATACTTATAGAGTTGAATGACAATCAGGTAAAAAATTGGGATTTGGGTACCTTTATTTGATCCATATACCAAAAAGATTGGAACTTGAATACCAATTTGTAAACAATCTTGATAAACTGATTGCAACTTAGGTGTGATTTTGATTGACTGCAAAATCAGCCAAAAAGAATGTGATATGTATGGAGTTGTGTGATATTAATATGAGATTGTTTTTTATGGTTGATGGAAATAGAAGTGTAGTTGTAAGAACCAACCAAGTACTCAACCAAAGCTTAAGTTGATGGCCCCTGTCCCAGGATATGTTATATACTTTATCATTCCCCATTCCCCTTACATAGGCTAGAAGCGTGAATGCAATACATGTCTCCCTCATATTTGACACTGATAATTCCATTTGTAAGGAGAGGTGAGTGGCATTTGAACCCGTGACCTAGGCTTCTAATATCACATCAATGGTACTCTTATAGAAAAGAACATGACATTGTTGTCAGACTATAACCATGGTTCTTGTTTAAGGTGCTCAGCAACTGTTTCTGAGTATTCATCTTCGTATTCCAGGCTAATTAGCATATTCCTTGCTCCATGATGATTCTCATTGTAGAATCCTAATTTGCGACTTTTTCTGGTGTCACCTTGTAAGAGCTATCACCCTTGATCTTTGTTAGTTTTGATGCTTTTTATCGGATTTCATCAACTAAATTTTCATTAGCATCAAGCTGTCATGGCATCAAGTCTCAGAACAATCAGCAATTTAAAGATACATGTAGTAATCTGGCTGACTAGGAACAAGGAAATGTTGCTGAAATTATCACTGATTAGAATGATCTCATGCAGTTGTATCACCTTGCATCAATTAATGGCGTGGGTAACATGAATGACTTTCAAAATTTGTTAGAAGTTTGGGTTCAACCAAAAGATTCAGTCTTCATTAATGGTTCTCAAGTGCATGTATAATATTGTCAGACTTTGCTCAGATTAGTACTGATTTAGGTGTCATAGTGTCATACACATCAAGTTATAAAGTATGCTGTAATTACGGTGGCTGTTGTACGTAGGTTTGTGCACTTCTTGGTGGAGGAGGTTATGCTGAGAAAGTAGCTGTTCCTGCTTTACATGTTCTTCCTGTTCCACCGGGTGTTTCTCTTAAGGATGCTGCAAGTTTCCCGGAGGTGGCATGCACTGTTTGGTCTACTGTTTTCATGATGAGTCGACTTTCAGCTGGGGAATCATTTTTGGTATCTTAAAGGCTACCCATTCTCATTATCTTCATTGACGTTGATATATTTTGTTAATAGTTGCTCATGAATTAATGTCACAACCCAAAATTAATTGGTCTGTTTATTATAGTAAATTAATAAAATTTAGTGCCTACGGTGACCGATAAGATTTTCTTTATCAATGATCTTTCAGGTTCATGGAGGCTCTAGTGGCATTGGCACTTTCGCTATTCAGATAGCTAAATATTACGGAGCAAAAGTATTTGTTACGGCAGGTTGGCTGATTTAAGTTTTATTTTTCTTCAGTTAAATACTTGGATTGGGTAAATAATTCTAACCGTCAGTTACTTGATCTCTTGTCTAGGCAGTGAAGAAAAGTTGGCATTCTGCAAAGATATCGGAGCTGATGTGTGCATCAATTACAAGA
Source organism: Amaranthus cruentus (assembly GCA_019425755.1). Lineage (NCBI taxonomy): Eukaryota > Viridiplantae > Streptophyta > Magnoliopsida > Caryophyllales > Amaranthaceae > Amaranthus > Amaranthus cruentus. The sequence goes on along the minus strand of CM033459.1, from coordinate 1,718,561 downwards.
CAGAAGATTTTGTTGCGAGAGTGAAAGAAGAAACTGCTGGAAAAGGTATGAATTTAAGGCAGAACAAAATGTACTCCTTTCTAATATCTACAAGAAATCATGCTTTTCCGTTTTGTTTCTACGTATATATTTATTTAAATTTAGGGTTTAAATGACCACAATCCTCAGGCCATCTCTTATGTGGGGTACGGGTATGATGTGTATGTCATATACCCCCGAACACTGGCTTTATAAGCGGGAGTTACTGTGTATGATGATATGGTATGGTATGTTACGATTTTCGATTTCTAATTTTGTAAAAATGTCGTACATCCTTGTAATAGAAACACTCTTCATATGTCGATTCAATCTATGTTGTAAGGAGAAATCATGTTTTAGGTCGGAAATTAGTAGTAACACCTCCCATTTTGCTTGTTTTACTTAAAATAATGCTATATATCGAATTAGCAGGTGTTGATGTTATATTGGACAACATGGGAGGATCTTACTTGCAACGGAATATTGACAGTTTGAACTTAGACGGGCGGCTCTTTGTCATCGGCTTGCAAGGTGGCGCAAACTCACAAATTAATCTTGCAAGTTTGCTTTCAAGGAGACTCACAGTGCAAGGTGCGCAATGTTTTACTACTCGTAGCTGGTTTCTTTGGTTTTGAATCTCACTTCCTTATAACATCGAGTTGTTTAGCTATCACGAGCTGTAGCCAACCTAGTCGTAAGTAGGTGATCATCATACTAGTTTGTTCTTGCGCTCCTAGGCATAGACGACTATCATCGCATCACTTCTCTTTTTAGACTATTGTGAGTCGGTGTACTTAGGATCTAGAACAGATGAATCAAACAGCTAAATATCGAATGATTTTATTTCCTATATTGTAACACCCCGGCCCAAAGGACCACCGGTGAGTACTCATGGAGACCGTAGACTAGCCCCACAGACCAACACAAGTCTTTCCAGCGCACTTTGGCCTCACTCGTGCGCACGCAGGAAAACTTCACAGGAGATCACCCATCCTAAGATTGCTTTCCACTAAGCACGCTTAACTGTGGAGTTCTTAGCAAATGGGTTCCCTAGAAAAACAGATGCACCTTGTTGATATGAGTAGTCTATCAATCTCTTTTCAAGCTAAATCTGGGGTATCACATATCTAATCGACGTTTTTTTCGTTTTCAGGTGCCGGTCTGCGAAACAGAACTCTGGAGAACAAAGCGGTTATTATTAAGGAAGTGGAGAAGAACGTGTGGCCGGCAATCATCGGAGCCAAGGTGAAGCCAATAGTTCACAAGTACTTTCCCTTATCACAAGCAGCCGAGGCCCATAAGCTTATGGAAAGTAGCAAGCATATTGGCAAAATATTGCTTATTCCATGATAAATGAGATGCTTCATCTCCATTTCAATACTTACAAGTTACAACTAGAACAAGTATATCATCATTAAAATCTAAATAGCATATAGTTTTAGGTTGTCCTAGGAAAACGGTTTGCTCGTTAACTACATCTTGTATGGTGCTCTGCTCAAGTAAATGCTTGTATTGAAGGTAAATATTTATGGAAGAAATAAAAGTCAAATTAAGACAAAGTTACTAAGATAAATTTAAGAGATATAATTGTTGTTGAGAGTACGAATGAGAATGATTGTAAAGTGATAGAGAAGGAGAAATTAAGAAATATACTATTTTCATTTTGTTCTCGTAGAGGCTCTAGCTTGTGATTTAAAGGTTACATATACACCATCTATAATTTATCGATGAAGAATAAACCACTTCAACATAATATTAAGCATTAAATCTATATTACACTTGTTCATGTTATAATCAAATTTGATTCAATTTTTTATATTTTTATACCGATTCATTTTCAATTACGACTCAAATATTCTAAGTTTTATCCTAGTATTTTACGGTTCAATTACTTATCAATTTTAACTCAAAACACAAATTAATAATTGTAATCTTGTCATCAAAGTTCAAACCAAATAAACAACTTGAAAATCTGACATTTGAAAAGGAGGGAGGAGAAGAAAGAAACAGAGAAGGAAGAAATAAGATTAATGCACGTGTTTCACGAGCCATGGTCCGTAACATTGCCATTCCCCATTACTCCTTTCCATCAAGCTTCATACTTGGATCAAACCGTCACTTACCCCCATTTTTCCCAACCCATAACGCAATCACATTCTGCAAATCTAGGGTAAGTTCTATAATTTCATTTATTCATCTCAATCTTTTCCGATTTCTTGCTTAGTAGTTCACTATTATGTTTAATAATTAATGTACTTTTAACATGAGATTCAAATGTTATTAAGGATTGTTTCATGTTTAAGAGGTATTAAGCTCCATAGTTTGGCTTTCCCTTTTGCTTAATCTTTGAATATTGCTGCAAGTCTGTAACTTTTTGACTTTTGTAGTTCTTTGAATCAAATGGTGTTTCTATTTTGGGGTTGTTGAAGGTTCTAGATCTTGGGTTTTGACTTTTTTCTTGGCTAGTTTCTCTAATTGGTTATCATTTAGCGAATTTTATTTTGTGTTTTATGTAGTGAGTTTATGGAATATGGAAAGAAATTCAATTGAATTATATGATGTGTGCTGCAGTGCTTGTACTAGTGACAAGTATTTTGCACCGACTCGGTTTCCGTCTAATCGGAAAATTTTAATGGAGGGAGTCCCGAACAGGAATAACGTTGTGTTTGCATTAGAATATAGAAGGGAAAGGAAAGGAAGGGGAGGGGAAGGAGGAAGGAAAAGGAAGGGGAGGAAAGAATGAGGAAAATCTTCCAAGTTTGTTTAGGAGGGAAGGAGTATCATTTTTGTTCCAAATGTTTCCATTTTTGAACAAATTAGGCTATTAGAGGTAATAAATTTAAGGGAGTGAATCCCTTCCGTCCAAATCCCTCAACAACCTAAGTGAACTAGTGAAGTACTCTATAGGGGTTTGTCGGGTATGGGACGAGTATCAAGTAGAATACGAGTGCTACATAGTTCAGATAGTTTTGAAACTTTTTAATATCATGGTAAAGAAAATTCGTAAATCGTACAAAGCCTCCTACTTTGTTCTTTGTTACATGAGATTTAATTTTTGTAATGAACTGAACTCATGATTGTTTTCTAGACTTAAGTTTGTTAGTTGATTTTCCCCTAAATTGGATAATCTTGTTGATGGGATGGAGACTTGGAGTTGACATTCGTTTATACAAGGTCACATACAATGGGGATTTTTTTAAAAGGATACGAGTTAATAGTATTATTGCTAGGCATACTAACGAGGCCTTTTTCGTGGAATTATTGGCTAAAAGTATTGTTAAGGGGATTATTGAAAAGTTTGATTGTGACTTACTTAATGTTGGAGTGACCTATGATTGGCCGTATTTTTTGGTAAAAAAGTACTTTTAGTTTGAGGATTGAGATGATATTGCAGTATTACCAATTATCTGGAGGGAAACAGGGTAATTACTATTTGCAAACTGTAAGCAGGTGATATCTTATATTGAAATAAAGTTTAGAGCTGTGACTTACTCATACTTTAACTATGTATTAATGTAATTACTCCAATAGTAGCAATAAGTGCTCCTTACACTTCCTTCTATATGTTTGCTTGGCATTCTGTGTTGATGTAAGTGAACATTTCGGGTAGGCGATAGAAATTTGTCTCCACCAAGTCCTTAAGAAGTAGAGAAGAAAGGTTGAAAAAGGAGCTGGTTTTTGCAAAATTATGTACTTTTAAATTGATATTGCTTCAGTTATATCGTTCTGAGCTAGTTTAGTTAAAGAACAAGATATCAACTATGCTTGAAGTTAAGGGGAATCCTAATTCCTGTTCTTTAATAATGATATCATACAAGTTGACACTTTTATCTCCTTTTATTACCTCTTTCAATGGAGTTCCGTAACTCAAGTTGTGCCTTTTGTCTTGTCTCTTGTTATTGAAAAATTACACACACTAGAGAGATATGCTTTCCTTTACACCTCCACGTTGCTTTAAATGGCAACATTTTATATTAGAACACACAATAAGAAACTACGAGAGTGCAATATTCCAACGATGCACATGCTTTAGAGTAGTGTTACAAGATTCAACTAATCTCTTCGTGAAATGCATATGATTAAAAGCAAATTCTGGTTTGTTTTGGGCCATGTTGAGCGAATCACTAATTTAAAAGGCGAATTAGCGGTGAATTATGTTAGACTGCTTTCGTGTGATCAATTAGAGGGGACTTCGGTCCCAACTTGATAGGAGAGGGTGGGCATATATGTCAAATGTACCAAAATTGGAATTGTTACACTAATTTAGAAACTTCCAGTGAGGAATACCGAATATATTGCACTTTATGAAAACAGAAGTAGTTCTCTGTTTAGAGTTTTGAGTGCAGTAAGGTAACTATATTGAAAGGAAGATATATTTCATTCTAAACAAAATGAACTGTTAATGAATTTTCACTTCTTCTGATTTTGCTTTCGTTTGTTACATCAAGATTAACATGAATTTGACCTATGGTTCTAACAAATGATTTAGTCTCTATTTACAGATCTTCTGTCGGGTTTCTTGTAAATCCACAAGATGATTGATCTGACCAAGATGAATCCTGGTGAAATTATCCTGCTGGGATGCGCATGTAGTGTACTGCTCACACTGCATTTCACAATACAGCTTCTATCACAGCATATGTATTACTGGAAGAACCCAAAGGAGCAGAAAGCTATAATAATCATTATACTCATGGCTCCCTTATACGCTGCTGTCTCTTTCGTTGGTCTGTTGGATTTTCGTGGCAGCAAGGCATTTTTCATGTTTCTGGAATCAATCAAGGAATGTTACGAGGCTTTGGTAATGTTCTTGCTCAAGTGACGCCCATTTTTGTAATGTGATTAGCTCAATGAATTTAAATCTGAACTTCCCATTAATGTTATGCAGGTCATTGCGAAATTTATGGCTTTGATGTATAGTTACTTGAATATATCCGTCAGCAAAAATGTGGTGCCAGATGAAATCAAAGGAAGAGAAATCCACCATTCATTTCCGATGACACTTTTTCAGGTGAGGCTATGACCAAGGGCGGAGCAAAGATTTTGGAGACCCTATTTATTTTTGCGTTGACTTTTAAAATGGAGCCCTTTATTAGATTAAAAGATAAATTTTTTTTTCCACTTTAAGAAAAATAATTCATGACAAAATGTATTGTAACATTATATCACCTTAGATATAAAAAGGTTTACAAACAAATCACTTAAAAAGTGTTGCTCGAAACTGGGCCTGAATAGCATCATTTAATATTTGAGGCCCCTTATTTCGGTGCCTAGGCAATCGGCTACCCGGGATACCCCCAGAACCGGCCATGGCTACGACTGTTGGTATGATCACAAATACTCGATTAAATTACAAATCTCATTAGTTGGCTTGTTTGCATGGTCTTTGTGCTCATATGACTTGAATAATCTGCATTAGTATGATATTGTCTGGTTTGGGCCTAGCCCACACGGATTTGTTTTTGGGAGCGTTCCCAAAAAGCCTCATGCTAATTTGGAGTTGATCACTTATATGTCCGTCAGCTCTTTTCTTATTTTCCGATCTGAGGCTTAGGATGTACATTCAACAAGGACAACATGATTTCATTTCTTGATGAGTTGTTTACTAAGTTTGATGTAAAATCCTTTTGCAGCCTCACACCGTACGCTTAGATTTCCGTACATTGAAGCTTCTAAAGCACTGGACATGGCAATTTGTCATCTTACGCCCAGTATGCTCTCTTTTAATGATAGCATTACAGCTTCTCGGATGGTACACTTCTCCAATCAGCTGGGCTTTCACCATTGTCCTCAACGTCTCTGTATCTTTGGCTTTATATTCTTTGGTGGTCTTTTACCATGTTTTTGATAAGGAACTCGCCCCACACAAGCCGCTTGTTAAGTTCTTGTGCATTAAGGGGATCGTCTTCTTTTGCTTTTGGCAGGTAATGTCTTCTTCATCATCTTCTTCGAGTGTTAAGAATCCGATACAAATACTTGCGTTAAAGCGATCCTTTTAGTCATTTGTTAATTATGTCTCAAATTCGCAGGGAATTGTACTAGAAATTCTGGTTGCTGTGGGTATCATTCGATCTCGTTATTCCTGGTTGGATGTTGAACATATCGAGGAAGGAATTCAGAATGTATTGGTGTGCATAGAGATGGTTGTGTTTTCTGTTCTTCAACAATACGCGTACAGTGTTCAACCTTACAGCGGAGAAGTTGGTAAATGGAAAGCGAAGAAGAATGAATAACCGCTGATTAGGTCATTATATGTGTAACCTCATACGACACCTCCATCTAATGGAGAATATTGATGCCATATTCTTAAGTTTTGAATCCGATACGCCCTGTTAGACTTCGATCATGTTTCAGTTTCAGTAATATGCAGAATAAAACGTTGCCTTCACCAATGTTGAAAGGCTGCATCGTAAGTTATCATTATCGGTGCAATAAGTTTTGTATGAGACCGTCTACCATGAGAAGAATTCATACAATCAGTCCACTTTTCTAATGGACCATGTTAAGATTGTAAGTTATCACTCTGAAACTATAAATGATCACTTTAAAACTATAGATGATTATTTTAAGGTTATAACTGGTCACTTTTAAATTGTAAATGATTATTATATGATTGTAATTGAACGGTTTAATTATAAGTCATCACTATAAAATTCTAAGTGAGCACTCTATTATAAGTTATCACTTTAAGACTAAAAAATATGTTAATTTAAAACCATATGTGTTCATTTTAAGGCTATAGTTATTGGTCATTTTAGGATTAAAAATGATCTTTACGATTGTAAGTGTATATGGGATTAGTCTATAGAGATAGTTTCACCGTGAAACTGTTCGGAATGATCTGAAGTCATATATATATATATATAATAGAGGATGATTTTGGTTTAATTTTAGAGTAGGATCGACAGCTTATACTTGATGGAGACATTAAATAATACAAGAGTAGGTAATCCAGTAGGTAAATAAATCTCTTTTGTTCTAACGAATTCTTGTTTGCTTATGAGTTATGCCCCAATACAAAAATGGTGACAAATTCCTAATAACTCATTTGTATGTTCTGGACTGATCATGTATATAATTAAGAGAAAAAGGTTATCTGATTGAAAATCGAGTCTTGTCTCAATAGGAGAATAAGTACCGATTTTTAAGAATCATTCTAAATTCGATACTCACTTAGTCTTGTCTTTTACTCAGCTTATACTGTAATAAAAAAATGTTAATTTCAATATGTTCCATGAAATTTTAAATCCATGTGAAGTCTACATATAAGAAATCGACCTACATGGAATGATAAGAAAATAACAAGAATGATCGACGATTTATCTCTCAATGTTCATATATAGTTTTAGAAGGGTTTTAAATAGAATAGACAGATTGTTTCAAATGATCTCTCATGTTGACCGTTTTAGTTTATGCACTTGACTAGTTGACTATATAGGCCACTTCCAGTGTCCCACACAAGGCAGGGTCCGGGTGGGTTTTTTTTTCTTGAAAGATGCTGACAAATCATACCCGTTCCTCCAAGGAGGGAGTAAAGAGAGATGCACGCGGTCAAGAAACCCCCCAATTGATACCTGCTTCCAGTAGATGTCAAACCCCAAACCTTCTGTTATACATACAAATACTCTATCCATTGAACCACAAGCACCTTTGGTATATATACTATCATATAACCCCAGTGTCATGTATTATTGTTACATTTTTACAAGTAACAACTAGCATTCTAGTTTTAGTTTTGTTTTCACATATTGCGCAACATGCCAAAGAGAAGAATGTTCAAAATCTTTGATGGATGAATTAACCACTAATTTGTAGCATATGCTCAAACATACACCAATGGAAGAGACTAAAAAGATTACTTATAATAGATTCAAAAAGTTGTCATGGTCCCATCTACTTAAGCCGCCTATAACTAATTATTTGATTATTACTAATTATCACCCTTATAGACATTGTTAATGATAAATAATTACTATTACTATAACCACCACATTTAAGTTAGCAATTAGCATATATTATCAATATCATCTACTATACCTATCAAAGCAGTCGATCAGATTGATTATATCAAAATAGTCGATCGGATTGGTTTTGTCTAGGTCAAGTTTACCCCAACAGTTGATCAGTTAGAGCATATTATTTATCAAATTGATATTAAGTATCTAACATCAAAATACTTTACTTGAAAATTAGTTTTTCTTTTCAGAGCCTAAAAAAGTTTAACTTTTAATTACATAATTTCAATTGAAATCCTAATAATATACTATAGATTGAGAAATAGTAAATTTTGACTTGAAAATCTTGATGGTGTACTCAATAAATACAAAATTAAGAAAAGTAAATCATGTCAATCAGACTTTAATCGTGTTAAAGGAGCAAAATTAACAAAAAACTTACAAAATTTTGACCGAAATCCTCTTGATATAGGAGTACTATTGAAGTTTACGTGTTCAAATTTCATTCATCCATATTTCAAAAGTGAAATATTTAGTAATATTTATGAGGAGATGAGCATGTGTTGTATCCACACTTTTAGCTTAAAGATCTCTCGTGTGAAGAGTATGATAGAGTGTAGAATATATCTTGAGACTACAAGTATAGCTTTTAGTCGAATAGTTTTCTTAATAGATCGGGTCAGGTCACTACCAGCCCTAAGGGTGGGTAAGAGGGGCCGTCGCCCAAGGCCTCATGTCAAAAAAAACAAAGTTAATGGTTATAGAAGGGTCCATATGGGTGATGAATTAAAAAGAAAAAAAAGCCCAAATATGTTATTTCATCCAGGGCCTCAAAATATGTAGGGTCGGCCTTGGGTCAGGTTAGTCAAATTATATATCCAATAAAAAAATCAAGAGGTCTATATTATAACTATGTAATAGAAGTATAACTTTATTATGATGATTCAACTTGATCAAACCATCCTATAAATAGTACCCTGTATTAGCAATTAGTACAACAAACCTTGAGAGTTTCTTATTAATTTTTTTAAAAATTGAAGCTTAGAGAGGAAACTTAAAAAATGGGTTATCATAATATAATCATGATTATCTTAGGAATAATGGGAGTCATAAGCTTTGGTGAGGCACAATTAGAGCTTGGATACTATGCTAAAACTTGCCCAAGAGCTGAAGAAATTGTGCAGAATTTTGTGCATAAACACATCCCAAATGCTCCATCTTTGGCTGCTCCTCTTCTTCGAATGCAATTTCATGATTGTTTCGTTAGGGTAACCTTTTCAAAATTTCATCTTTTATATTGTCACATTATTTTTTAATTTTAATTTGATATTGTCAATAAACTGATTCAACCAAAAGCTTAAGTTGATGGTTGAAGACCCAAGATATGTTAAATGCTCCTACAGTTATAAATTGTGATATAAATTAATCATTTAAAAATTGTAAGTGATCAATTTGAGGCTATAAGTGATCATCATTTTCAAACTCCACTTTAAGGTTATAAATGGTTATTTTAAAATCAAAACTTGTAAATATACATTAAATTAGCTCAATCAAGTAAAAATTGATGCATTGAAAAATGACTGTGGACTAATAACAATATACAATTTCTTACTTTTGTATCCCTTAATGCCCTACATGCATGGCTACTTCTTATTTTCTCATTGCTTATTATTAAAGGCCCATATTAAAATTATCCTTAAACCATCAAAATCCAAAATACATTTTAAATATCTGTTAAGCAATAAATTAATGATAATTTTAATAATAATTATATTTTGACGAATATATATGAACAGGGTTGTGATGCATCGGTACTTTTAGATGTAACCAAAGTGGGAAATAATAATACAGAAAAGACCGCTAATCCAAACTTGTCCCTTAGAGGGTTCGGATTCATTGATGGAGTTAAGAGCTTACTTGAGGCAGAATGTCCTGGTGTTGTTTCATGTGCAGATATCATTGCTTTAGTTGCTAGAGATGCAGTTTGGACTATTGTAAGTATACACTAATTGTTGAAAGGCAAAAAAGAATTATACTTTCTTCGTTTCGTTCCATATTAATAGTTATAGTTTTCTATCAAAAAATTCATCTTAATCAAAGTTTATGATAATAGTTTAAGCTTAAAATATGTTATACTATCTATATTCTATAAAGCCTCAAACTAAGATTCTAAAATTGATTTTATACTATAACACTTGATAAGATTATTCATTGCTCAGGGCGGTCCATGGTGGCCGGTACCAACTGGTCGACGAGACGGGCTAATCTCAAACGAAACAGAAGCACTACAAAATATTCCACCACCATTTAGCAACTTCACTTTTCTCCAAACCATTTTTGCTAGCAAGGGTCTTGATTTAAAAGACTTAGTCTTACTTTCTGGTAATCATCTTTTAATTGTTATAAAATCTTAACAGATTAAATAGTCGCTCTCATAATTAGTTTAATCTTTTAATTAAGTTCTTCGTTAAATATATTTAACGCATTGTCGATGTACGTTTCAGGTGCACACACTATAGGAATAGCACATTGCCCATCATTTTCCAACCGGTTATACAACTTCACCGGACTAGGGTACGGTCAAGACCCATCACTCGATAGCGAGTATGCAGACGTTCTCAAGGCAAGAAAATGCAAAACACCTACGGACAACACAAGTATAGCCGAGATGGACCCTGGAAGCTTTAGAACATTCGATCTTAGCTACTACAAACTAGTGTTAAAAAGGCGCGGGCTTTTTGAATCCGATGCAGCCTTGACAACATCTCCTACAACACTTTCTTACATAAAACAGCTAGTTGATGGTCCATTGGAAACATTCTTTGCTGAATTTGGTGCAGCTATGGTTAAAATGGGTCAAGTTGAAGTGCTAACTGGCTCAGCTGGTGAAATAAGGAACCAATGTTCAGCTGTTAACTAGCATTAAAGCTATGTATATTAAATTTGTTAGTTTGTTTGTATGGTGTCTTCGTTTACTTTTTGTATGTGTTTGGATGTTTCTTAGGAATGGTTTTGATTGAAAGTAATTTATTATTTGTTGTTCAAATAATTGAGGGGGCAGTTGTTTGTACCTCAACTAATGTTACTTTTTCATTGGATGATAGAGATGGATTTGAATACAATAAAAGCTCCTCTTTGCTTTTCGATGCTTTTGGGAATTGGTTGTTGGTCGTTAATCGTTAATCGATTTAGTTGGTTTGTTTAATGAATTGGTAAAATTGACTTTTTTGTTAGTTAAAACAGTTGTATGAGTTGGTTCTTATAGAAATGTTGGGTAAAAATTAATTACTAGCTTTAAAAGTAAAAAAAAGCTAAAAAAAACCAATAAAAGGTTATAAAGAGTGACCCTATAATTTTGACCTATAAATCAGCGTTTCACCAATTTAAAAGTCACTTAGCAAGTACTTTTTGTTAATGTTTAACCTACTAAAGTGTCAAAGCACTCATTTCTCTTACCTCGCTAAATTTACTCAAAAGGCACTCATAATTATTGATTTATTGTTAAACTAGCTTGAATCCCGTGCCAAGCACAGAAAATTTAAAAAAATTAAATAATTTTTTAAATATAAACAAATTTTATATATTTAAATTATCATGATATTAATTTGTTATTTGTTAACTATAATAAATATAGAGAAAATAATATTTGACGTGTAAGAGAAATTAAACGATCAATTTATATTTTTTTATGCTCGTAATATGAAGATATTTTTTATGTCAAATATTTTTTATGTCAAATATAATTGTAGTACACGTTTTATTTTAAATAAAGTAATTTTTTATGTCAAATATTTCTAACCGTCTTTCTTTTGCATTATTCTTTTACTTGAATTATTCCTTTGATTCTCATTCTTTAAATGTGATTAACATTTAATGAGTCAAATTTTACTTTGATACTGTTTGACCAATTTTTTATTGCCATAAAATTGAATGTATTTTGGAGGGAAAACAATCAACATGAGAGTGACATGTGTCCTTTCTAAATAATGGCTTTAGTATATAGTATAGATAATAAAACATGAACAAGATTTTTGTTTTTTTTGAATTGAAGAAAAGTTGACATAATTATCAATTTGTTTGGAACAATTTACAAATTCATCTTCCTTAAACCCATTGTTTCTCTACTTTATTGCGATAAATAATTTTCAAATAAAATTAAACAATATTAAAACTAAAATTTTCACCTGAAAAAAAATATAGCAATTTTCCATGTAATTCTACATATCATTTACAACTATTTACGAGCTATCATAAATATGAAGCTACACAAACAAGCAAATAATATACTCCCTCCTATTCATAGAGAATGAAACATTTGTTTTTCACACTATCCAATGCACTTATTCAATGCTTAATATCTCTTATTATACATAACGAAATATTTAAAAAGTGAATATTAATAATCTTTGCATTGAGACGAATCAAATAAGATCTCACTTGACTATGTTCTAATCTATAGATTAAAAATAAAATACAAATTAAGAGTAATAAGTGAACAGTGTCAAGAAACAAATGTCTCATTCTCTCTTAAATAAAAGGTAGTAACATTGCTATTTTTCTTTTCTATTCCCAACAATCGGAGGATGCAACACATTCGATCTCGAAAATAAGTTTCGTTTTATCATAGAGTAAAGCCATAAATTTGAGCTTTCAGCGGTACAGAAGCAGAAATCCAAGCCTATGACAGGAACAAGAATGTACAGAAATGATCATGTCAACTTACAATACGTAAAGGATTTCTATCAAGTATGATTACGAGTACAAAGTATATAGCCTGAAATGAGTGAGCTCAAAGCAAAGGCAGCAAAAGCAACAAAAGATACTCCGACTGATGCGCTTGCCATCGCGGGGAATTTGTCGTTGCCCCAGTTGGATATCCAGTCATCCACTCGCGTAAAAGCTGATGATGACGCTGAGACTAGAAGGTATGCCAATATCTATGTATAGAAAAACACGTATGTCAATTTTCCGAGCATACAAAGCTTTTGTAAGTTCAACGAACATATCATTTCTCGTACGTCCTTAACTGGCTCTCACCTAATTAGAGTCCAAAGAGTCGGATATGTGAAACTTTAGCCTTACAATAACAAAGAGGTTCAAAAGTACAAATCGTTTGCGTTTCTAATTTCACCAAGTAACCCAAATAAAAGGTAGGAGTGATACCGCTAGATTCCGTAAGTGTACTTGCTTATTTGGTATCAACTATCAACATCAGACTTTTTTGGGTCGTCAGATTTACAAAACTGTACCCTTATGACATAAAAATTGTTTCTGATTAACTCTAAATAGCAAACATCAACCACTTCTCATAAATAGATAGGCTGTTATAGTGCATAAACTTGACCACCACCTATAAAGTACCATTAGAATTTGCATCAACCAATTTGGAGAGGCTCATAAAAGGAATTTTTAATAGGCTTTAAAAAGTAGAGCTTCTAGCAATGGCAAGGAAATCTTAGCCATTCATAAGAAAGAGTAAAGTAGGAAAAAGGCATTAGATTACAAAAGGCAATACCAGCAACACTAAGAATTCTTCAAGCCATGTAATCCTTCTTGATCAAGTGGAACATCTAAACTTTATAGCAGTGGATAAGGTTTTCCCAATAAAGTTTCAATATTTTATTAGCTCAAGCCTTTCCGATTATTCGATCCAAGACTCTAAACACATCAAGATGCATCCACCACAGAGGTCAGAGCTCATACCGCTTTTATGCTATATGAAATCTGTGGTGACGTGTACGGGTAGAAAGTTAAACAAATGGTTCAAAGGCTATCAAGGTTGAAGGAAACTCTAAGATATGAGGATAGTGTATTACGAAAACTCGATAAAGCTATAATACAGAACTAAAATCAACCAGAGACATGTTATCTTTAGACTAAAAATTGTTTTCCACCTAAAACAAGAAACCAGCAAGACATCAATGATTGTGGAGTAGTTCGTAAAGCCAAATGACCGAATTTTACTTTAGCTGATACGAAGACAACGTTTTCCTAATGGACTGCGATTGCCTGACATACTACACTAATCCACCTAGACAGAGTCATAAACCTGCACGGTTATAGTATGTATTATTGTGGAATAATAAGCTAAATAAGGAATCCTAATTCCTACATGATTCACTTTCTCATTCAGTCCTTCCTAAAAGCTTCATGGTAAACTGGTAATCATGATGCTTACAGCCCATTAATTCAGTTCGAATCAATATTTATTATAGAAAGCTGAACATAAAGTCTTGTACTAATCAGAGCAGCACTTAGGACAAAAGGTCATTTTGGTGCCGCGGAGCTTACATGGGTTGTTGCTATTGTTTGATGCCCAAAGTAGGCTTACAAGTATCCTATAGTTATGTATTCTTGAGAAGATAATTCAGGCACAACGCTCCATCACTAAAAACTAAGACCACTCTAAAAGAGCAAAGATTTGTTCCATCCAATTCAGCTATAATACGTTGGGTTTGGATCCAATAAGTTTTTTCATCACTTTTGTTCTCAAATTTCCAATATTCATTAACAGTATGTTTGTTTAACATTTTTGGAAGGAGAGGGAGGAGAAAGGGAGGGAGGGAAGCGGTGATGAAACATTGAAGGGGTAGGAACTGAAGGGTAAATATATCGAATGACACCATCAATATCATTAAAAAAATGGCCGGATTAAGGGTAAAGAGACGTAAAGTTAATATTTCTATAGCTAAGAGGTCATGTGTTCAAATCTTCGCTCATCTTAATTTATAACCAAATCTAAACCTTTAACCTTTGTCCCTTCAACTTTTGACCCAAGTTTCACCTCTGGAGAGAAGATGTATTTTCCTTCCAAATAATTTCTACATAGTCTTTTTTGTTAAAATTATAAAGGAATTCCTCCTTCCAATTCATTTACCTCCCTTCCCTTATTGGTATCCAAATGATGAAAATGCAATCCCTCCGTTTCCTTCCCCTTCGCTTCCTCTATCCAAACATAGTGAAAGTTCTAACAAGTTTAGTGCAATTCTAAAAGCCCAGTTTAGTGTTCTTACATATTAAGTCCAAGATTACAGCTATGACTTGTGAACACACTATACTCCAAAATACATCCAATTCACTTCCAGACATATAATTGCAGAGGTCCTAAATGTCTAGGAGGGTCATGAACATATTATAATCCAATCAGGAACATAAACAAAAGAAAATGACAGCTTATGGGTATCAACATTTCAACCATACTACAACACTTGTAATAATGGAGTAAAGTCCAGCATATTACCAATTAGGTCATGCTACAATTATAAACTATCCAATAATGCAACAACTAAAGCATTCGAACACTTTGTATTTGTTAAATTAGCCTTGACTTATTGTGAATGCCAGCATATTATCGGAATACACGAGGTGCACACACTTCCTAAACCAAAGATATATACCATCCCAAGCCATATGGCAATGGAATAAAGGATTCTAATAACTTATAAAGTATGCACACCATCTTCAATTTGTTGGGATAAACCATCCCAACCGTATTTAAGCAGGGTAAAGTTGCATATATCCGATCTCCAATCCCTCTCTAGGTGGGAGCATTCCGCATTGAGATGATGAAATTTTATTCAACACAGGGTAGCACAAAATTACCTGATCAATAGCAAAATCAAAGGAATAGCGAACTCGGGTACCAACAAGATTCTTTCCAGTAGTCAATTGATGAAGCAAATCAAGTCCTTGCAAACCTGAGTAAGCAAACCCTATTACATTTATGGTCATTGCATACCTACCAACATTCAAATACACAAATTACTCCCAATTTCAATACTTTTCCATAATCACAACCAGGATTATATTTCACATTAATAAACAATAAGTTTTGAATTTAATAACTCAAGATTGTAACTTTATGAATTTTTTTTTAGTTACCTGAACTCAATATAGTGATAAAAGGAATCAAGAGCCCAACCACGATTCTTATCAGCAGCCATAACAGAGAAAGAAGCCAAACATACCACAAACTCAATAAACCGCAAAACTAAACCTACCCTTTTCACTACTTTAGCTTTTTTCACCCGGGGAGCCCGACCCGGAAGCTTGTGCTGCTGACCCACCTTAGAATCGGGTTCAGTCTTGGTAACTACCTCAGGTTGGTCATGAACATGGCGGTTAGTTGCAGGAACAGCAACAATGGAGTGAACAGAATGGAGTGGAGATAGAGATGGAGAACGAGAGTTTGGGTTTTCTTTGATGTGATCAGAAGAAATTGAAGAGTTGGGTGAATCGGGTGGGGGAGGAGACTTTTGGGATTGGTCAAAAGAGAGAGAAGGAGAATAAAACGGAGGTTGGTATATTTGATTTTGATTGTTTACAGGGGTTTGTTGATGAAGATTTGTATGTGTTTGTTGTGATGTTATTATTACATGTTGTTCATGTTCATGTTCATGTTCATGATCTTCTTGTTTATGTGTTTCCAGTTCTGCCATTGTTGGGGATTGGAAGAAGAAAGCAAGAAACTTGAAAGATTTAAGAGTATAGAGTAAGAGAGAAAGCTAAGGAGAAGACAAGGAGTAGAGATTTCAGAGTTTTGATTGGTGAAACTGAATTGAATAGGACAAAACATTCCCTATTTGGTACACCATAGAATGGCCACCAAGGGCCAAGATTCTATTCGGACCTAGGTGAACCATTTTCTAGTTTAGGGCTTGACTTAACTTTTACAAAACCTATTGATTCGGGTCTATGTTTAGGTTTGAAATTGGGTATAAGATCATTTTACAATGAAACAGACACTACAAGCAACTTAAATTATTACTCCCTTCGAACTAATTTAATTTCTTATTAGGCAAATTCATATTAATTGTCATATTTTCTTTTTTGTTAATTTTTTTTACCTAAATACCCTATGTTCACACAAGTAAAGAAAAAAATATTCTCATTTTTATTACTTATAATACTCAACTACCACCTTTACAGTTAATTTAATCAATTAAAATATTCTAATTATCACATTTTTAATGGACTCACACCATCCTTAATAACCATGCCCAAGCAAATGGGACAACTAAATTGATTCGGAGGAGTATATTACTCCCTCTCATTTACTATTAATGTCTCATTTACTTTATACACTCTATTCAATGCACTTATTCGATCATTAGTATCTCTATTTATTTTCAAATGTTGAATCGGGCTAAATACTATGTTTGACAAATCATGAATTTGGAAAAGTGAAATTGGGTCAATTCCATATAATTGCAAGCACAATGTAAAATTTGGTCAAATATCAAAATTTGCAAATTTCAAATATATAGGTGTCATTTACAATTCTTGAATTTAAACATATTCAAAATTAAATTCTATATTTTCAAATGAATTTTATATTCCCAAACACTACCTAATTTAAAATGTGATTGTGATATTTGTACATTAAAAACTCAAAAGACTTAATGAATATATTGACTTAATTATTGAAAAACTTCATATATTTTATCTTATATAAATTGTATAGAATATTAAAAAATCCTTATAAATTGAAATATTCTAATAATTTTATATAAATGTACAAAAATTACATAATTAATTTTTGGGAAATTCCACTTTGTAACCCTGAGGTTTTGGGTTTTCCACGTGGTAACCAAAACTTTTAAAAAATCCACGCGGTAATCCTTAGGTTTGTCAAATTGTTACACCGCGACCTTTTTGCACATAAAACATTAGCAAAATGTTAGTAAACTTTAATTTCAAACCTTTAAAGTTGTTGTACACCTGTTTATGCGACTCATCATTTCAAATGTCATTGGTTTCAACATTTTCCCCCAAAATATCAACCCAAACTCTACCATCTTGGGATTTGGGGAAGAAAATATGATTTATATGCAAGATGGTAGAGTTGGGGTTTATGTTTTGGGGAAAAAGATTAAAACCAATGACATTTAAAATGGTGAATTACATAAATAGGCGTACAAACTACAAAGGCCTTAAAGATTTAAAATTAACGTTCGCTAACGTTTTTGTGTGCAAAAAAGTCACTTTAGAACAATTATGTAAAGCTCAGGGTTACCGCATGGATTTTTAAAAAAATTTGGTTACCATGTGCAAAACCCAAAACCTCAAGGTTACCGCGTGAAATTTCCCTTAATTTTTCTATTGGTTTTTAATCTCTCGCATTCTCTCTATTTCTTATCCAAACACCGGATTATTCTCTGAAAACTCATCTCAACCAACACACTTTTCAAGTTTTTATAGCCATACATTTAACCATGATAATGTCTTATCTCAAAAAAAAAAAAACCATGATAATGTCTTCCATTATTGATGTACTGATGTACTATCTTCAGGAATCTTTTTACAGTCACAAATGAAAATGTCTGTATCTTTCTTTTAAAGCAACCAAGAAAGGACCACCCAATTATTAGTATGATTTATCCCATATGGTCATATCCATACATTAAAGATGGTCCGTACATTTTATAAGTCATTAGACCCTTTTTTCTCATTGTCATATGGTTTAATTTTAGATTGCATCTTGCTCCTTCACTTATAAATAAAGTAGAGAACTTTTGTGGGGATCAAGTTTTAAGATTCATATTCTTACTCTCTTCATTCTTCATTACATATCCTAAAGTAAATGAAAAAAAATACTTATTGAAAAAAATAATTCTAATTTTTTAATTTTATGTTTTTAACTTTTTTTTGTTTTAATTTTTAAAATATTTAATCATTTTTGTTTGTTTGTTTGTTTTTTTATTTTTAATTTTAATTTTTTTTAAACTTTTTAGTTTTTTTTTAATTTTTATTTTTTTAATATTTAATTTTTAAAATTTTAATTTTTAAAATTTTAATTTTAATTTTTAATTTTTTTATTGTTTTTATTTAATTTTTTTTAAGTATAAAAGTAAAATGGGTTGAAGTGTGAGAGTATAAAGTGAAAGTGTATAGTGAAAAGAGTAGGGAGGAGAGTAAAATGAAGTAGAGTAGACATTAAACTTGGTCCATACTAATATTAGTATGGACCAATTCCATACAAGACTTTTTCTATAAAGTATATACGCCTTGTATAGTTTATCCGATTATATATTGATATTGACAATAAATCCTTAACGCGATTCGTGGTTCACTGTCACTCCCGTGACTTTCCTCAGTGGGCTATTATAACTGAAAAGCTTTACATACACCTTTATAAATTAAACAAGAAACTCAATACAAGAGTGTATTATTACATTAGAAACTAAAACAAAAAAAAACTTATTAAAAATAATAAAAAGAAAAAGCCATAGTTTGAAGATGATGAAGAAGAAGAATGGTATGGGAATCCTGTTTATTACCATAGTTATGGTTGTTGTAACAAGCATATTACCCGAAAGCAGCTTAGCTTCACGGTCCATTTATGAAGGGCTATCAAACGCAATGCTTAAAGACAGTAATTACAAAAAGCTGAGTTGTGGAGGCCAGTATGATGACTGTAACTTTGCTAATTGGTGTTGTGATTATTGTTATTGCAACCAGTTTGGTACTTGGAAATGTTATTGTGCTGATTCTATGTCTTGATCATAGTTTCTTTGAGCTGCATGCACCAGATAGGATATGATATAATAAATGTTTTGCATGTTTTATTGATTTTGCAACCTAATTATGTTGTTAGTGTTTGTTTGTTTGTTTGTTTGTAATACTAAGTTACTATAAAGGTAAGCTGATTTGTAATCCAAGGTGCATCATGAAACTAGTAAATGTGTTAATCATCAATGTAATGTAATTAATGTCTATTTGTATGGCTTACGTATTATGACATTTACTTCCTTTAATTTCTTCTTCAAATTTAAGTTGGGCCACCCCAATTTTTAAATTTAAAAAAAAAATCTTTCAAAATAATGCTTTTTAACTTCCTTTTTCAGTTTACCTTTTTTTTTTTCGACAAACTATTCATCTTCCTCTCTCAAACTCCATTTGTGGTCTTCAATCTCCATCTTCCTCTCTCAAACTCCATTGTTGTTTATTCTCTATTTATCTTATTCAACATTTGGAAAACCATCAGTTATATATTTATATTTCATCATTTTCGTTTTTAAAGCTATCATTTTCATTTTTTTTGGGTTGAGTGTGTTATATATTAGTTGGATTTATAATTTTCTGATTTTTTTTAAATTAAGCTTCATCAATGGTGTAAATACTGATGTTGAAGAAGAGAACATTGTCTACTGTTTGGGGGAAATTAATAAAAACAATGTGGTCGTTATAACATAATATATTAGGAGTTATAACATAATATATTTGTAATTATAACATAATATATTTGGGGTTATAACCGTAGTATATTTAGAGTTATAACATAATATAGTTGGAGTTTATAACTGTATATATTTATGATATAATACTACAAAATTGATATTATAATAATACAAGTAAATATATTATGTTATAAAACCTCAAATATATTAAGTTTTAATTCCAAAAATTATTGCGCTATAACTCCAAATGTAGTATGTTATAACCACAAATATATTTTTTTATAACTGCAATTCTGCAAATATATATGTTATAACAACAGTTGTTTTTTAAATACCAGTTTTTTTTTAAAAAAAATAGTTTTAAAAAAAACAGTTTTTGTAAAAAAAACATTATTTTTTCTAAACAACAGTTTTTTTAAATTAAATTATTTACTATAGAAGGAAAATAGGTTGGGATCTTGAGAGCCGTCTTTAGAAAAGACGGTCTCTCAAAAGAGAGTCCGAAGATTATTAGATCTAAACTTGTTTGAACCAGAAGGTCAAGAACCGAAATCAGTAGTTTCTTTGGGCCAAAATCATCTATTGTGGTCTTGGACCGAATAAGCCCATTCTAGTATAGTCCCGGAATTGCTTTGTAAAAACCGGCTCATCTTGTACGACGCTATCTCATTATGAGATCAACTCATATAAATTATCTAATTTTCTATTTGACCAGTTTAAAATTGTGAGTTATGATGAATTATTGTATGAGATGTCTTGCGCCTCATACATGCATTAAGTGGCATAATAATACATATTATTAGCATATAAATTTCTTTTTTGAGATCGTCTTACTAAAAAACATTCTCTAATGAGATTATAACACTAATTCTTTATTGAGATTATAACACTAATTCTTACATTAGAAATCTAAGTGTGGCAAAACCTGAAAGACATACAAAGTATTGAGATTATAACACTAATTCTTTATTGACGTCGTCTGATTATGAGATGACTTCAATTGGATTAATCTAAATTATTAAAAAAATATTTTTCCTGTACAAGTGTGAATTCAAATTTTATTATTTTTTATTTATGTTTTTATACTAATGACCGCTTGTATGGACTCGATTCATGGTGAGACGATCTCATACAGGACTTGCCGGAGATATAAAGCTTACAAAATCCAACATGTACAAAAATGCCTACAACAATATCCCAACTTCAGTTGCTTTAATAGAGTATACAACATATTCCGCAAATTTAACCATCAGTTTAATTTTTTAATCGAGTTGATTTTAATTTTGTTTTCAAATTATTTACAGTATACATCAGAAACATAATGCCATTTATAGAAACTTAAGAAATGATCACCCCCTTCATCAAATTCAAAAATAGTAATCTCAACAGTTGGTGATGCCTTAGGACGATATCGAAGCATTCCATATACATCCATTTGCATCCCCCTATTAGTCTGATTTGGCTTAGATGATGTTGAACCAGAAACTTGTTCTTTTCCAGGCCCAGGCCCAGGCCCAGGCCCAGCTGATTTCTTGGCATTATTCAGACTTTGTGGGGCAATAAGGATGATTGATTCCAAAACAGGGGATCTTTGCAAGAAATATGCAGCAAGTTCAATATCTGAGATTGTCCCTCGAAAGTTTCGTAGTGTCACAGTTTTAAGATTGTTAAACACATAATTTACGGGCACCACGTTAGGCTTCCTGTATTCCCATACGAAGTTTTCCTCCTCTGACACGGTTGAGAGCTACAAATTTCAAATACATGTGTTAGTGTTACAATATATAACTCATATTCTGGGCTTAACCATCGGCTTAAGTTTTTGATTGAGTTGGTTCCTTGATATGGTATAAGAGCAAACGTGACAAGAGATTAAGGATTCGATTCTCAACCACTTCTTCTTTAAAGTGGAATATTTAGCGCCATGTATGAGGAGGGTGTGTGCTGCGTCCGCACTTCTAGCCCAATGGGCTCTCGTGTGAGGGGGCGTGTTAGAATATGTAACTCATTTCATGGGGCCTCAACGATCAGTTTAAGCTTTTAGTTGAGTTGGTTTCTTGACAATAAGTATGCAATAACAACAATATAATTATGATGCTAAAGTGATCAAGTCATAGAGGTTATTAGCATGTTCAACATGTTCGATTGTATAAGGCCCCGAAAAATTAGGAGCCTTAATATTAGATTACTTAGTATAAGTTAGGTGTTTAATGATATAAAATTATTAAGAAAAATATTATAATTATTAAAATTACACAGAACCTTTGTAAATTTCGTCAATTTTTGCTCTGCCTTTAGATTAAGTGATTTCTATTTAGAAAGAGTTTATATAACATATCTTGGGGCCTTAATCAAAAGCTTAAACTGATGGTTATGGCCCCAGAATATATTATATACTCTAACATGTCCCTTCACATGAGAGCCTTCGGGTTGAAAGCCTTAAAGTGTGGATGCAACATATGTTCTCCCTACACTTGTCGCTGAATATTCCACCTAAATGAAGGGTGGTTGAGATACGTACTTATGGTTTCTTATCACGTTGGCTCTGATACCATGTCAAGGAACCAACTCAACAAAAAACTTAAGTTGATGGTGAAGGCGAAGATATGCAACTTGAAAAGAATAAAAATTGCACAGGATTAATGAGCTACTCTAATTCATTCATTTTAGTGTAAAACTGAAAATTTTAAATCTTTGACAACAGGAAAATGAGAGACAAAAATGGGCATATGATGAAGTAGATAATAATAAGAAATCATGCAAAGGAAATTAAGCCCATACTTCTATGTAGATTTTCTGTAAAGAAGGGCAAGCGCAGTGCCTAAAAAAACAGTAGACATCAGAGTTGAACAGTCCAAATAGAGGACTGTTTACCAGCTGCAGTTCTACCAAATTGTTGAATTTTACTTGCAAATCTTTGATCAAACTTGGCTGCAAATTCACATTTATCAAAAGAATTAGGCAAAATTGCTTAAAGTTAGGTGACCAACAAGATATGAATAGATAGACAAATAACTTAAGTTAAACCCTATCATGTCTGATTTAACCAAAAGCTAAGCTAATAGCTGAAAAGAGCCTGTAGGCCGAAAAACGGTCTAGAAGTGTGAATGTAGTATTTTTTCTCTTCATATATTGTGCTAGTTATTCCTCTTGAAATAATGAAGGGTGGATGATTTTTGAACCTGTGCGATCTTTTATCACATTGGCCTCTGATACCAACTTCAAATAACCAACTCAACCAAAAGTTTAAGCTATGGTTGAAGTCCCAGGATATATGATATACTCTATCATGTTGAAGTCCTAGGATATACATTGATTTTTAAATAAAAGTTTACTCGAGCTCAAAAATAACAAAGAGATTACGTTTGATAGCAAAGAGCCAAAGAGTAAGAAGAATACCACAAGGTGTCCAAGGTATAAGGTAAGAGCTTTCACATGTGCAAGATCAGGCAAAACCTTCATGAAAAGGTACAAAACACCACCAAATTCATCCCCTCTAGTCCCAATAAACATTTCCTCTAACATCAACATATCTTCCATTTTACAAACATCTAAATGTCCAGCACTAATCAACAACGACCTAATCATGGGGCCAGAAATCTCGATCACTGATGCATTAAAACATTCGTAAACTGTCAGCCTCTTAAGACGCGCAGGAGACACAATCCTGATCGAACTTAAGGATGCACATTCTTTAAGAGCCAGAACTTCTAGCAGTGTGCAGCTGCACAGCAGACTGTGCAGCATACTGTCAGTAACATGCACTTCTTTTAGGCAGAGTGTGTGTACGCCTCGAAAACCTGTGTAATTCTGTGGCAGGGCTAAAATACAGCGGCTAAGCCTAACATTTACCAGTGTGCTGCAATCGAAAAGAAAATCTGGCAACTCGAAAGCCTCTTTTTTGCCGACAATATGTGCTCGCGACAAGAAATGAATGTGAATATGTCTGCAGAAATCGAGTTCAATCTGTTGAACACCCTTAGATGTTACAAACTTAATCCAATCTATCGCGTTGGATTTGTGTTTTTCATTTCGCGGGCTGAATAAAAGCTTGAACTTGAATATTTTGTCAGACTTAATAAGGTTAAGGATTTTGTTAATGTTATCAGCAAACTGATTTGGTGTCTGATTTTTGGCAAATTCTTCACCAAAATCTAAGGTGGTTGCATACTCAAGATGTTGTGCACAGATTTCTGCCCATCTTTTAGAGACAGAAGAGGATGTTATTATATGTTTGGTTGGGATTTTTGAGAGAATGAAATGAAGAACAGCATCTGGCAATTCATTGATTAGATCCTTTGCTTCTTCTTCATCATTCATTATTTGGTGGGTTGTGTTTGACTTTAGGTGGATAGAAAAAACTCAAATCTTACTTTATTTTGTTGCATTTTTTGGGATTTTATAGTAGTGTGATTAATGCAATGTGCTTGAGCTCTTTATTTTAAAATATATTGACTTGTAGGTAAACATGTAACTTTTTATCTGTCTTGAATTGACATGGAATTCAATCAACAGTCTGAAGTTTAAACAGAAAAAAAATTAGTTACCCAAGTTTACTCTAATCAAATACCCCTAAAATTGAGATTATTTATGGTTAATCAATAAGTGAAACTATTGCAGGAAGATTATGAAAAATTGGATTATTCTAGGTAATTTTTCCTTTTTTATTGAGTTTATATTAATATGTTGAAGCCTTTAAAGCGGTATTTTAGTCATTTTTTATTGATTTCTTCTTGTAATAACAAAAGAAATATTTTTATGATTTATTAATAGAAAGCTAGTCATATAAAAACACTGTTTGAAGCCCATATAAACGCGATATAATGTTGATTCGACCTGAAATCCGTCCGTCTAGTAACAAAAGAAATATTTTTATGTTTTATTAATAAAAAGTTAGTCATAAAAAAGCATTGTTTGAAGCCCATATAAACGCGATATAATATTGATTCGACTTGAAATCTGTCCATCTGATCGTTTTGAGGGGTGTAGTTTCAGGTTGTGCTTGAGGAATCTTACAAAGTTGAGTACCCATGAAGTTCTAATTTCATTATGTAATGTTATTAAATATATAATTAGCAAGAAAAGGTCATAGATTAGGTGTGCATAATCAGCCCAAACGTTGATTAAGCAAGGACAGGGACATATTGCTTTAATTATATATTTTTAATCTCAAATAGGCCGGGAAGATGAGCTGCCTCAATAAACTATAAATTTTGTAGGCCATCAGCCAACCTAGAGAAAAACATTAATTATATTAATTTCTCTATTTTGGGACCTTGTGGGGATGTTAATATGTTATAGAATAGCAACTAATTATTCATATATATACTTAAAACTTAAGCATTGTTTTGATATTGTTCAACTTATAAATAAATAATTAATGTAGGATAAAATTAAATGAAAAAAGATTTTGAATTCACGAAAATTAAAGGGAAAATAAGATTAAATAGTTTTCAATTTTCTGCACCATTAGAGAAATAGAAGGTAGGAGTATAGAAAAGTTTTGTAGAGAAAATATTGGTCGAAGTTGACATATGATATTAATGGAAGAGATTTCCTTAGTAGATGTTTACTGAAATCCATTTTCTTAGTAGTGTAAGAATAGATTCTAATATTTGTCTTCATTGATTTATTTTGGTTTGTATAACGGATCAGCCCCGTAAATTGCAATTAGCAAGAAGTAAACTAGACTAATTCATGAAATTAAACGCAATTACACAAATATCAATAATATGAAATTTTCTCATTTTTTAGCCGAAAATAAAATATCCAATAGTAATAGTCTTTATTTTTTCAGTGTCAAAACTTCAACACAATTAATTAGAAAATCGTAGTAATTTATCTTTACTTATACCATATTTATATATATAATGTAAACAAATTGAACAAAAATTAAATTGGCTTAAATCATTCTAGAACAATGTATAGATATCCATTCCTAAACAGATTGGTGACAAAGAACCAAGATCACTCAATGAAGATAAGTTTTGAGCCTATTCCTGAACTTGCAGCTCCATTCTTAAGTGTCTCTACCATATTTTGTTCTATTATCTAGCAAACAATATCTTGAACGTATCAATTATCTAAGATAAAATTTTAACAATATACCAATATTTTATTATTTTTAGTACCCCTTTCATTTTAGCTTCTAAGTCCCATGTAGTTTAGAGTTTATTGATTAAATATATGTAATTTTATCTTTAAAATAACAGATAGAATAATAGTTTGTTTGCGGTTAACTCTTAAGATAAGAATAATGAAATAATAACCCAAGAAAATTGTTTGAGTATATAATATATCCAGGAATCTCAATCGCAATCTTAAACTTTTGGTATTAAAAGTCATTGTGACAAGAAGTTACGTGTTCGAATCTCAGTCACTTTCATTAATTTAATGTGAAATATTTAACATCAAATATAAAATATATGTTGTATCCACGCATCTAGCCCAAAGACTATCGTGCAAGAAGATGTACAATTGCAGAAGACCAAATCTCCCGATGATCAGAAAGAATTAAAGCATTGATAAAATTGACATCCCAAAAATAATTAGTCCATTGAAATCCTCGTTAACCTTAGTGGATGATCACAATATTGACCTTGAATAGAAAATCAATTAGCTTATTATAAGACAAACAAAAATAAGGCCACTTCCAAGAGGAATCAATGGACTTCTACAAAGCACGAATAGTCACCTCACATTTTTTTATTGTTGACTGCAATATTCTCCATCAAACTAGAATCACAAATTCTCATATAATATGTTTTTATAAGTGAGCAGTAATAAACAATTAAATTAAAAATATTTATATTTTCTAGCTTAAAAATACGAACGCCGTTGCCGGGGATCGAACCCGGGTCACCCGCGTGACAAGCGGGAATACTTACCGCTATATTATAACGACATTGATGTTTGTCAATTATAGTTTTATGAGTAAGGAATTTAACAATTAAATTAAAAAAATAATTATAATTTCTAGCCTAAAAAATAAACGCCGTTGCCGGGGATCGAACCCGGGTCACCCGCGTGACAGGCGGGAATACTTACCACTATACTACAACGACATTGACGTTGATTATGGTTTTATAAGTAAGAACTTTAACTATTAAATTAATAAAAATTAGAATAATCCAATCTATTTGTGATTTTCCTACAATAATCTCACATATTGATTAACGATGAATAATCCCAACTTTGAGTGGTATTTTCTAAAAGTAAACTCGGTGACCGGATGACTTGCTATAGCAAGTTTTTTTAAAAAAAAATCAAATGAAAATAAAATGTGGAAAAAAATGTTTAAAATTTGTTCAAAAAAATTTATGATTTTTTTTATTATTTAGAATTTTTTGTATAAATTTTATAAATTTATTTCTAATTTTAAATTACTTTTCAGTTTATTTTTTTGATGAATTACCTACGATAGTAGGTCATCGGGTTACCCGCGTTTACTCTAGGCAAATACCCCTTAAAGTTGGGATTATTCATGGTTAATCAATAGATGAGATTATTGTAGGAAAATCACAAATACGTTGAATTATTCTAGATAAATGTTCCTAAAAATATTTATATTTTCTAGCCCAAAAAATAAACGCGGTTGCCGGATTGAACCCGGGTCACTCGCGTGACAGACGAGAATACTTACCACTGTACTACAACCACTTTGACGTTAATTATCAAATTTTAATTTATTCGGCCTAAATCTATTCTAACTAAACTAATAATAATGATATTATAACGTATGATAAGCTTATAATATTCTGAGGGAAATCAAAATTAGAGGCAAGAGGTCAAATTGAAATTAAAATTTAACAGTACCACGTTTACAAAAATAAATATTAGCTAAAAATTAAAATAAGCGTACAATAACAAATAGATACGCATAGGAATAAATAAATGTCTTATTTGGTAAATAATTTTATAATTAATTACTTTTAGGCTGATCATACAATCAAAATGATCATACAATCATAAATAATTATCGTGAATTATTAATTGTGTACTTTTCAAACATATACTTCTATAGTTCTATATAATGTTATGTTACCGAGAAGAATAAGAAATAACGTTTAAACCCTAAAAAACTTTTTTTCCTTAAAAAATTTAATTTTCTTTAGGAAAAATTACCAGGAATAATATAATTTTTTACTTATTTTCCTACAATAATACCAACTTTTGATTAATCATGAATAATACTAACTTATGGGGGTGTTTCCCTAGAATATACCTAACATTTTAAAAATCAAACTATAGGTGATTATATGACCAAAAAAATTAGTAAATTAGTTAATAAACTAAAGTTGGTATTATTCTAGGAAAAAATACCCAAAAGTTGGTATTATTCATGATTAATCAAAAGTTCGTATTATTGTAGGGAAATTAACAAAAGTTTGTATTATTCACGGTAATTTTTTCTTTTTTTTATTTATCTCAACAGTTCATCTTGTATGAGGTCGTCTCATCATAAGGTGGGTCCATATAATAGCCTATTTCTTCAATTGATGATTTTAAGGTCATAAGTAATCGGTTTAAGGTTATAAATAATCATTCTAAGGTTATAAAAAGTAATTATATTAAAATTATAAGTGATCACTCTAACGTTATAAGTGATCACTTTAATGTTATATTTCCTCCGTTCCATAATGCTTGCTACTAATAGTGACATTTTTCCACGCAACATGTCACACACTCATAAGACAAAAAAATATGTATTAAGTGGAGAAAGTTTTGATAAATAACGGTTATATGTGAGGTTAATAAATCACTCTTATGTGGTAAGATGTGATAGGAGGAGAGTTTTGTTGTTTTAATTATCTTTTTTGATTTTATTTATTTTAATATTATTCTTTTTATCTTTAGTAATTAAATTAAAACGTGGCATCTAAAAATTAGTGTAATCTGAAACATAGGAAGAGTTGCAAAAGCATTGAAAGACTAAATCATGTAATCATTAAATTGGGCCCACGTCTTGATAGACTCGTATGAAACCCAAAGACGGGTCATTCTCACTCTCATTGAACAACTCATAAACCCTTTTCTCGTCTTTTTCTTCGTTCTCTTGTGTAACCGGAATTACAAGGAGTCAAGGAACAACAAAAAAAGAGGGAGAAACGTTATGCACAATCTGGGTAACAAATAGATTCTAGCCAAAATTCTCTAATTAATTGCCTAAATTTAATCCTTAAAATCATATATTTTTTTAGATTTTTTAAAGCGACAATCGAGAATTGCATTGTAACGATTCCATTATAATTTTTCATAATCCAGTTAATTATTGAAGATAATTAGATTTCTGGGTGCATTAAAAGGTGAGAAATTCTTATCATGCTATGTTTTATAATTTGTATGGACAATTACTATAATATTTTATTAATGTGCATGCAATTTCAATTATTCTGTTTTTATGTTGAAGTTTTTTTTTCAAAATTATTATCCAGATTATGATTATATTTTGCTTGATTGTGGGTAGTCATGAAGGATGTGAATAAAATTCTGTACATGGTGGTGGTTGATAATGAAGAAAATGATAAGAAATTTGTTGGGAAAGAATCTTTCCGATATACGCGCTCTGTTCTTCAGAATACTCTGCAATTTATGGGGTGTAAATCTCGTTATGCAGTCAAGGTAAATTCTTTTTTTTTTTTAATTTGTAAAATCTAGGGTTTGATCATTTGGGTGTCACTTTGATATCTAATGTTGGGTTTTGTGAAGTTGAAGTTCATCATTTTTGTGATGCATGTTCGATTCGTTGCGTACATTCGATCTTTCAAACCCTAGGAAATGTTACTGATAGAGTATAGAAGAGCTTCAACCAAAACCTGCTTATGATTCAGCTGATAGTTGACTAGAGGTCTTTTGGTTTAGAAGTTTGGAGGCAACCCAAACCGTCATCATAATGCTAACGGTCCGTTTGGTAGGGTCCGTTTGGTAGGTGCCTAGGTGGTAATAAATGATGGTAATGGGAATGAAAGATTAGTGTAATTTTGGTAGAAAAATCTATTTGGTACCTTGATGGTTATGCTTGTCCAACTTCAATCATTTCATTTTCTTTATAAAATTCATTTCAATACATTACCATTGGGAGAATCGGGAGAAGTGGTATCAGGTGGTAATGGAAATTTGTAAACAAAAAAACTTTTGATAAAGTTTTACACTATAAATCATTCCCATTACCATCATTTAATCCGTAAATAATTTCACTTGAAGTGAGCGGTGAATTAGATTCGAAATAATAGGGTTTAGGCAAGTTGAACTAAAGAGCACTTGGATGAATTGCATTTGTGAAAGAATTGATAAAAAATATGGGCAATTTTGTTCTTGTGTATTAGTTACATGTTTAGATTGGAACCAAAAATGTGAATATTTTGTTCAGAAGATACTGTTTTGTTAGGTTTGGATTTATAATTGTGGTGGTTGTTTTTGTTTGGTGATTTATTGTTAGTTTAAGTAATGTGGACAGTTTGATGGATTGTGTAGTATAGTTGATGTACTTTTGTAGTAATTAACAACCCAAATGGATTACTAATCTAGGATACTGGGATAAACAAATAGTTTTTCTTATATAGAGTTATTTTATCATGGGAGGTTCCAATCTTCTTAAAGTGATTGATTTGGAGAGGACATAAATAGTACAACTACTGTCTACTAATTTGAATCTGTGAAGGCATGTTAATGTCACATTCTTAGTTATGAGAGGTTGGATTCAACTTGACACTAAACCTGAATTAATCAACGAAGGGTACTCGTTATAACTTTCATTTAAGATACAAATTATTAATTGTTTGTGGAAGGTGTAGAAAGATTTGGAGTTGCTTTGACTACTTGCGCCTTCGAGGAGGGAAAATATGAATCTAGGAGAGATTAACTTTTAATTATTACTCATGGTTTCCTTAATCAGGGGGCTATCAAATAATTCTATAATGAATGAAACTTAACCATGATGAAAAGAGTGAAGCTTTAATTGTGATTCGAAAGTTGTACCGAGAAAAGTTCTCTTGAACATTTTTGACTCAAATAAATCAAAACAGAACATCTTTGTTTGTTTGGATGATTACAAGTGGGCCTTTCCTTGGAAAAGGCTTTTATTTTGGCTTTTGTGGTTTCATTTTTGTAATTGTGGCTATTAAGCTAACAATGGGCAATGATGGATTTTTGGTGTTGTGCTTGTGCATATGTACTTTAGTCTAAATATGCAAAGTTCAAAGCCATATTTCTCGTTTGTGCCATTTTTTAAAAAAGGTATAAGTTAACATGCTTCAGATTCTGTTTCTTAATGGCTATATGCAATGTCTTAGATATGGATTGATTTCATATCCAATGTACTCTGCAATAACATATTCTTCACACCGTAATCGAGTTTAATGGTTTGGGAAAAACAAGCTGGAAAATTCGATTTGAACTTTTTGATTGAATGCAAATTCAATTGGTTTGATTTGACCAAAATCAAGAGTCCCTTCAAAATAAGACTATTTATCATGGAAGGCAAGCAACTAGGCATTATATATAAAGGAAAAGGCAAGAATATTCCTTGAGAAAGTATGTGGGAAAATTTATTTTTCCTTCAAACTTGTGTTTTTTTTTTCTTTTTTGGTAAAAGCATCAATATGGTAGATAAACAGTTTGCTTAGTGGGGTTTGTATTATTGAATCAGATATACACTCATTGTAGGGTATTGATTCCTTTATTGAATTTTCAATAGTTTTGCATATATTTTTCCATTCAGACAATACCAGGAAACTACAACCTATTAAATGTTACGACGTTTTGGGGAGCTTGAATAGTGAAGGATAAATCTGTGTATGACATTATATTTTAGCTTTTATTGTTCATTAAGTTAATTTTTGATTGGTGATTAATTATCAACATGTAGCTCATAATTGTTACTGTGTTCTCTTTGCCTGATTTGGCCATATTTAAACTCATGAACTCATATCTATACTTATCCAGTTATCTGAACTTTTATGAACTCCTTGTAGTTGTGATTTGAACTTGGGAGTATCCTTTTCGGAATTTATCTAAAACTGTCTGAACATATAGGAACTTTCGTAACCTATCTAAATTTCAATTAAAACAAGTTCCAAACGAAGAGCATAGATTTAAGGTGCTGCTTGTTTGGTTGGATTCTTAAATGAAATCTTATTATGAAATTATGATCATCTCATCTTAAGCTGATTTAGTCAGTATTAATTATCAATACTTTACAATTTTTTTTTTATTTCTTCCGAAAAAGGTTTTCGTCTAAATTTAAGTTCCTTGTTCCTTTGAGTACAGATTAGTAAGAGGGTCTTCGGAAGTATGCAAAATCAAAACTCGGAAGATGACAAGGATAGTGTAGGAAGATTTACAGATAGTTGTCTGGTGAAATCAGAAGGTAAAAGTTCATCTTCTGAGTCTTACAAGAAGCGCACAACTGTGTTCATCAGCAGGGATAAGTTCTTGGACATTGTATGTGATGCTCTGGCTGAATATAAATATGTTGGTCCCAACCAAAGGGAAGATTTGATTTTGGCTTGCAGGTAGATTTATGCTTATTCATTTATGGTAGCTCGTATTATGCAAATTGAAGTGTTATATTTTTCGTCCTTTTTCGTGAAATTGATGTATCGAGGTGAGGAGTCATACGAAATTTTTGCTTCTACAAAACTACAACATAGCATTAATGGCATCAAGTATTAAGAATTCCATTTATCGTAATGTGTGAAGTATTCGCTTTTATACAGTTAATCCAGTTTAGCTAGTTAATGTCACACCTTTTAATGTGGATCAATTACTGTAAATGTGTACATCCATTCTCGATGGAGCCTTTGTAGTTTGTTGGTTTGAAACTATAATGGGGCAGGAGCTTAAGTAAAGGACTCATTAAATCATTTGTGATTCTATCATTGGGCTTTTCACCCAAGTATTAGACATGTCTCACGGTGGGACCGTCTCATACTAGAATTTGTGTTCTTTTTGTGAAGTTGCATATGATGTTGCAATCAAATGTCAATTAGAAACAAGTTCTTTGTTATCACAAGGTTAAGGTTGCGTACGTCAGACCTCCGTAAACCATGTCTATGTGCTAGCCACTTAACATTGAAGTAATGACATGCTCTAATCAAGCTTGTTGTGTTCCTCTTATTTTGCCTTCAGTTCATGCACTGGATTTCCTATAGCTTATAGATGAGCTTTCTCCTTGCTAGTTGCTACTTATTTTAATGAGGTACTATCTACATATTTGTTTTGCGTTCTTCTGAATCACTTTATGATTCCAGGATTCGAGAAAAAAAGGAGTCTCTAACCGTCCTGTTATGTGGCACTAGTGGATGTGGAAAGTCAACTTTGTCTTCGATTCTGGTATTGATAAATCCTTCACATCAGTGTTAACTGTCATAGTTAGGTAGCGTCATTTTGTTCTTTCTCTTGGAATTTTTCTAGTCGATTGTTCTTTATCAGGGTAAACTGTAATTGCTTAGAAAATTCAAAAGAAGTCTGTAAATGTTTTTGTAAAATAAGATTTTTATTCTTTAATACATTTGATTTGAACGTTTTCAGGCTAGCAAATTGGGTATTACAACCGTCATATCCACAGATTCTATACGGCACATGATGAGGAGTTTTGCGGATGAGGAAAAGAATCCGCTTTTGTGGGCTTCAACGTATCATGCAGGAGATTGTTTGGATCCTATTGCTGTTGCAGAAGCGAAAGCTAGAAGGAAGGCTCGGAAAATGGCTAGAACATCATATTCCGTGAAATCTTGTGATTGCATTAAAGATGAAAAATGCAATTGTAGCCTGCAACCGGAGGCAGTTGCAAACAGTTCGGAACCAATTATAAGTCCGAAACAAATGGCTATTGAGGGATATAAAGCCCAAAGTGAAATGATCATCGAGAGTCTTGAACGTCTGATTACTTCATGGGAAGAAAAGAAGGAATCCGTTATCATTGAAGGGGTACATTTAACTCTTAATTTTGTGGTGAGTTTTTACTATGCTTAATTTCCTTGATTCTTTTCACTTTTGGGTATAATGCTCCATTGTTATTTATTGTTGAAAAATTAGATATCTTAACACTTAAAGCTATAATTTAATCCTCATTACTAGGGCAATTCTAGGATATTAGTATAAAATAGGTTGAACACTCATCTGAATCAACTCTACTGCCATTCTTTTGTGTTATATGTTGCACAATTTGATATTAATAAGTTTTTGATCAAATAACGGGCCAAGGCGCAAAGTCCTAGACAGGCTCGGGCCTAGATTCTATAGTTAATGCAATGATTGCTGGTAATTAACAAGTTTTTGTGTATGTTTCCAGATGGGGCTAATGAAGAAGCATCCTTCGATAATTCCATTTATGATATATATAACAAATGAAGATAAACATATGGAAAGATTCGCTGTTCGTGCAAAGTACATGACCCTAGATCCTTCAAAGAACAAATATGTGAAATACTTCCGAAACATTAGGAGAATACAAGATTACCTATGCAATCGAGCAGACAAGCATCTTGTGCCGAAAATTAACAATACGAATGTTGACAAAAGTGTTGCAGCTATCCATGCCACAGTGTTCAGCTGCCTAAGAAGGCGCGAAGCGGCAGAACCCCTTTACGACTTGAATACCAACACTGCGGGTCCCATTTATGAGGAATACAGGAGCCATTGTGCAGCACATTCGTGCAGCTCAAAGGGAATATTTCAGTTGATTCAACGGAAGGGATCATCACGGCGTCTGATGGCCGTTGTCAATGATGACGGTTCCATTGCGAAAGCATGGCCAGTTGACGCTACTGACAGTAGTGGAACACCAATGTATGAATCGTTGTATATTGGCAAGGCGGAACCTGTGAACGTTCACTTCGGTCATTTTGGAATAAGTGCTTGGCCGAGCAATAGCGAGGCAACTAGTCATGCTAGCAGCTTTGATGAATCTAGAACGGATTGGACTTGCACCGAGAGTAGCAGTCGATGTTACTCTTCCTGCTGCAGCTCTCCGCACTTATCTGATGGACCTGCTAAATGGGTAATTCTCTATCGAAACAACCCGATTGTCCCAAATGCATTTAATGATCTGTAAAGAACAAGGAATTCGGACGAAAAATATGATACATACTCTTTATTCATTTTTAAACACTAATAACTAATTATTTATTCAGGTTAAGGGGGGAATATCAGTTTCCGGTAGTGATGAAGAAGTTGATGATCTTCCCGAGTTAGACAGCGATGAAGATATTAGTGATTGTGACAAACATACACATGAAGACGAGGTAATGTTCTTTTTTCGCCAAGAAATTCTTTATACAAAAAACAAATGTGACTCCGAATTCTAATAATGCTAACTCTAACTAGATGGAAGGATCTGTCGATGAGGAATCAGCAAAGTCAGATGAGTACGATGAACAAGAGAATGATTACAGCGACGTGGAGTACCCGGAGAATTTAACATTCTTTTTGAATAATACCAACAATAGTAGCAACAAAGGCGACAAAATTTCTCCAACACTTCACAGGTTTTTAAGAGCTCAGAGCGAGCCTTTAACCGAACATAACTTAAACTCTTCCTTACTTGAGGAGAGGAATGAGAAGAAGGTCATGCGGTATTCATACTCGAGCAATAATATAAGGGTGAAAAAACCCTCGGGTTTTTCAGATGCCATATAGCAAACCATGCTACAAAAGCTGCTCATCGTATCTTCGGAGCCTCCTTAAGGTCGAATAATAGTTTTGTTAACTTCTTCGTTCTCACTTTCTCTTCTCGGGAAAACAAGGGTGAAATTGCTTTCGATTCTCGATTTTAATCTTCATCGAGTGTACATTGTAACAATGATCAAGTTACATTAGCTCATGAGTTGAGAAACTTAGTTTTATGGTTGTATAGTTTGAAAGTTTTGTTTTAACATGTAGGTAAACCTTTTTTGTTTAAATCATGTATCTTTTATTTATGTGAAGCGGTAAATAATGTTTGTTATTAAGAGTTAATAGAAAACAATATCTTTGTTATTACTAACGAGCAAAATTGCTTACTTTTGACTCCAAGTCCTGTCTAGGTGAGAGTCACTTAATGACATTGAAGTAAACAAATGTTGTTTTTGAATTTATCATCGATGTACTTCTTGCAATGTTATTAAATAATTGTTGAGCAACAATACTTAAAAACGGATTGACTTGAATCCAATTCAACGGCCTGACCCAAAATTAATGCACTGAAATTAACTTAACTCGAAATTAAACCACTCAAAATTAATATGATGTGGATGTCATCAAGTCTTTTCATTGTTGGAGCATATAAGAATGCAAGTTGATGATTATTTATTGCCAATTTCAAATTTAAGTTGATTGCAAGATATGATGGTAGTTGATACAAAAATGATTCTTGGCCTAGTAGTAGTATGACCTAACAAAACAGCTAATAAAATGAAGGATTCACCCTAGCAATTATAAGCTCAAAATGGGTCCAGTTCCAGTTATGAGAGATGACTAGATTTATTGCACTGCTTGCATGTTAAGGATAGCTATCTCTGTAGTGGAGGAGGCTGCTGCTAGCTAGCCCCCGACCACTATTACCAAAAATGCTTGTGGCTCAATGGATAGAGCATCTACATGTATAGCAGTAGGTTTGGAGTACGATTTCTACTGAGCGCAGATATCAATTGGAAGGTTTCTTGACTGCGCACATCTCTCTTTACTCCCCTCCTTAGAGGTACGAGTATGATTTCTAATTAGGTACTATCTACATTAGTTTTTATATTAATGATATAATTTTATAAAAAAATATATAAAATTTAAAAAGTCATTTAGAGGAAACCACTAAACGTTAAAGATAGTTGCATATCATTGTTATGGTCCATTAAAAACTTGATAAAGGTCACCAAATTGCATGAGAATATGAGATTGTACTTAATTTGACGCTACATTTTTTTGACCATTTAAAAAAATAAAATCAAGATCAGCCTATGACATTTATTCAAGCCTCTCGTTGTTGCTTTGAAAACGTTATTTGAGTGAAAGTTACAAAATTAAATTATTGATGAGAATGTATACGTGTTTAATTACTATATTGTATAATTTCATCGTAATATTACTAGTTGTGCTAAATTTTTTTCCAAATAAGTGCTTGTTCTTATTGTCGGGCATATTGGCTTTTTAGTTGATTTGTTTGACTAATTGGATATACTCCTTCCGTTTTTAATGTATTTCCCGTTTAAAATATTCTAGTTTGAAAAGAGAAATTTAATAAAAATTTTTAAGACATATATAGATGATAAAATATATTCAAGTGAGATCTTGTTAGATTCGTCTTAATGCAAATTTTTTTTATTATATATATTTTTTAATTTTTTATGATGCATATTTAGATATATTAACAATCAAAATTTACTTTGAAAATTGTGCAAAGAATAAACACGAAGAACAATAGGAAATAGAAGGAGTATTAATTTTATTAAACTAATTAGATAAATCAACCGCTTACTAGACTAGTTTGTTACTACACCTCTCTAAGGACCTGACCAGGGATAGAGCCACATGGCGGCGCCTTATTCACGTCCTAGATTACTAGACTAGTTTGTTACTGTTCTGTGTCTTTCGTCATCGCTATTCAGTGCCTCTTTTACCTGTATCGTTTATAAATTTTTAAATGATCCCTATGCTTGGCTAACGTGGGTGTAAGATGCAGGTTTTCGGATATTTGCAGGTCCTATCCTTGAAGACTCCTCTAGAGCCGAAGGACTTATGACCGCCCTCTCCTTATGGGTATGAGACGCCGTTGACCTTCCTTCCCCGGACCCTGACCATAGAGTATCTATGTGCGGGAACACTGGATATGATGATGATGATGATGATGAACCGCTTAGCAAAAATGTTTCATAAAATTAAATATTGATAGTTGGTTATTTATTAAAAAAAAAATTATAAGCCAAAAACAAATGAACTTTTTGAAAAAAAAAAAAAACAAAAGCCCCCGGTTTTTCAAATTTATATTTTTTTTACCACTTCATTAGTATATTCTTGTCTTTGCAATTGTCCAAATCCAAACCATCTATCCTTCATTTTATTCTTAATATATTTGCTACTCGATCCCAAGCTCTTTCTTATATTTTCGTTTTAAATCTTATCCCTTACATCCACTCATCGATTAAAACTTTTGCATTTGCACTACTCTCATATTCCTACGTATAATTATAATCTACAAGTCTAACGTTTTAATCTAAACATGCTCAAGTTTTATATTTTTATCGAATCTTAGAAACTTATAAACAATATTAGCGGTATTATATTGATTTTTTATAATTTTCAATCATCTAATTAGATGAAAATAGCTAAAAATATTTTCAAAAAGTCATATATGATTATGACATAAAAATTTTAGACAAATTCAACGTTAATTGGCTAAAAAGATGTTTAATTAATATTGCAAAATTAGGAGTGTGGAACATTTGACTCATTTGATGAATGATGCAATCTATGGTGAATTGGTGAATTGACAATAACATTTGATAACTACACGTGAAGAATGGTACTAACAATAATAATATTGTTAAGTCAACCCGTCCAAATCTTTGAACTTTCTCTATTCACAACATTATAATACAATTCCATTTTAGGTACTTTCTTATTTTTGTGTTCTTTAGGATGGGTTTAAAACAGATTCGATGATATGATATTTATCCGATCTTGTAATTTTGATTCGATGTAAAAATAAACATCGATACAAGACTCGATTTTGAACTAATCAGAAACATCTAATTACATAAAATCGAACCGATGACCCGAATAAACATCTTTAGCAAGAGTTATACTTAAGCTATTCTATTATACTCGTAATTACTACATAATAAATTAAATGTTTCCGCTACTATTTATTATTCAAGTTCAAGACTTTTTCTTTTACCGTTACAATATGAATTTGACTGTATACTTAAGAAGTTAAGTGTTTTTAGTACCATTCATTATCTACATTGTAAATTTTTTCTTATACGACGCTCTAAAAATGAATTTGGTTCACAATCCTAAATAATCAATGAAATTAAATAATCAATGAAATTAAATAAAAAGGAGGGATATAGTTTTAATAATGTTATGGTTCCGTTATAACCGAATCTATGTATGCTCCCAACTTGCAAATTGTATAAGGTTTTTTCACTTGTTCTTGCTTAAAATTTTTTGTGGTCGGTTATAAACTTATATTGTTTGATTAGTTGTAAAGCTGAAAAGACACTTCAAATCTGGTTTTATCTTTTCAATAATAAATGTTGCTATAAAACAAAAATGAAACAGTTAGCAAGCTGAACTATTAAGTAACACCAAATCCAAACTTTTGTTCTTCCTTCTTTCCTTCTTCCCTCCTTTTCATTCTTCTTCTTTTCATACTCTCTTTATTCATCATTTGATTCTTCCAACTAAAAACAAAAGTGAAGAAAAGAAAAGATTCATCTTCATCTTCCCAAAATCTTTTCTTTTTATTTCTTTTCTTGGATTTTTTTTGTTGGGTTTTAAGTTTAGAGCAATAAGAAATGAACCCAAAAACTGTTTTTTCTAAGGAATTTAGTTCTAAGCATATGAAGGTTTGTTCTTCTCCTACTTTGTTTTCTAGGTTTTGGTTCATGCTTATGGGTTGATGGC
This sequence comes from Amaranthus cruentus, assembly GCA_019425755.1. Classification (NCBI taxonomy): domain Eukaryota; kingdom Viridiplantae; phylum Streptophyta; class Magnoliopsida; order Caryophyllales; family Amaranthaceae; genus Amaranthus; species Amaranthus cruentus. The sequence continues at coordinate 1,678,810 of CM033459.1, read as the reverse complement.
GAATCAAGATACTAGTATTAGTATAGGATGGAACGAATAATCACATTTATACAATAAATATTAATAAGGGTTTTTAATCAAATGACTCGAGCTGTAAAATAGGCATGATTTATTGTTTATTGTTAAGAAGTATATTCAATTTTTGAAGAATTGTATTTGTTTTGTAATTCCCATGAATTTTTGAATGTTTTTGTTGTGTTTCAGTTTAAAAGGAATCAAAAAGAATATGGAAAAGGTGAGAGATTTAGAGAACTGGGTAATTTGTTCGGAAAGAGTGTGATTGGAAGTTCATGATGTTTATATTAGTTTCTAAAAATTAGCTTTAATTGGAAAAAATGGACTAGTTCTGGTTCTGGGTAATTTTATTTATTTCATTTAAAAGATTGGTTCATGATTGCTCATGAGTAACAGAACCCTCAAATATTGTTGAAAGTTTCAATCTTTTTTTGTTGTCTTATTTGGTTTTGCATATGGGGATTCAATTGCATAAGCTTTTTCTTATTTGGTTTACATTATGTTGATTGGAATATCTTTGTTAGTGAAATTGTCCTGTTACTTGCAGATACTAGAGGGGCTTTTAAAGTTGCCAGAAAATAAGGAGTGTGCTGATTGTAGAAGCAGGTATGCACCTATATTTTATATCTTCGTTTAGTTTTAATATTTGCTACACTTCTTATTTTCTCGCTATCGGATACACTATGTTGACCCTTAATATATTTAGATGTGCATATTCATAAATTGATATTATGAAACTCTTGTTGTGTACATAAAGAACAGGATGCATTACAATATTGTTTGATAAATAGTGGTTATTATGCAACAATAGCAACTATTAAAAACCGAAGTTAGTACATCTTATGATGTAAGTTTGAGGATATTCCATAATTCTAGAATTCTGGTTTACTTGATTATTATGTGTACATTGTAGAGCTCCAAGATGGGCTAGCATAAATCTGGGGATATTTATATGCCTTCAATGTTCAGGAATTCACCGGGGTCTTGGCGTACATATATCCAAGGTATTTGTTTTTCTTCACATTCCTTTTCAGTTGTTTGTCATATAAAGATAGATGCAAGTTTTAGGATTGATACTTAACAATTGAGTATCAGTTCAATATTACCATTCACAGCAAAATCATTTGCTATTCCTGTATGAAGGATTAGTAGTTTTAGCCGACCCCAATCTTTTGGGATGTAGGTTGTGGCATTGTTGTTGTTGATTCTTGTGTCTTTCATTTTCTAAACAACTGAATTCGATAATTTTATATGTTTCATCTTCACGACTTTTTAAAGCTATTGATCATTGATCTTGCTGCAGGTGCGGTCTGCAACTCTGGACACATGGCTCCCAGAAATGGTTGTTTTTATGCAGTGTAAGTGCAGTTTTTTCCGCTATTGTGCAACTCAAGATTGTCTATTTAATGTATGCCTTTCTATCTTCGTGATTTGAAATACTGAGGCACCGAGTGATGGTTGACTGGTTATTTACCGATGTCGTCTTTGCAGCCATGGGAAATGAGAAGGCCAATGCTCATTGGGAAGCGGAGCTGCCTCGGAATTATGATAGAGGTCAAATTGAAAACTTCATACGTGCAAAGTACGGTCTCATAAGAAAATGGGTATTGTGTAAAGTCGTTTTGTTTGATAAATGTCCAAAGTTTTCTTGCTCGGGTTTCTAAGGTCGATAAAACTTTTCTGATTCAAATTTACCTGTTATTAGGTATGTCGAAAAAAGATGGATAACTAGGGAATGCAAAGTGAAGTCACCCACATTATCTAAACAAAACATATCTTCTCGTTCGTCAAGACGTTTCGGCTGCATTGCAGAATGGACTAACAATCAACACTTACACAAGGAGAGAATTGTCTGTTCTGCGGGTGAAAGAAACGAGGCTAGCTCAAGTCCTGGCATCGCAGAACTGCACAAAGAATGTGACGGCAATAAAAATCAACATCTCGGTCAGCAGCAGGAGAAGAAAGAAAACTGTCAACAATCTATAGATCAGAATTCCTCTGCTTACAGGAGTGTTAACGGTGAACATTCCGAAGAATCACAGAAAGTACTATTTCTGTTTTCTGTGTCTAAATCATTATCTGTTCATGCTTATGCTGTTTTCTTACCGGATTTCTGAATGTGCGTGCACTTGGTTGTGATAAGTCTGTTCCTTCATTTTCCTCCGTATGTTGATATTCAGACACTGCGCATAAAATTTGAAGTTAACAGGATAATGACCATGTTGAAATGGGTTTATAATCCCATAGTGCATAAATGCGGTGACAGTCATGAATCATGATCGTGGTAATGGACACGATGATGCGGTAATGGAACTGATGTGGTTATTTTAATGCTGAATATCGGCTGAAAGCATGAGATATCCCTTGAAACAGCCCAAAGTACGGGTTTTTTTACACCTTTACAATGCGAGAAAAAATGGGTTTGATACTTTGGTTTTTTTAAAAAAAAATCTTTACAATTGATGTGATGCGGCCTGGTTTTTGCACTATGTATAGTTCTAATGTTTTATGTGCTCGAGATTCCTGTAGTTGAAAGAATGAAACCTAGGACTCTCACCACAGCTGCCTTTTGTTTTCACCTGTGTTTCACCGTCAAATTTTCTGTTCTGAATCAGTGTTGTTGCGTTGTGTTCCATCATATAGCACCTTATCACCAATTTTGATGATAATTTTAATCAAAAGCTACGCGGATTGTTCGTGTGTTGAACAGATTGTCTTGCGGAAGCCAGAACAAGAGGTCTTGAAAAACGAATCTTCAAATGCAATTTCCCTGCCTGCTCTCCCTTGTCATAAAGCTGACTTTGCTGATGAACTTTTTAAGACGCTTTGTAGGAATGATTCTGTAGACAACGGCTCGAATCCTGATATGAGCACTTGGGTTCGTTTTGATTGTACTGTTCTTACCTTGACTCTCCGTTGTTGATACATTTTTCCTTCGTCTTTTTGTTTTCTTTATACCATTCATTCCCTTCAATTTGCCCGTTTCAATTGGACTTTTTTCGCAGCTGACGAATCATCCATACCCGGAACAACGCCGATTGTTCTTAAACAAGTTGTTGAAAAAACATTAATGCAAGAGGCTACCCCAAAATTGTCAGGAAGCAAAATCAACCCTATACCAAAAATAGATGTCGAAGAAGCTATGGTAACGTTTACAAGATATGTTGGTGTGCAGCAGCCAGATGTTGCAAACAATGGTCTAAGCCTTTCCGAGAAGGTAAATTCTTACTAATCTCTCTCTTTCTTTTCCTTGTGGATTAAAGAGTACGTTTTATATGTTTATGCTATAGTTACTGAAAGAACTCTAGCCTCATTTCATTCAAGTTGATATCATAAGCTCTCTCAAGAAATTAAACTATCGAAATCCTTGTTGAGAAATGGTTTAAACGCCTTGATAGGGTTAAGCGAGGCGATTTCTTAAGGTGAGCGCCTCAAAGCACCTTCTAGTGCCTATGTCAAGCGCCTTAGAGCACCCCTTTCCCTTAGCATAAACATTCAGCTGTAACCCTCCATTTGAGGCACCCGTAATTCTATGTTGTACACCTCTGCTATGATTATTAGTGCCACTTTGACTTTCGATATACCGGGTAATCCTTGACGGGATGCTGTTAAATAACTGAGTCTAATAGGGTTAGATTTTGGATCGGTTTTGACTCTACTGGTGAAGCTGGTTGCTATCAATTGGTTGTCGTTGTCTTTTGAGATAGAGGTGAATCAATGTCATAAAACCAATTTTACGTCTGCAGGCTAATATGGTTGCTGCATCGTCTATCCATCTTCATCGACTTGCTGTGCTTGCTCAAGACGTAACCTCCACAGATTCGTCCAAATTTCCTAGTAGTAATCATCTTCAGAATCGTAATAGTTTTCAGCCGAATGTAAATGGGGGAAGTATGATACAAACAACAGGAGCACAGCTACCGGTAAATCCGATTAATCACAATATACTTCTATGTTTGAAATGCTATACCAATAATTTTATAATAAATCAAATTTACTCCTTTATTTACTTGTCCCAGGTGCAAAATATTCAACCAGTTAAGTTTGCTGTGAACTCTGCTCCATACCCAGTGTCTAGGTAAGACTATCCGCAGGATTTTAAATTTTTGGTTAAATCTAAATCATATACGACAATAGTGTCAAAGCCTTAATCTTATTCGCGGGGTTATCTATATGAACCGTTAATCCATCTCACATGTCATGTAGACAATGGACATCTACAATTGAAGCCAAATCCCCTGTTAGGAATTAGGATTAACACTTCGGCTGATTTTTGTCTAAACGTTCTTGCTTTTCCCTTACTAATTATTCCAACCGTTGTATCTGCAGTTTATATACACCCACTATCCCGTTTAAAGGTGTGTCGACTGCCCCGATTAAGAGGCCGCATACAGCATTACCCGTATCAGGATATGAATATGACTTCTCGTTCTTAACTCAAGGGATGTTCACCAAACGATAGTAAGACTGGCGTCATGCTCCAACTTTACGGTTTTCTGGAGATTATGTACAGGAGATTAAGAGTCATAGTGCAAAATCTCATATGTGGTGGCAGTTTCAGCAACGATCGAGAAACAAATTTTTTGGTCAATGCGGATGGTTTCACAGTCTACACAGATTATATTGCGGTCTTGATATGATGATACGATGATACGAGCACATTTTTGCACTATGGTTTGAGTATTTTATAGTCCTATTGTTTGTAAAATGCAACTTTGCTTAATTTCTAGCAAGTATTTTTTGTGTATATATTCATTCAGGGAGTTCACCTTGAGCTATGAATTTCAAGCTCTTGGTTGTTGAGCTCTGATCATGTTTTTTTGGATTTACATCTTAAATTTTTATTTTTTCAAATAAATAGAATAGGCAATCTGCCATTAAATAATAATATTCTTATTTTCTTAGAAGGAGTATTATACTAGCAAATTATTTTAGACTTTCTTATATTTCTTGCTCATGTTCAACATTCATATGAAATATTAAATGATGTTTGCTATTGAATTTCACAAGAATAAACGTGATAGAACATGTAACATATCTTATAGTTGCAATTAGTTATAACTTAAGCTGATGATTGTAATTGTAGAATATGTAATAATCTCTATTAAAATTTTTGTCTATGTTCAACTCTATGGCTCACAAACTCTGTTTATAGTAGATGTGAGTTACTAAATAATAATGGTAAAATATCATTTTGACATATATAGGTCCTACATATTTATAAAATTGATCAATAAGTAACAACTACTTAGCTAAGATTCTCTTGAGAGACTGTCTCTTTGAGAGATATATTTCAAGTCTAACTCATTAAAGATTAATACCCATTTATCGTATTCTTAATGTCTATTTACATTATTCTTAATGCTTACATACAGTATCTTTAATGCCTACTTTCAGCTTATTAAATGTTTACTTACATAATTCTTAATGCCTACTTATATATATTTTAAAAAATATATAATGGGCCGGCACAATTAGAGTTGGTCTCTTAAAGTGACCGTCTCCCACAACAATTGTGTAGCTAAGATACCTCAAAGGGACTACAAAGGAAAACTGATTAAAAATTAAGTGGTTTATTATGCACAATACCAACTATAGAGTCCACAACAATATGATAATATGATTACATGACATAGAAAAATCAATGTGACATGATTAATTTATTAATCTACCTATGAAGACCTTAAACATTTTCAAAGATATTTTGCAATTTGGTGAAGTCATTAAAGTGATTTGCTTCTTGAAGAAGATTTGGAAAAAACTTTATTTATCCACCAAATAAACTTTCCATCAAGATAGTTTTGAATATATAAAAATAATATATCTTTATTATTTACCAACTAGTTGTTAAAAGTATATTTAATTATTTTATTAATTATTCATCAATTATCATCTCATACAGATAAGGTAAACTATCCGGTGTGTAAATATATAGCAAAGCTAGAAGATAGCTATACCAATTACCAACACGATATTGATCAAAGTAATAATATGCTCCACCAAATATAACATTAAGACTTTAATGGCTAAATTAATGGAGTAATTAACGTTTTAGACGTTTTGACACCTAATTTAAATAAATGATTAATAGTTTAGCTTATTCCATGAATTTGGGTATGGGAGGGACTACTTATTTTATTGCCATAACTTCATTTATTGCAAAATCTTTTTTTACCCATTACTACCACCACCAACTTTTTAATGCCCATCATCTCCATATATGTGTAAGCGAATTGTCGACACCAATGCTACATGCATGCATGCATCCATCAATATGTAATTATTTTATTTTTTTTACTAATTCTCTCTATAATTTTTAGTGTTACGATTTATATTTTTTTACTATTTATGCTTTAGTAACTTTAAGTCCTGTTCAGTTCACTTCATAAATTATATGTTTCTAACTGATTTTTTAAAAATTATTATCTAAGCTTACGTTTACTTTCTTTTTTGAGAGAAGCTTACTTTTACTTTATGGAACTTGATTTTACTGATACAGTGATATATATTTAATTTTTGTTAAATTTTACCACCTTTATTAAATATTGTTATGTAAAGGTGAATTGAACAAATTTATAAAGTCTAAATTTTTTTTAGTACCGATAGGTTAGCAGTGCTGTTCCTGGCAATGTATGGGCCATAGGCAAACTGTAAGAAGAAGGCCCTTTGATGTAGGGTCGATTCTAAACATAAACAGATGTTTGGAAAAATAACAAAGATGGACCCCATATATTATAATTACCGTTAAAATTGTAGACGTATCATATAATTCTCAAATGATAAAAGAACTACTCATTAATTGCAAATTTTTAAATGTGTACTTTCATTAACTAGCATATTCTAATTTTAGGGTCCTTTCTGTATCTGGGCCCTAGGCAAATGCCTACCTTGCCTATGGTCAGGAACGGCCCTGTAGGTTAGGAGAAGGAAAAGACAATGTGAAAATTAAACTAATAATCTTTTCTGAAAGGTGATATATACTTGTTTTCTAATTGATTGAGACAAATTTGATTCTCAAATCTTAGCTTATTTGAATAAGATATAGTCTAAAACTATACTTATTTTCTGAAATATTATTATTTTAAAGTGAAATGAAAATAAGGGCAATTAACATGAATACTATTACTAGGAAATATACTCCTATTTACTAAATTAGACTGATCATCTTTGTACGGATTGTGAATATAATTATAACAATTATCTTTAATTATGGCAAACACACATCACACATGGAAGTTTGTTAATTTTGTCATTAAATTATGCTTCTTTTGGGTATCTTTTTTCATGAGATTTTGTATGAAACCCTATTTTGGTTTCACACTTTCACACGTCAAAGTTCCAAGTAGTTGTTGATCACTATATTGAGTTGACACAACTTCAATATTAATTTGCTTTATTTGAATTATTTTTTTATTTTTTTTATTTTTTTATTATATTTTAATTATTTTTTATAATTACCATGCATAGATTAAGGGAAGAAATGAGTTTATTTCGATTCTATCTATAGCTTTTTACATTTAATTAATTTTTTCAACAAAATCATAAGTGATAACAAAAGGAGTATTGATAAAAAGCATGGTTAATTTGTTTGTTATTTCTTCATTGGGCATTGACCATTTCAACAAAATTTTGTCTATAATTAAGGTCATGAGTCAGTCATTCTACTCCGCCGTCCATTATCCCATTATCCCAGGAAAGTGGATATTATAACTAAATTAACTACCACTTGCTCTCTTTTCTCAGACCCTTCCTTTGTTTCTGGATTATTTACATTACAACTTTTTTCTCTTTTAAGAGATTCACATTTCTTTTTCATGCATTAATTTTCTCTATTCATTTTCTATTTATTTATAGTTGTATAATATATACGTTGTAGTAAAAATTAATTAATCTCTTATAAAAAGATAAATAAAGGATCTAATTAATAAACGACTATACGTTATTAGTTAGAACAATTGGCTGAAATTGTTGGTTTTCACTAGCTGGAAGTAGTAGTGTTCAATGGCCCGGACCTCCATTTTGAGCCCTTATCCAGCCCGTTTTTAGAAGGGCTTTGTAAGGGTCAGGCCGAAAACGGGCTATACTATAATTAAAATGAAGCGGGCTATAAAAGGGCTTAATAAGGGCCGAAAACGGACCTTTGTACGTAGTATAATTAATGTATAATTTAAATATTATAAATGACAATATCAATGAAGTTATTAATATTTTTTCAATCTAATTATTATTAATGATAATTTTATTGTTATAAATTGATAAATGGGAATTTAAATTATTTTTTGTAGTAAAAAATGGGCCGGCTTGGGCCGGACATTTAAAAGCCCATATTAATTTTAAAGGGCTATATCCGGCCCGACCCATATTTACTTAAACCCGACCCGGTCCTTATCCGGCCCATTGTACACCCCTAGCTGAAAGTATTGGCAGGTAAGTCAGTTATTTAAACTAGTTGTTATGGAGATGTAAGATGTTTTGTGAAAGTTATTTATTGGCTATTAGATGTTGGTAGTTTATTAAAGAAAAACATACTCAAAAGCCAAAAGTCAGCATAGTTTTTGAGTTTAACTAGCTCAAATAGTCAACTTTTAACTGACTTAAAAGTTACTAACAAAAACTCTTTGTTAATTAATTAACCAATTAATTAAATAGTCAAAAGCTCAAGACCTACCAATGAGATATTGAAAAAGTCAATTGTCATACACCAAAAAAATAGAGATTGTAGAGTTTATTTGAGTTCCTCACGCCCCACAGAGATAAAGAAAGGAAAAACGAAACTTAAATAATGAATTTGTTAACGTATAATTGAGATCGACATACAAACAAATCATGATTATGTTTGTACAATTGATGTATTATACACTTTTTTTTTAATTAATTCTATGTTACAAACAAATAATGAGTTTATTGATGTATTATACACTTAAATATTACTTAATTCTATGTTACAACCTAATTATTATATAATATAAATTAAATCCTAGCAGAAAATTAAATCAAGTAAAAAAGGAACCTAATCTATTTTTAATTTAATATTCTATCACATACTCTTTTCAAGTCCATGTGACTTGTCGGCTCCATTTTCTTGAACATATTCATATAAAACATATACGAATATTATCCATATATAAATACATTTTGTTGTGTCGCTTGTGCTTCTAATATAATCATGAACCACTGCACGCACATATTATGCTATTAAGATATCATGTCTATTTTAGTTTTCAAATTCAGTGTTATTAATTATAATACACGTACTCTTAGAAATTAATTATGTATAAGCAACAAAAATATATACTACCTCCTATTCATCTAAAATGTCTCATTTACTTTTGGGAAACTATTCATCGATCACTCTTTGTAACACACCTGAATTTCCGACCCTCTGAATTTCCGCGCGTTTGCATTCATTTTCTCGTCTATGATAACAATCTATTGCAATTTTCATGCTTTTGATTGATTGTTTGAACCAAATTGTGTGATATCTACATGTTTTCGATTAATTGTTTGAATTAAATTGTGTAATATCTACATGCTTGTGATTAATTGTTTGGGTCAATGTAGGTGATTACAAACTCTCGAAATGTATTATGAATAAATACTTTGATAGATTGAGTATCCTTTTGTCAATGGTGTCTATAAGGACACGATTCTTGAGTCAATTCATGAGCTTGAAATTGATAAAACACCTTCTCGAGTTACTAGAAATATAAATTTTCAGGATTTTGTTTGAAAGTTTTTCTATAACCTCATTAATCAAACTTAACCTCATCCTCTTTATTTATTTTATTTTATTTTAAATGTAACACCCGAATTTCCTCCGTTCTCTTTCGGTTTTGGTTCCGTTCAGAGGGTCGGAAATTCAGGTGTGTTACACTCTTAAATTTAAATTGCATTTTATTATTAATCTATAAGTTAAAGCATAGTCATGTGGGATCTTATTTGATTCGTTATTTTAATGTAAAGATTATTAATATCAATTTTTTATAATTTTTATAATTTTTAATTTTACATAACTCGATATATTAAGGATCGAATAAGTGCATTGGATAGAGTGCATAAAGTAAATGGGATATTTTAGATGAATAGGAGGGAGTATTATTTATAATGATACGTATTAAGTATAATAATAATAATAATTCAAAAAAAAAGTTTAATAATAATTTTTTTGAAGGCTTAATATTTTTAGATCTCTTATACATATCATATAAAAAGATATGAATATTATATTAAATTATACTTTTACTCTATGCATGGGTTGAGACTAGAAAATGAGACATTATTATAAATAAATAGGCACGGAAACTTTGTTGTAATAAATATTTTCATTTGATATCTTAAAAAAGAGTTGAAATAAAATGACATGTCATTTTTTTTCAATAAATTTGGATAAGAGTTCTTAAAATTTACTTTATGAATATATCAAATTTTAAGGATCAAAGTTGAAAAGAATACAAATAAGTTTGTTTATATAGAAACTAATACTCCTCACCCTTGTGAAATTGCTCCTTAAAAAGGGTGGCGTAAGGGTTAAAAACAAATAGATGAGTGAATATTTTCGTATGGTATTATAATAGGGTTATATTCTTTAGTGGAATAAGTACGTAGGTTTTGGTGTAAGAAAGTAAAATAAATTATACTCCATTTTAAGAAAAAGGTAGATAATGATAATAAATGAAGATAGAAAATCAATTGTGTGGTTGAAATTAAAAGAGAGTTAAAATGTATAGATGAGATATTCAAATAGAAAATACTGCAAATTAAATGGGACGGAGGGAGTAGTAGGTTATAGTAGGGTACTAATTATAGGGCAGGTCGTGATAAAAAATACAGTTGGGCGAATTCCGTGAAACAAACTAAAATAGTATACAAAGAAAATCAAGAAAGAACATTACGAAGTACATTTTTTTTTGGGAAGATTATATATATATATATATATATATATATATATATATTATATATATATATATATATATATATATATATATATATATATATATATATATATATATATATATATATATATATATATATATATAATATATATATATATATATATATATATATATATATGTATATATATATATATATATATATATATATATATATATATATATATATATATATATATATAAAATATATATATATATATATATATATATATATATATATATATATATAATATATATATATATATATTATATTTAGTTTTTGGTCACCACTTTTTCTAGAATAAGTGGCCAGCATTTAACAAGTACTCCATTTTTACCTTTTTATCTTTATAATAATTAGCTTAAACAAATTGATTCAAATAATTAAACAATAGATAAAATAATAATTAATACCTTTAGGTTTCAGATATTCAAATTAACTAAAAAATTGAGCTATTTGATGCCTACTTGCACCTGGCATCACCAACATCACCAATATTCTATACGGCTATATCAATATTTAGTACTACTAATTAAATAAACTGTTATTATATTCCTTTGAAATTTAACTGATAATGATATTTAGAGAAATTTATGAATAACAATTTCAAAGGCAAGAAAAAGTACTCTTACAAGTTACAAATAGAAAGAGCAAGTGTAGTTATCTGCTGGCAAAATTCTGGCATATATAAAATGGTCGGCGCTTAAGAGAATTATTACAGATGGGGCGATGGAAGTAGCACGTGAATAGAGCATGGGCCTGCCCCACCTTATTGGCCCGGAGTCTCTGGATCCTCCAACACAACACCCGAAATTAACGGTCCCATTAAAAATAAGTTGACCGTTATTTAACATTTTTTTATTTTAAATATATAAATTAAATACTCCCTCCAATTCACCACTAAAGTCTCATTTGTTTTATACAATCTATTTAATGCACTTATTAATCGTTAATATCTCTAATTGTATATGATTAAAAATTATGAAAAGTTGATATAAATAATCCTTGCATTGAGACGAATCAAACAAGATCTCAGTTGACTATGTTTTAACTTATAAATTAATAATAAAATACAAATTAAGGATAAGATATGAATAATATCTAAAAAGTAAATAGGACTTTAGTTATGAATTGGAGGGAGTATTAGCTTTACACTTCATATTTTGTGTAAGAGACAAGTAGACAGCTACACTTTTTTTCTACTTCCAGTAAGGCAGTAACTTGAACTAACATCTAATGACTTTCTTTCCAAGATTGTACTACGTTAATAAAAGATTAAATCATAGAAATGGGATAATTTGCATACGTTTTGACATACTTGCATAAATTTAGTATAAGTACTATATATATTTTCATTATGAGATCAGATGAACTAGGGCCATAAACGATAAAACGAACCTAGCATATAGTGTAACACGTACAATCTAAAAAAAATTTAAAAGAAATTATAGGTTCAGACCAATTATTATCACTTATAAATTGAAACTTTGATTTAAAAATAATTTTGTCGTTGAAAATAAAGCTTTATGTGTCCCCAATTAACTAATTAAATTACAACACCATATAAAAGTTGAAATTTTGGCAAATTACTTTTCGTGAAATCTGCATAAATATATCCAAACTAAATTGACTTTATTCCTGTTAGTTTCTTTAATTTATTATTTATTTTGTACTCTTTAGTTGTAATTGAAGTTTGTTTGTTACGATTTTAATGTAAATAATAATCTTTTAAGTGAAAAAAGAGATCAAAAACTTATGTGTTTTCACGTTTTTGCCTTTTTAGCTCATATTTCTAAGGTATAGAGACTTCTCGCTAAGTTTATGATGATATGACAACAATGTGATAAAGATGTTTATAAACAGTAACTACAAAGGAACATATATTTAAGCCGAGGGAGCCAGGCCTCCGCCGGCCCCCCTAGCTTCACCCCTGAATACAACACGTGTTTTTCACAATGGAAAAACATAATTAAATATACTCTCTCCAATTCACTACTAATGTCCCATTTTCTTTTTGCACTTTATCCAATGCACTTATTAAATCCTTAATATTAATTTCTTATTGTGCATAATTAAAAAGTTATGAAAAGTTGATATAAATAAGGAAAAATTACCCTGAATAATACGACATTTCATTGATTTCCCAAGAATAATACGAACTTTCAATTAACCACCAATAATACGAACTTTGACCTGCATTTTCCGCTGGTAGTTTTTTTTTACCCATAACCGGTAAGAATAAGGTTTTAACCAAATTGTAATTATCTTTCTAAGAACTCTTCCTCTCTCACTGTCATTCCTCTCAAACCAGAAGAACTCTTCTTCTCACGCGCACGAATTGAAGGCACGAATTCTCCATTATTCTCAAATGGGGGCAAGAATAAGGGAAGAGAGAAATGAAGAAGAAGGGGTAATGGCAACAAATTTTTTCTGGTCTTATACAGATGAACCTCATGCTTCAAGAAGAAGACAGATTCTTTTTCAATACCCTCAAATTAAACAGCTTTTTGGTCCTGACCCTTGGGCTTTTGCTAAGGTAAATAAAGATTATACCTTTCCTCAATTTTCTTTTGATTTTTGTTTGGTTGGGACTGTAGATTTGTTTATGTAACTAGATTAGATCTGTTCTAATGAGCATTGATCATTTTTTTGATTTTTTTTTTATGAAATTAGTGATGGGTATTTGGTATTTTATTGATTTGTGTGGATTTAAAGATGGGTTTTGTTTGAATTTCATTGCTTTTCATTGATGATAAAAATGCAATCTTTTTTAATAGTTTATGTGCTTATAGCTAGATTCATATTATTTTGTGACTTTTGTTATGAAAATAGTGATGGGTATTAGGTATTTTATTGATTTGTGTGGATTTGTTGATGGGTATTGGTTAAATTTTATTGGTTTTGATATAGATGTTAACAATGCAATCTTTTTTGTTGGTTCAAGTGCATCAATTAAATCATGAGTGGTAATCAATGGAAATAATTAAATGGAAGAAGAGTATATTAATGGATGATCATAGTATGAATGATTCTATTACTTTGAAGTTTTGGTATGGAGGAAGTAAATAAAATGAATGAGGTGAAGATTGGAAGATTGGAGGAAGTAATTAAAAAAAAATAAAAGATAACAATGTAGGAGGTGAGAATTCTGGAAAGAAGGAATGCAAAATGGGTCGGAGATGAAAGCTGCTGGGCAAGGGTCAAAAAAGACTTGTTCTACCGGTTAAAAATCGGTCAGGTATGCCAGCGGAAAATGCATGTCAAAGTTCGTATTATTGGTGGTTAATTGAAAGTTCGTATTATTCTTGGGAAATCAGTGAAAGGTCGTATTATTCAGGGTAATTTTTTCCTATAAATAATCCTTACATTGAGACGAATCAAACAAGACCCCACTTGACTATGTTTTAATTTATAGATTAATAATAAAATACAAATTAAAAGTAAGAGATAAATAGTGTACAAAAAGCAAATGAGACATCGAATTGGAGGAAGTATATCATGATCGTCAAAATAGTAATATGCATGTATTTGTTGTCGGGTAATAAGGATACTTTATCGTTAATTTATTAATTCATGGGAAATAAATTTATTTTTACCAAATGAAAGCCTTAGTAGTTGATAATTTTTTTAAAATTTTGATATGACTTTGTTAAATATAGCATGGAGTAATTAAGTCGAAAATATGAAGTTCAAGCATGACATTAAAATTACATTTTTCTTCTAAAATAAATCTGATAAATTATTAATTTATTATACATAGAAAACTGCGGTGATATCCTCTATCTATTCACAGAGCTAACACAAGACGCTTAGTTAATGTATAATCATTGTTAATCAATATTTTAATCAATTTCATATCATTATTAATTCGGAAAAATTATCCTGAGTAATCCGACCTATTTTCAATTTGCTGTGAATAATCTCAGCTATTGATTATTTTTAAATAATTTGACCTTTGAATTTTTTTTTATCACAATACCCCTTTTCACATTTTAACCGAATACTATATAGCTACTTACCACCAAAGAAGAGTTGGGGTAGACCAACAAAGAAGCATAAGGAGGAAGAAGGAGTGAGCGTAACGACTAGTATGTATCTACATTAGTTGGTTGAAATGTGGTATGGTGGGTTCTGTCAGCTAAAAAATATATACAAAGGTTGGATTATTTAGAAACAATCAATAGTTGAGATTATTCACAGCAGATGAACAATAGGTCGCATTGGACAATTTTTCCTTCACTATATTATGATCTATTTAAGGACTCAATATCAATAAATTATTTATAATATGCTCCATAACAACAATATATATTAATATCAGTTGCCTTTATGTAAAAAAAATTGAAATTAATAATACTAATTCAGATCATTTTTGTATTTAACTAAGTTTTATGCCAAAGTAGTATATTCACACTATTTTACTTCTCACGTATCCCAAAAATTTCATTGTTTTAGAATAAATACAATACAAAATTATTCGTTTCTATTTTTTTTAAAAATGCTTTTATCTTTTTCTTAACAACCCAATTTGATTGTTGGTACTTAAAACATTTGATAACATAAAAGATTTTTGTTTTTAATTTCCAATGATCACCGGCTTATACCATATTTTTAAATAGTCCTCCCTTCGTTTTCATATGTTCTTCAAATAGAATTTACGAATTTTATTATCAACATCGAATAATATTTCTCATCGATCTATAAGAAAAAACATATTCACATGAAATCTTGTTAAATTCGTCTCAATATACTTTCTAAATATCAACTTTATATAATTTTTAAAAACTCACAACTAAAATTATTTAATTTTAAAGTTTGGATTGGAATCTGCGAAAACAGTGAATGTGAAGAACATTTGAAAACAAATGTGAAGATTATGAAATAAACAATAAGAACACGTAAAACTGTATAGTCATTAAAATTATCAATATTTTTTCTAATTAATATTATTATCATTATCATTATCATTACCAGCATTTAATAATAACTATTAAAAGTGGTAAGTGAATGAAGCAATATGGTTACATATAATAGTAACACCCATACCTTACCAATTGTCACACTCATCAATACCATTAATTTATATGATCCATATCCAACGGCGCGAATTCATCCCCCATCTTCTTAAACCGCGTCCAAAAATCTCCCACCCCACCACCCCCATACTACTCCTATATAACTTATACTTCACATCCTTCTTCCCTACCATCCTCACTCAATTTCCCCATCCGCTCTTTAATCCCATCATCCAATTTTCAAAAATTCAAAAAATATAATTAAATGGAAAAAATAAAACCGTTAATAATGTCAGTAAAAATCATATTAATGTCAATTGGGGCAATCTCTTTTGCAATCCTCTTATCCTATAAAATCCCTAACACTGTCGTCGTCTCCGACTTCACGACGTCGTTTTCCGCCCTCCGATCATGGCTTCAACCGCCGTATCTTTATTTCATCATCAACGCCATCATCATCACCATTGTCGCTTCGTCTCGCTTCCATCACAACCACCATGCGCCACCGAGTAAAGACACGTCATCACCTCATCTACCACCGCAGATCCACCATCAACATGACGTCATATCTGTTCGTGCTGATCAGTTCTCACCGTACGGTATTGTTTCACATGTGGCGGAAGCTGTTGGAGGTATTAGGGGGTTTGAGTATAACGATGTCGTTTCTGTTAAGGATGTGATTGAAGAGGAGGAAGTTGTTGTTAAGAAGATTAATGATGAATCTATGGTTGCCGAAAAGTCCACGTGGACTCCTCCGCCGCGGTCTAAGCCGTTGATTAGACAGGAAGCTTTTGAGAAAGTTTCGCCGGAGTTTTTATCGGCGAAGCCGCCGGCTACTTCGAGGTTTGGTCATCATCATCGTCGTCCTGCTAAAGCTAATACTCATGTTGAAGGTAAAATACTCTTCTTTTCCTCCTTTATTCATTTTATTTAAATTAAAAAATTTATTTAAAACATTTAATTAATTAAATTAAATTATTACAACATGGAAAATTTTAAAAACCTTCCCAATTTAAATTAAGTTTGGTGAAAAATTATATTATTTCCGTTTCTTTTTGTTTTTCCATTTAATATTTCTAAATACACATAAAAAAACTATAAAAAAGTATACATGACGAATGGATATACATTTTATTTTCTAAATGTGTCAAAAAGATTAATGAAATTTTTCTCTAATTGAGATGAAATATTCTAAATATAAAAAACATTAAAGAACGGACGGAGTACTTTCTTTGCCCCATCATACTTTTTTCAATCATTTATATCTTTAACGATGAATAGTACTAATAAAATAAGCTTAAACGATAAATAGTACTAATAAGCCTAATATAATGAGTATTTTAGAAAGAATGAATTACAAATATAAGAATAATTATAATTTGGAGATTTGAAGAATATAGTATTTTTTTTTTTGAAGTATATTTATACGAATTCAAAACATAGGTTCATGTTATCAACTTATCATATGTCAAACTTAAATCTCTAATAATTAAACTCAACTTCCTAGGAGTTGTTTTTTAATGTAAATAAATTCGAGTGATTTATACTCAAACAATACTGTTACACAAAAATTGTAGTTCACTAAAAAAATTACTCCTATAGAAGAGTTCACTATATTTTTAAAGATTGTATATGTTGCTGTTCCTCTTGAGTTGAGTAAAAATATATCAATTAAAACTTATTGTTATTTTTTATCTATTTTATATTTTATTAAAATTTTCAAATTTTTAGTAGTGTCTATTAAATTAAAACAAAGTAATTAATATAGATTAATATTTCACACTCTTTATTTTTAGGGGTGGTCCTAATACTTATTTGATCATGCCAAAATCTCTAATGTTATTCCTTAAACTTAATATCTGTTAAATTAATATTATTTATTTTTTCCACCAACTATACATGAAAAATTGTAATATAAATATGAGTTAATTATTTTAAAATATTATGGTGTAAGATATTTGAGATGTTACGTTGAGGTGTAGAAGTATGTGACATTTGACCAACGACTAAAATATTCAAAAAATTGCACTTTTGCTAGAATCTTCATTTAACTTAACATATAAAACAAGTGGCTTTACTGTACTGGCTTTACTTTAAAATAATTAATTAAAATTTAGATCTAATTAATGAAGCCGTTACAAAAGTTGACCATGACTTAACACTTTTCTACTTAATCTAATGTGAATACTAGAAGTATGAAATAAAAATAGTATGTTGACCTTTTAATTAATTATGGTTATCAACTAATTCAAGGAAATTAGTATCATGTTCGTGACGTTTAAGATCAGCATCTCATTTAATTCAAGATCTTAACTAACTATTTATTAACACGTTACATTATTGCTAATAGCATCTTGCCATCTTAGAAGTTACTCCTTTACTTTTATTAATTTTATGGAACAAAAAAAATATATATATGCTTAGTGATATTTAATTGTTTATCTTCTGTTGTGTAAAAGTACGTATAAGAGTAGTTATTATCTTTAAGATTAGTTTTAATTATAGGAGATTACGAACAGTTAATTAGTTGTTACCTATTACTCTATTAGTAAAGTTGACAATGTTAGTAACTAGTAAGAAGGATAAATCAAAATGATCACCACTTTCCACCAACTCGTACCTAAATGTTATATCCACTTTGATTTTTATCCTTTGACATCTAACTAATCTAATTAAATATTAATTAATTACTTCTAATTCATTGATAATATTTTGCCATTCATCAATTACCATCACAAAAAATTTCTTTTGTTTTTTTTGATATAACACCATTTAGTTCAAAATTTTAAGAGTTTTTTAAGCGAAATGATGTTATTCCCTATAAGAAGTTTTATTTTGACAAAATGATCATATGTATACTCTCAAGAGATGTTCATAACATACAAATCGATAATCCGATATTTACCCGATCTTATAATCAAATCCGATCTGACCCAACACAAAAATGAATTAGCAATTTTGTAAAAAACAATATGAATACAACACTCAATTTTTAACCGACTCAAAATCAATCCAATTACCAGAATGAATTAACACCTCAGGGCATAGACGACAATACTATATATTTCCTAAGTCCTAACTATGTTATAATAATAATTAGTTTTAAATGTATAAATTATTTTTTGTCTAATATTGTCTAATTAATCACCAATAAATTTTATAGGTGGATCAAAAGCATTGAAGGTACTAAAGCCAAAGAAACAAGATACATTGGAGAGTACTTGGAAAGCCATAACAGAAGGACGCCACATACCTTTAAATAGACATCTGAAGAAGTCTGATACGTGGGAGCATCAAGATCGTCAGATTGATTTGCTAAATGATCCATCTCCTTTTCCAACGGCTGTGAAGAAATCTGAAACGCTCCATGAACAACGAACCAATTATGTTTCGCCACCTGTCACGTCAACGAAGTTAAAGAAAGAGCCATCACTGAGTCAAGATGAATTGAACCGCCGAGTCGAAGCGTTCATCCACAAGTTCAACGAGGACATGAGATTGCAACGGCAACAATCGATGCAACAATTTATGGAGATGATTAATCGAGCGGTTTGATTTATTAATTAATTTTAAAAATATATATATATGGGAGTGGTTTAATGTTATGTACATTAATATTAATCTTCTAAGGTATGTATTTTTACTTAATTACTGTTAATTTTGTTAATTAATTAGTTTAATCAATTATATACTCTAGATTAGAAAAATAGGAGAGAATATTTTTTTTAATAATTTGTTTTTGCATGAAAAAAAGGACTAGCTAGCACGCACTTGTAATCTTTCTTTCATGTTGTAACTTATAATAATAATGTCTTTTTCTATTCTGTACTTCAAAAAAATAATATTATAATAAAAAATAAAATTTTCTTTTGTAAATTTCATTTTGAATTATACTTGTATGTAATATTCCTATTAGTGAACATGTTGAAGTGTCAATTCAATTGTGAATGGTCTTTGTAAAAATCATTGTGTGTTTAAGTAGATGGAACATGGAAGTTCCACAAGTACAGAAACAGTTAGGTCACCTGCCTATTATTTGGCCCACCTTGTTTACCAAATTGATAAGTCATCAGTGGAATTGTAGAAGCTAGAAAGAACCAACTCCACCATTCCCCACAAAATTGTTATTATCACAAAATAGATAATTTATCGTAAATATTACGATGATGTTATTTCTTCTTAAAAAAATAAATAATCAATTTTAAAAAGAAAAAATAAAATTTGATCGATAAAGAGGAGTTACAATCACTATAAGTCAAGTAAAACTAATTAATACTCTCGTTCTTCCACCTGGTAATTTCAAAAGTTCTTGCACTTTAGAATACTTTCTATTTTTGAAAAGTTTTTATCCCACTTATACCCCTTAAAACCCCATTTTCCTTACTTCACACTGCTATTTAATTATTTTCTCTCTCATACTTCCAATATAATTATTACTTCACACTACTATTTAATTATTTTCTCTCTCATACTTCCAATACAATTATTACTTTACACTACTATTTAATTAAAATAATACTCACTACAACCCAAAGATTCTGTCTACCTTAATATTTGCAAAAAATCCAGAGTGGAAGAACAAAAAAGACCGGAGGGAGTAGTTATCATAATCATAAAAATAATAGGAGTAATTTGATAATGTTAAACCATCACAAGATTAAATTGCTCTTGAATTATATTCATCCATAAGCGAGTATATTATTTTTGTAGGGAATTTTTTATATCTTGCTTATATCAAAAAATGCAAAGTTATGATTAAATTAATTCTAATGTAAACGTATTTGTGGAATACATTTATTATTGTTGAAAACTATTTAAGGGGGTTCTTAGAAGTGAAGTATTTTAAGTTCTTCTATTCACTTGGATTTTAGATAAGAAATTTGATTGTATTGGATTCAATGTTCGTATGTTAATACTCCCTCTGTTTCCAAATGTTTTTCCCATACTTTTTGCACAGTTTTCAAAGTAAATTTTGAGCCTAAATATCTCTAAATACGCATCATAAAAAATTATAAAAAATATATAATAAAAAAGTATATAATAAAAAAGTATACATTAAGACGAATCTAATGAGATCTCACATGGATATATTTTGTCTTCTATATATGTCTTAAAAATATTAATCAATTTCTCTTTCCAAAATAGAATATTCTAAATGAGAAGAACATTAGGAAACGGAGGGAGTATTATTTTTTAGTACATGACTTCATGACTTATATGTTTATTTTTATTATTTTTTTTGAATTATCATGACTTATATGTTGGATCTTATCAATTTAATAATACTAATAATTTGGTTAATTCTAATATTTTTAATCCTAATAATTAAGATGGGAAAGGACCTATATATAGGTAGCATATTTGATAATCATGCACTCTATTATGATTTATGTGCTATATATTAATCTTTTTACTAGTAATATTTTTAGCACTTGACAAGCTTATATCATTTTAATTAAGTTCTTCTTTAATCATATTATTTTAAGTTGTACTGGATTATATTGTATTAAATTGAATTTAATTTAATGAATTGAACTAATTAAATAAATTGTTTTTTCCTAAATAAATTAACTAAACTAAACAAAGCCAAACTGAATTATATTAAAACATAATAATGAGTAGATTCTATTATTTTGAGGTAAATACGAGGGATTAGCGTATTAATTTCTACATTTAGGACAAAAAGTTGAACTTCCATAAACATTTCTTATAAAATACAGCTTCCCCAGACAGATATCAACAAAACAAAATTTTAAAAATACAACAAAATGTTGCTGCCCAGGATCGAACTGGGGACCTTTAGTGTGTAAGACTAACGTGATAACCACTACACCACAGCAACTCTTGAACATTTATGAAATACAAGCTTCAATTATCAACTATATGAACCAGTAAATCAATTTTAATAGTTATTCAACTTATATTTTTTAAATAATTTATTAGAGAAACACTTACAGGGATATACATATATATTAATTAGTTTATATGTGTTATTATCATTATCATACCCAGTGTATCTCGCCCATAAAAAAAACTTTGGGGAGAGAATAAGAACGGTGACAACTCATACCCATAAAAGAGGACGCGACCAAAGAGTTTCCAAACTCGAGAAAGAATATGATAAATTTCTACACTTTATGGGACAACCAAATGCAAGTGAAGCTAACTCCGCAAGCCTGCTAGATGCCAAGTTCTTTCTAGACCCCATGACTTTCATATATTAAAAACAAATTATATGTATGTAATAAATCTAGATGGGCCAAAAATTGTCTGACAGTTAGCATGGTGTCCCTGCACACTAAAATCTTCAATTAAAAGCTATAGCTACATGGAACTCTCTCATCCGTGTTAGATTAGTACTATATCTTCAATCTCATGTATGTTGAAGTTGAAATTATGAAAGCAACTTTGAGGTATAAATACCTGAATTAACTAACTTCTTTGCTAACTAACTTAATTCTGCTCACATATTTTTTTATTTTATGGTCTATTAGGATTCAGAACAGATCCACACCTTAAAATGTCCATCTTTTTATAAATAAATATTATAAATTTTTATTAGTATTAGATATGATCGACTAATTTTGGTTAGCGGTATTTTTCATACTAGCTGATTTGTTTTAGTTCATTTAACTAATCTTGTATCGTTCAAATTAAGACTTTTGTATTGTTGTTTTTGTTGGAGAATTGAGTTCAAATCATCAAAATTTATAGTGGGTTTTATTAGTTATGAGCTTTCCTAACATCAAAGGCAATTGATGCCTTATCTAGAACAAATGGTGTGTGACTAAAATCTAGCATTATGCCATCTTAAAGTATAAGGTTTTTTCTTAGAAATTTCAATTATTGTGTTCCATGCTTGATTTTTTACCATTTGGCACTTGGAAGAGGAGTTTACAAGTCATATTCTTAACCATGGTTGTCATATATTAATTACTAATTAAATTCTATTTTTAGTATGGAAACTTATAGATGAATACACTCAAAATTGATATAATAACAAATGGAATGTTTTAATTTTAGGGTTATTGTGTCAATAACTCAATCTAAACATTTTTTGGTTTGTTGTGAGAGGTGGCCACTTAAAGCTTAATGTAATAGACCAATTCAAACTTTGAAGTAATGTATCGTAAATTCTACTCCATGTTCATGTAATAATTATATTGACTGATTTGAGTACAATAGCGTTTTATTTAGATAGTTGATTTAATTTTTTTTGTTTTTATATAGTTGATTTAATTTAGTATTGAATAATCCGTTGAAAATAAATCTAATTTTAAATTATTTTTAAAATGAATTCATTTATTTCATGGGTTCGGAGGAAAGGTATTCAGCTATTGTTATTTGCTTCATCTTTCTTAAGCAAAGCTTCTCAAATCTCAAGAGTAAAAAATCATGTGCTATATCTATAAATTAGGTGTCAAATATTGAAAATGAATGTATATTTTTAAATTTTAAAAATATTTTATACAATAATATTTTACACAAATTATCATATTAAATTTGTTCAATAAAATAAATTAAGAATCTTATTGAGAAGTGAGATGTTTTAGTACTATAGATAGGATCAAACCTCAAAATTTGAAGTTAAAATGTAAACATAAGGTCTCCTGAGAGACCGTCTATGGCAAAGACGACTCTCCCAACAGCCCAACCTAATAATTTTAAATTTAAAAATAAGACTAATGACTAATCAGTTACTTATTTTGCAAAATGGGCTGACCCATATTTACCCGTCTATGCTATAGACGGTCTATAGCAATAATTTGTGAAATGTAAAACCCTAGATTATTGATTGTTTACACATCCAAACAAATATTTTAACTTTGAGCTAGGCCGGGTCAGTTCATTATAAACTTACAAAGAATAGAAATATGGGCCTGCGAATTTGGTTAAGCGGTCTTTAATGGTTGGGCCTACAAATATAGTTTGTGCATTTGCGTCTGGGTGGGCCTTTCTTGGTTGGGCTTTTTAGATTGTTAAGCAACTAAATCCAAATGAAGGGAACATTATCAATAAAAAAACACAAATTCTTAAGTCAGACAGTATTAAGGTGATAATGTTTTTATTGGATTGGCACAATATATACTTACTGTCTTAAAGTAGTCCTTATAATTGTAAAGTGATCACTTACACTTTTTAAATGATCACTTTGTAGAGTCATATTACCCGCTTCGTCTAGATTTTTTAAACTTCGTTAATCGTTATACCTTTGTTTTGATTCCCTTATTTATAAGAGTAACAAGAAGAAGAAAGGGAAATTATTTTAGTGTTTTCTCACCATATTAATGTTAAACAGCCAATAAGTTTAACACTTATAAATATTATTTCCTTTACATAACCCTAAGATCATACTTATAACCCTAAAGTGATCACATACAATCTTAAAGGAATAAACTATTATATACACTCGATTTATTATGAGACGATCTCATACAAGAATTGCTAGTAAAAAGAGTAGGTTTCATACCAACAGAATAAATATGGACGTAGGACTCAAAAATTCTTACCAATATATGCTTTAGTCATTCTTATTAGATACAGTCTCAAATGTGAGATAACTTCCAAATAAAAAACACATCTTATAATTTGTGTTAAATAGGTCATCAAACCCATATATGGAGTACGCCTCACTATTAACCGTCTTATAGAACTATTTGTATTTATATGCAATTAAAACCCTACCATTTTGATATGTTTATATAATGTCAAATCGTTTTGTATCTTATTTCTACTAAGACGGAGTAAGACCATGACCGTGCTAGCCCGAGGCATACGCAACTCTAGTCACAATTCCATCTACAAACTTTATCATTCTCTTAATATTGACTACAAACATAAACAAATTTTTATTTTTAGTTTATCATCATATTTAACAAATATGAAAAAAATAGACATGATAGATTCAAATTTCTATCCATCCAATTATTTCAAAAAAAAGAGTGTACGTACCCACTATTCATATTAGACGCCAAACAATAATCACAAAAATTTGTGAGATACGATCTATTTGAGAGATCATCTCTAAATAAGTCAAGTCATTATATATTTTTGAATTAAGTAGGTATTAATAATGATGTAATTAGATATTTAAAATATTGAAAGTAGACATTAAAGATACGGTAAGTAAACATTTAAGATAATATAAGTAGAAACTAAAACAAATATAAGTAGACATTAATCTTTAATGAATTGGACTTAAAATACATCTCTTAAAATCACAGTATTTTAAGAGACTAGCTCAAAACAAACTAGGGGGACCTCCCTAGAATGAAAAGGTACAATTAGGCTTAATTTAGGTCATAGATGTAGTAGCTATTAGGTTAGATTAGGAATAAGAATTGAACATGTTTTGAGTAGTAAAAAGCTAAAGAGAGGCAAAATAAAGTAAATATTATATTTCGTACTCGCTACATTTTTTATTTTGGGAAATTTTATATTACTTGCTATATTTTTTGTTTAGTAAAAAACCAATCATTTAAAGTTATACCTACTCCTATTTTTATCCTACTCTATATCTAATTACTCATATTTTTCTTTTTCATTTTTCAACAAATAATATTAAAAAAATTTCAAAAAAGCAAATTTCCACCTACTGCTCATCATTGCACAATAACTTCTTAATCTTTGTGCCCATGCAA
The DNA here is from genome assembly GCA_019425755.1 of Amaranthus cruentus. Classification (NCBI taxonomy): domain Eukaryota; kingdom Viridiplantae; phylum Streptophyta; class Magnoliopsida; order Caryophyllales; family Amaranthaceae; genus Amaranthus; species Amaranthus cruentus. The sequence continues at coordinate 1,653,210 of CM033459.1, read as the reverse complement.
TGGTAGCAAGTAAATCAGAACAGATGAAGTAGCATAGATCTCTCTCACAACAGTCCAACCCACATTCTCAATAATTAAAAAAAATCTAAAAACTGACACGCGCAATTGAGGCTATTTCGAGTTGGCATTATAACCTATTGAAATTGGTGTTATAACTTGTTAAAGTTGATATTATAACCTATTAAAGTTGGTGTTATACCAATTAAAGTTGGTATTATACCTATTTGGAGATATCAAATTTAATAGATTATACTACCAACTCTAACAGGTTATAATACCAACTTCAATAGGTGATACACTAAGTCTAAATAAATATTATTTTCTAAGAAATAATAGATTGACTTATTTAAAACGCGTCTGTTGTAAAGACGATCTTAACAATTTATGTAAAGCAAAAACACTTTAGTATAGAGGTAGGGGTATTGAGAGCAGCAGATGATGGCGTAATCAATAGCAGAATTTACATCTTTTTTATCACACGCAACCTCTAACCTTTCTGTCCTCAATTCTACATTTTTCTTATCTTTCTCTCTCTTTCTTTCACCTGCTGCACATCTCTCCCTCCCTTCCCCTTCCATCCCCCACTTCCCCAAAACCGCGTTCTTTGTCTCTCTTTTATATTTCTACTTATTTCCTGTAAGTATTTCTTTCTCACTTTCTTTCTTTCATTATTTTTCTCCCCTTATATTCATTGCTCTTTGTTTACCTATTTTTCATGAATTGGGTGTTAATTTTATGCTTTTATTACCTAATTTTTGGTGGGTTTTTCTTGTTCCTTCCGTTCTTAAACTGGGTTTTTCCTAAATTGTAAGATACCCGTTTTATTAAGTTCTTAACTTTAACTTAATACATCATGAATTGGGTGTTGATTTTGTGCTTTTGTTACTTGAATTTGTGGTGGTGATGGGTATTTCTTGATTTTCTTTACATAAAATGGGTTTCTCCTAAATTGAAAGATTCCCATTTTATTTTTAATAATTTTGCTTAAGTTTTTATCTTAAGATTTGATGAATTGCGTCTTAATTTGTGCTTTTAAAGCCTAATTTTGGTGGGTTTTTCTTGTTTTCTCTTCTCAGATATTGGGTTCCTCCTAAATTGAAAGATGCCCATTTTTATAAGTTTGATAAAGATGTGATCTTTATTGCTTAATTGATGGTTATTTATGATCTGTGATTTTTTATATGGGATGATTGATTATAATCTGATTGCATCTTTGGTTTTTGATTGTTGTTCTTCAGTTGACAAGTATTCTCTGCGCGTGTCCCTTTCCTTCTCCAATTTTAAACCCATAACAATTTCAATTTCTGAAACCCTAAACCTAACTATAAAAAAAAACTAAAAAAAAAATCCTAAATTTGAACTCTTCCTTATAAACCCACTTACCAAGATCGAGCATTATTCAAGATGGAAGTGAAATTATGGAATGATAAGCGTGAAAGAGAAATGTATGAGAATTTTGCTGAACTTTTTGCCATTATTAAGGCTACTGAGAAGCTAGAAAAAGCTTACATTAGGGATATTATTTCTCCTTCAGAATATGAAAATGAATGCCTCAAATTGATTACCCATTTCAAAACCCTTTCTTCTTCATTAAAAGATACTGTCCCCAGCATTGAGAGATTTGTTGATACCTATAAAATGGACTGTCCTGCTGCTTTGAATAGGCTAGTCACTTCTGGGGTACCTGCTACTGTTGAGCATAGGGCAGCAGCTGCTGCTTCTTCCACCACTTCGGCCGCCATTGTAGCTGAATGTGTTCAAAACTTCATCACGGCTATGGACTCGTTGAAATTGAATATGGTGGCTGTTGATCAAGTGTACCCTTTGTTGTCGGACCTCTCGTCATCGCTGAATAAGCTTAGTTTATTACCACCTGATTTTGAGGGGAAGACCAAAATGAAAGAGTGGCTCGGTCGGTTGTCTAAGATGGGAGCTTCTGATGAATTGACGGAGCAGCAAGCAAGGCAACTTCACTTTGATCTTGAGTCATCATACAACTCTTTCATGGCTGCTTTGCCTAGTGCTGGTACTTGATTCATTTGGGTGAGCTTGTAAATAATCATATACTATATACTATTTTGTGCTCTTTTTGTTCTTTGTATGTAGTAGTTTATGTATGCCTTGGCTGGTTTTGATGGATCGTGAAGAATCGAATTGTTTCCTTATGGAGTTTAGGCCGGTGGTCGCTGTGGAAGTAGGAGAATTTTTTGTACCTGTGAACTGACTTCATATGTTAAATACAATGTGTTCGTTAATCATTATACGTTCTCTTGATCATTTAGTCAATTGTCTTACAGTTTTGGTAACTGTTTAGAATCAATAGAGCAGAATATACTTTTGATTAGTGTACTTGGTTCGCTAGATAATTCGCTTTTTGAATTCGCGTTTTGCTCAAATTTGCCCTAAAATAGCCCAAAACCGACCATAATTCGCCTTTTTCGATATGCGATTTGCTAGGAGATTAGCGAATCATATGACCGCGGCTTGATAGAAAGTTTATAGCCCATTAATTAGTTCTTGATGAAGCCTTTTTCTCCTCTAAACCATCATCAAATGGCAGAGACCTTCAATGTCAGGGATATCTTCTTCCTAGTGGGTGCTCTTTTCCTGTTCTTTTAGTTGATTGGTGAATTTAATTTTTTTCCCTCTTTGATGAACTTATTGCTCGTGTGGTATGTTTGAAAGATTAAGAATTTAAGATTGAATAAGAGTGAAGGGAGTTTTTTCAACTGTCAATTCCTTATACTATTTGCTGAAAACAGAGTTGTTGATTACCAGTAGAGATACTATTTTCTTTGGAATTCCTTATGCTTCCAACTTTGCTGTTCGACGATAAAGACTGCATCACTCTGTGCTATTTCAATCTTGTATACGATGAACCTAGTCCGCGCGTATCATGTGTATTTGATACGATCTACGGCTGCTTATTTCCCTTGATCCTATAGATTCCAGGTTGGATGAAAGGTAGGTTTTCCTAGATTATTGCACAACTTGTTATTGTTGTGAAAGGTAGGTTTTGTTTGGTTGAAGTGGAAAAACTAGGAAGTTCAGTGATAAACAAAAAAACAGGGGACAATTTGTTAGGTAGTTCTATATACAATGAATCATTATCCTCATGCAAGCGAAATATTTGGGACTGTTTTATGGTCTGTTCTATACACCTGATTTTTACTTATGGTACCCGCTCATAGACAATCTATGGTCAGGGTCTGGGGAGGGAAGATAGACGGCATTTCATACCCATTAGGAGAGGGCGGTCAAAAAGTCTTTCGGCTCAAAAAGGGTGTTCAAAGAGAAGAACTTGCAAAACTTATGGTAGAACAAAATTTATATATATTTGGACAAGATAAGTTCAGAGCTGTCTGTTTTCAGTATTACAAGATTACTAGCTCAACTTCAGAAGGAGCAACTGAGATTTATGTAATGTACTTCATCATCAATGGAATCTAAGTGATGAAGTGTTTTTAATATGTTTAAACTCTAGCTAATCTTAGACATGGGCATGAATTATAGACGGCACGAGCATGGCCCACAGGCACCCGCCCTGGGAAGGTGCTAACAAATACCAGGTCGGATGTAAAGAATAGTGAAAACATGAGAATCGAAAATAATTTATCTACAGTATTCTTTGATGGATGGAGACGAAGTCACAAACGCGTATGTGAAAGACAGAATGAAACTAGACCGAATCGAACTGAATCAAAAGAATAGTGAGAACTGAGAGTCACTACAAAGTTGTCCAAATATTTCTCCATTTGCTTGTTTTAGAAAAATTTAGTGAGTTCCCTAGTCCATTTAAATGAAGCCAATATGATTTAGGATTACGAGGACTTTAAATGCATTGAAAGAATAGTGAACCATCGCCCACTCACTGATTTTTATGATCAATATGTTGTCACTTTCTTTATCTCCCTTGTATATTTCATATTTCTGCAATTTAGGTAAATACTTGTACTTTGATCTTAAGCAAATGCTCAGCAATTTTTAACTTCCTCTGGGTTCGGAGATCGAGCAATTCGATATAATGGTTTAAAGTAATAAATAAGAGAAAGAATATACTATTAAATAATGTTCAAAAATAAAAATAAGGTAGATTTATTAGCATAGACTAATATAAAAAATAAGATAACTTCTAATTTTTTATTGAAAAATTATTATCTCTTAATTACTAAATATTGCCATAATTTTGATTTTATTTAGTGACCCCTTTGAGCCACTTAAAAGATCAACCCTAATTCATGTATTTACACCATGTTTATGAGTTGCATCACGAGTAACTTCTCCGTTTCATAATACTTGCTACTGACAGTGACATTTTCTCACACAACATGTCACACTCAGTAGCAAGTATTATGAAACGGAGGAAGTAGTTGTTAATTTCTTCATCGAAGAAAACCACTAATACAAAATCTGTTTCTTTCTACTAAAAGAAGGTTATACTACTTGCAACTAGAATACTCTTCTAAAACAAGTTGTCTCATTCAAGTTCAATATAGATCTGTATATTATCTGTTTAAGCTATTTTATGAACGAATTCCAAGTAAACTAATTTGAATTCAATAACACGAATACTTAAGATAAAGTGAAAATTATGAATGAAATTAATATGAGCTGCAGTGTTTCAATCCTTTTCATATCGGGTTGTTAAAGGTCTGACGCAAATACTTAAAAAGATAAATCAAAAATTACAAGCAAAGTTTATTAGAAATTTATGGGTCAACACAGTGAAAAATGCGGTAATGGGAGTAATATGATTATCGTAGGAACTAAATATTGGTCGAATTATAAAATATCCCTTCATATAACACCTTTCCAAGCTGAAAATATCAATTCGTTTGTCTAGAAAAACTTTTATAACGCAACTGATACGATGTGATGCGGCCTTATTTTTACGCTATGATGCACAACATACCATAGAAAAATGACTTGATTATTCCCACCTTAATTAGACATCAATACAATTTCGTTGGTGAACAGCTAACAGTGAAAGGATGGAGCAATAACACCAGAACTTGCAAACTGTACTGCTTATCAACATCTATCTCTTTCACTCTGATGCATTTATCACTTCACATTTCAGAACATGGACATCAAAAGATTTAAAATGCTGATAACTTGCACTGATAGATTTAACAGTTACAATACATGATGTATAAAACAGTTACACCTTGAATAATAATACTAACCAACAAACAATTTGAGATTGAATGAAACTTCTTGCCATTGTAGTTGTTTTTCCGTTCTTGCAATAGGAGTTCGATTCTCATCATCTATAGGAAGAACGAACGCACCCTTACCCTCTTACCTGTAGGGATTCTCCTTATCCTCGAATAAGTAAATGTAGCAATTTGATTCAGATGGAGGGGTATAAATCATTGAAAATCGTCAACCATAACCGAATTAATTAGAAAAAGATCTGGGGAGAGCGATACAAGCGAAGGAAATCAAGTTTTCTTCCCAATCTAAACATGTAAGAGTTCAAAAGCGCAATCAAATTGATCAACGTTGATAAATATACATGTGTTGGTGAAATTCTAAGATGAAAAATGGATACACAATTTGCCTATAGAGGACAAAAAAGAGTAGCTAGACCTTGATTAATGGTAATTTGAAGATTTTCATATGACATTAAGGTCTTCTCCTCACATTTGTATGTACCGTTACCTCTAGCCAAGACCTCACCGTCGCAGTCTATAATTCCTCCCTTTGTTGAGTCGTTGACACGTGAACCCGGCTCCAAAATGATGGCTTTCACCTGATACCAAATCAACGTGAAAATTAAGTTTAGGAATAAGAACATTACATTTCTTATTTGGAAAATGAATGAAGATTGAAGGGCATTTAGCATCCATCGTTTTTCATACTGAAGTAGAGCATGAAGGAACTGTCATTTAAAAGAACCACGAAAGAATTCCTATTTGGGTTCATTACATTGCAAGTAGTTATCCAAAGGCAAAACAATATGTTAATAATGTCACAACCCCAATCATAGTGCAGAAAAGGCTACATCACCGCATGGCGACCATATCTTAAAGGTTTGAGATTACTACGACCGGAATATGGGTATTAGTGACAGCAAAATCATTTGCATTTATTTACGAAATCCATTTTGCGACTGATACTGTGACCAAAACCAAAACCATATTTTTGTATTATGACCCCAATGCCAAGAGGCTCTCACCTATGCGTGTTTGGAGGGGTAAATGTATACAACCTACTTACCTACCCTTGTAATAACAACGTGGTTGTTTCTGATAGATGTTTGATTGCAAACACCATTTGCAATTGTATATAAAAAGAAGAGATGCACAAATTGATGGATAAAATTGCGCAACCTTGATAACTCACCTTGAAATATAACACGTGTGGTGACTTGACATGGTTACCATTGTTCAATTCAAGCAATATCGACAGCAAAGCCAATTTCGAGCAATCCTTAATGAGGATTATATCTAAACAGCCATCTGAAAACTGCATGTTATCAAAGTAAAATTATGTGATGCATAAGTTGACAGATCGAAGATTTAAAGAAAACTAACGGTGGAAACTATACTCATGTTTTAAACATTTTTTATCTTACGAATTTGATTGTTTGTGTAGTTTGTTTTTACTATCTTACTATTGTACTAGCAATACTCTTGTCTTTTTCAGTGTTTATACAACCAACAATACATGATCACCAAAAAATTTAAGTGTAAAAAGATAAAAATGCCACAAAAAGACAAGCAAGGAAATGCCACACAACGTTTCACACTGTTCCTTAATCATATAAGATGACATGATTCTCTTTCACCAAACTACACTAGTTGGAGTTGCCGAGACGAGTTGAAATGAGGACGGTACAGGTAGTGTGGTAATTGGGAGCCAACAAAGATGTGGTTACATTAGGTGATAAACAGCTCTCGCCAAGTGATTTTTCAAGTACCTTGGTTCAACTATCCAAACCAATAAAATATAAGTTGAGATATATCTCGCAAAATCAAATTAGTGTGGCCTGAATTGACAGGAGTAATTGGGGTATGATGTGATCATGGACCATGGGGCCTTGCACCAAGGTTAAAGAGAAAATATAGAACCCACAAGACCAACAATTAGGAAGGAAAGCATGTAGCCAAGGTAAGATAAATGTACGGGCATACTCAAAATGAGGATATAAGGGGGTGTTCGGTTTGGGAGCATAAAATGTAATGGAAAGGGAATTGGTAAAGAAGAGTAAGGGTAAAGGTAAGGGTTGTAGTTGTATGTTGTTTTGGTATAACAATATAAGAGAAACACTTATTTAATTATAAAAACATCAAGAGTAGCAACAAAAAGGAAGACAATAACTACGTAAAGAAAAGGAATTTGTTACTTGACATAAATGAGAGGTAACAAAATAAGGGTATCCATTACCCTCAAGAAAGGGATTGCGTAACATAATATTATATCAAACAAAAAATAGTGGAGTAATGGTAATTGAATCCCTTACTTGAAATTAAAAGTTCATACCAAACACCCCCTAAGAAGAAAGCTTGGACAATGAAAAATTGATTAACTTTTGAACACATGCAACCATGCCCATAAAATGTACCGATAAAGGGAGTGGAAGGTTCGAACCCTGCGAGTCCGAAAGATGGAGACCAAAAACAACCCATATGTTGGAGGTGGAAAGGAATATGAAAAACTTGGATTCCCAAATCCCAATAGCATATGGCAGTTGAAAAAAATGAATAGAAAAGGAGAACACTATCGACGATAACATAAGTTGAATGTCGATTCATGCAGTTGCTTCGACCCCATCAGTTGGGGATGAAGGTTTGGCATTGTTCTTATATCTGAACAAAGCCCCCAAAATAATTCCCCAGCTTCAACTAATGTTCAAAATAGAAATCCTTAGAACAAATCTTAGTACTGATACAAGTTTCATGTTATTTAATGAATCAAAGGCAACATTATCCACGTGTAGGATGATGGCCATGATGAGTAGCTCAACATGGCAGCACAAAGTAACAACATGATTGACTTAGCTCATATGTAAGAAAACCAACCTGGGCATTTGGAGCTGCCAATGCACTTTCACTACCCCAACGTACATTATGGATCCAAACTGAAACAAAAGGTCCTTCTATGGTCCTCCAGTTCATGTTCATTAGATCAATGTCAGGCCCTTCATGACCACCGGCTTGACCATCAGTCTGCTTTATATTCAAACTGGAAAATGGCACATCTTGAATTGATGATACTTTTTGGCTTATCTTCTCTGTGTAATCTTCATAACCAGATGCAGGGACGAAATGAACGCGTCCATTATATTTCCTCAACAGTAATATTCTTTTCAGAGCCTGTGTGAAGAGAAGAAAAAAACACCTTCCAGCAATTAACATGGTTTTAACATTGTCCAATAGAATATAGTTAATAAACAAAGAAAAAAAACAGCAAAATCTAGCATCAGAATTAACATTTAGATTCCCAACAGCTTTTTCTAGAGTTATGGGTTATTGAAGAATATAAGCTATTTTCAGGAGCTCCCAAGTGTCATCAACAATGCCTAGGTGTTAATCTCAACAATACAGGGTCATGCGCAACATGAACAAAAATAAATCTACATGAGATTGAGTGACAAAGATAATGCTTTGAACAAATACATCAGTTCCAGTAGTCGTTTACATGAATTCTCATTCTCCATTCATTTTGATTTTCTACATCTTAACCGGTAGATTTAAACATTTCATACCCTTTTCCACTCTTATCAGCTATGAGTATGGGAAAGAAACAGAACATAAACAGGATAACCCATGTTAAGTAAGAAATAATGAACAATGTTTTTTTTTTTTGAATCGTAGTTTGCAACCAATAAACATGTCCCTTGCTCGTTCAGATCCCAATCTTTTCTGAGCTCAGCATGTATGCAGTTTTATAATCAACCAATTTAATTTAATTAAGAGAGCTTTGAAAGGGGCACAAGTAATTTCAATAAAGCATCATAATGTCTGAAAGGAGATTGAAGGGATTTTAGTACAGCTCACGTATAAATCGAAACGAGCACTTCCCATCCACCTCCATATTTCTGATTCGAGGTCAATATCTGCCACGAGCCCTGGCACACAACTCAAAAGATGTAAGAGTTCAATTGGAGAACAAAAGAAAATTCAAGCAGCACACATATGACATTAGTACCAATGTTACTCATACTCTGATATTTAATTAAGCTTGGCATGTTTGTAGTCCACAATAATGTGCCAAGAGTCCAGTGTCTAACAAATGTACTTGAAGGATAGTGCAAAAACAAGGGCATCATATCGTATAGTTCGAGTCGTAAAGTTTTTAAAAATCACTGAATCTATGCTACCACCATCATAAAAGAAGTGAAAAATGCGTTTTTGGCTGATTCGTGGATATCTAATGGTTTCAGCCAATATTTAATATTACAAAATTGCATCATCCCCGATAACAAATCACCGTGACAGTCACACAATTGCAATCGAAACCGCATGTTTGCACCGACTTCAAGTCAAATGAAAAGTTATGAGTAAGATAGCATAGTAGTCTCTAAATGAATGATCATCTCATACCCCATGCAAGCATCAAGACACTAAAAAATCTTGTATTCCCTTGTAAAACAGTAGCAACATCGAGGGAAGTCCTCTTCCCTGCCACAGAAAAACACCAGTTGATTGGATGAAACAATGACACAAGAGGAGCAAGGAAACATAGCATGTCAGCATAATAGTACTAATTACTTACCCCGAATGACTGCAACAGTGGCATTAAATGCAGATAAAGGATCACCACCTGAATCCAACAAAGACTTTGCTACAGCATTTCCACTACCTACAAAAAAAATGAAATTTCACCAGAAACAAACATATGACAGATTGATGTATAGCATCAGCCTAATATTACATGGCCAAGAAAAATAGGTCGAACTAAATGCAAGGAAGACCATAAGTTGCTTCATGTTGAATTTAAGTTTAGATACAGCACACAAAGAATATGTATGACTCCAAATAAGAGTACCTAAAATAAAAAATATATGAAATCTTGAAATTCTGTGCTTTCCCACAAAAAAATTTAAAATATAGAGGTTTATTACAAAATGAAAAACAACAATGCCAATCAGTGATAATTTCAGTCTATCTAGCAAGTTGCCAAACTTGTTCTTTTGGGCAAAACTTCGTGTCCAGGGGTTACTAGGACTCAAACTGAAAGCTTTTAAACTAGATAGTGCATAGGCTATCCACAAAACAAACTTCACATTTTTCGCTCGGATTTTCAACTTGGATCAATAAATGAAATCTCAAAAAAAAATTCTGAAAATTCGACTTAGAGCTACACCAATAAACATAAAAGAGTAAAATGAATACCTGCAGGAATCACACCAATAGGCATCTTTATAGCAGTACTCCAATCATCTCTTTGCAGCAAGCCATTCACAACCTACTAAAGTCAAATGCCTGTAAATAACATGTAATGCTGTAAAAAAGAGATCTATAACATATAAACTTAAATCTGCTGAGCATGCTTGGAGTGAGATCATGCTTCCTTTAACCTCATAGCAATTTTCTACTGTTAATTTGGTTAGCAGGCTATGCCCTATGGAACCCGGGCCCAGTTAAAGGTGTTGGATTTGAATAGATATGAGAGTGATAACGTAATGTAAAATTTTAGAACACAAGAAATACTGTCATTTGGATACAAGAAGCAACAAAAAATTTTCATATTTTTGGTTGAGGAAAACAAAGTTTAGAAATGAACACAAAACGTACACAGGATGCAGCTCCCTGCTTAACCTGTATGGTTAAACATGAAAACTAAGAATAATCATACTCCTTTTAAATAAAAACAAAAAAATTAAGTAGTATATAAACATTATATTTTTGGAGTATAAGAAAAACTATATATTAATAATTAATTTACAAAAGCATATCCTACTTAGAGTAAAAAAGAACTACAGCAATTGAAGACAAGATTTCTACAGCTTAGTCTACAAAAACTGTACCTATCATACACGAAATTAGCAAGCAGGTTTCATTTAGTGTTTAAGAAACAGTGTTCTGATGCCACAAAATCAAAGACACTTCTTTGTGAACAAAAACAAGGACATGGAAACCCTTACCATGCTATATGTGCCCTTTAAAGTCTTAATAGAGGTCTTTAATCATTTTTACCTATCCAAGTTACGAGAAGCAATACAAATCAATGTGAGATCGTCGGTAAGAAATATATATTCTCCTCCTTCATTCATTCTTATATATAACAAGAGCTGAATTCAAGTCTTTATTAACAAATATAGAAAAAAAATTTGACCCAAACCACACAACTCAAATCATCATGCAATGATGCAAACAAGTCTCTAGTAGAAGATTTCACTTTATATCATAAAACCACTAAGAAGTAAACAACAACATACCTCAACCAAGATGCCATCACCACTAACACAAACAATGCCATCATATTTAGTAAGATCCAGTCCGTGAACAAGTTCTTTTGCGTGCAGCTGATATTGAGTTTCTATAATGACAACATTACACCATCACACCATAAGTGACTAAGTGAAGAAGCAGAATGTAACTAGCAAGCACGAAGTAAGAACCTTGCAATGTAAATTGGATTTCAGCATCCTCAAGCAATGGTTGAACAGTGTTCTTAAAGACATTTGTCGCAGACTTCTTCCCGCCAAACGGGTTCACCAAAATAAATATCCTCTTTGGACGACCTACATCAAGTTAACAGGAACTATACCTTATTAGTCAATTGTCAATATATGTCATTGTTCATCATAAGATATCCAAGCCTGCAAATTATGTGGAAAAAAAAATAAAAACAAACATGGAACAAACTATTCATTGATAATTCATTGGAGTAAATCTCTCATAAATCTCTTAATTTATCTTCCTCAGAGTTAAAGTTCCCTACAATATTTGGTGTCTACAGAATACAGTGTACAGACATTCATACACCATAATTTCTGGCACAATTTACATAAAGATTAATAAAGGAATGATAGTTCAACAATCTTTGTGCAAAATCTCAGATGGGGCTGCAGTTGTGATTGCAAAGACACTGTTGCGATCAATACAGATGATTTATGAGATTATCGCAACCTATACTGTGGTCACAGTAACTTCAACAATATTTACAATGTGGTTGCGAACTTGCGATACAGTGACACATCCGATATTTTATACTATGTTGAGAATTCAAAATAACTTGTTGAGCTAAATAATTTCTGAATTTATTTTTACCAATACCAAGCTTTATTTACGAGGAAGAATTTTGCTTTAACTCCTCATCCTCCTCTTGTTGATCAAAGAATAGTAATAATCTTGGTTTAGTTAAAAGTTAAAAGTTAAAACCCTAGAAACACACTCACATGCCACAGGAACAGGCGATAGCGCAATCATGAAAAACACATTGCAAACCAATATCAACATAGATGAGCCCTAAAACATAGTGAAAACAATCGTCCTCATCACAATATCGCCACCATATAGTTTTTTGAGCTTACCACAACCGCCAACCTTAACATAGGCGGAGAAAACAACAAAACCATCCCCATTAACATCGAAAGTCAGTTCGCAACCACACCAGTATTAGAGATTTTGCACTATGCACTAGACCACTCAAGCTAAAGATCTACCATTTTCAGCATCTCAATTCTCACTATTCACATGTCTTGACATGGATCCACAAATCAATATTTGCTTCATACTAGTATTAACTATGGTTTCCATAAGACCAACAAAGGAAGAAACACATTCAACATATCAATCATTAGCTAAAATTAGCCAAGGGCATTGAGCAATTGATCATTAACTGAAAAGAAAAAAATTTTGTTCATAACAGTTAAGAATATAAATTTGCCCATCAATTTAAATTAGCAATAGACATTGTACAATGTCATTTACCATTTACAATTCATGGGTCTTGATTAAGAAATACAAATCTATCATTAGCCCCAAATTTCTCTAGCTAATCATGATCAGAAACTAATATCTTCAAATCAATCAGCTAATAAGATCACACCCATATTCATTAAATTCACCAAAATATCTCAACACAATTTAACCAAATAAGTTGAAGAACAGTAAATTACCAAGAGAATCAAGAAATTCTCGAAGCTTCTGAAACCAAAGATGAAGAGATTCATTTGACGAAACCTCAATAACTAATTTCCTCCTCACTGATTCCTCGCTAGGGAAGCAAAACAAAATCCCACCATTATTAGTTTTGACTACACATTTGAGAATAATTCTAGAACCTTGTAAGGAAATTCCAAGAACTTCTTTTTCTAAAGACAAGCATTTCTGATTGCCTAAGTCGATCCACTGGAGAGTACCGTTGGAGTTAAAGGTTAATGGAAGTTGGGTCCCGTTAAGAGTAACTGTTTCTGAGAGTATGACTGAAGATGATGATTCTTGTAGAGTATCCATTGATTTGGATTTTGCAAGTAAGTTGTTGAAAAGATTGAAGGATGAAAATGGAGATGATAAATTTGGGTTTAGATGTTAGATAAATCAATCAAACTTGTTTCACAAATTCTTACACGTCTTTTGTACAAAGAGCGCTACTGAGTGAAATTCTAAATATATATTATTACAACTCTAAATATAAATTTTTATATTTAGAGAAAAGTAGATCTAAAAGAAGTTATATATTTAATCATAATTGTTTTTTAAAGCCTAAAATTGAATGACATTTTTGTGGGAGATTGTGTTGGGTTTATATAATTACTAGTTAGTGCCCGTGCGATGTACGGTTTTATCAAACTTTCTAAGTATAAATAACAAAAATAAATCTAGTAAAAGTATATTATGTTTTAACTATCTCAAAATATCCAATACACTAACTAAAATTCATTTAACAAAAATATTGAAATTTTTTTTATAAATAATTAAAATAAATAAAATATAATATATAGTTTGCTAATACATTAAATATGATTTGACCCAAAAAGTAAAAAAAACAATTAATAAGAAAAATAATATATTCAAATTAAAAAAAAAGTCAAAGATCATAATAACAATGACATTATTATTTAATTTAGGAGGAAAAATTTTTAATGTGAAAGCGACCCCTAAACAATTTTAAAAGGTGATGAGGTAAGGTGTTTTGTTTTAGTAATAGTTAGAGATGTAGATTAAGGCTAGAAAATCAAAAAAGCATAAACCTTTCCTTCTTTCCGCTCCTTGTTACTCTCAATTCCTTGCAAGCAGGTGAGCATGGAAGCAGAGGAAGCAGGCGCTATGGTTGGTAATGGTATAAGAGGTCATCACATCAACAAGAGAGCTCTTCGTAACAAATCTCTTTCCATCACTTTCAATGAGAAAAGCTTGAGGTATTCATTCTTACTCTCCTTCCTAACTAGAACAACTATCCGATATATTCAACTTTGTTTTCTATCCCCCTTTTATGTTCATTAATTGTTTTTCCAATCCCAGAAGATTTATTCATGTATTTGTTGAGAATTAGGTTTTGGGTATGTCAAGGTTTTATTAATCATGGAAAAAAAATTTGAGATTATGCTGTATTTGAATTTTATCTTTGGCAAAGTAATGTTCTTTATCTGGTATCTGCTGAGTCTACTGTTTTAATTTATCAATGATGGGTTTAAGATATCTCTTATAGTACTGTATGTTAATAGTTATGATTTGGGTATGTTTAGAATTTGATCATGGAAAAAAAAATTGAGATTCATGCTGTAAATTGAATTTTTAGCTTTGGGTAAGTAATGATCTTTATCTGTTATCAGCAAAGTAAAATGTTTATCTATGATGGGTTTTAGTAATATCTTGTAATATGCGCTAAGAATTAGGATTTGAGAATGTTAAATTTTGTTGATCATGGGAAATAATTGAGATTTATGCTGATGTTAATATGTTATTGCCTGAACTTGCATAAACAATTATGAAAAGCAATGATGACTGTAAATGATATTTTTTTGTCTAATAATTGTTTCAATATTGATGACTATTGTCTACTTAGTTTCTAAGGAATTGGAGGAGGTTAGAAGTTATAGTATTAACTTAATGTTGGTGGTAATTTCCAATGAGAAATGTGAAGTTAGAGACGTTATAGTATGGATTATGTAATGATAGATATCTTTTAATTGGTATCGTTGAGTAATTTGGTGTGTTAAGTGGTAATTTCCAAAGAGAAATGTGAAGTTAGAGAAATGTAAATGTATTATCTATGGAAACATTGTGGGAAACCGTCAGTTTAGGGAAGGATTTGAAAACGATGGAATACAATTTACATGTTGGGCCTATGTAGTGTATAGGAGGAAATAGGAATTACCTGGTTCTGGAAGATACAAAAGCAGGGAAGACAACTTTGGATATCATCGGGAAAAGGTGTTGGTATCTGAGAAAGTTTTCAAATTGGTAAAGAATCGGGTTCGGCTAATGTTATTTTTGAGGCTTTTTACCATCAACGCCTGAGAACATAGATAGTGTGAGTTTATGGTGCTATGAATTGTGGGACCCAACGTGATGATGAGATTGATGTAGCTCTTAAGCATATGCTTCTTATCAAGGCATTGGTCTTGATGGCTTGTGTGACTGTATCTATTATTTCAAGATGATTGGCATGGTCTAAACCATTCAATGGTTAAAGTAACTCAATTAAATTTCATGACATGAACAAAATTGTGGGGTCTCTTGAAATGTTTATACTACATAATTAGTAAACAATTTCAAACGTAGACAACTTTTACTTGATCACCTTTATGAATTATAGTATGTTAACCTGTCAATTCTCTGTGCAATTGAGGGACGACGTTTTTTCAAGCCCCTTCAGCATATTTTCTTAAAATTTGAGCGAAGTCTTATTGTTGCGATTAACTGTAATGTAGCCACTAGCCATCTTGTTTGTGAAATAAAATATTGTCTCTGCTTGGAGCTATAATCCAACTTATGTTTGTGCATAGAGTTGTGTTTGAGCTTAGATTTATTAAGGCTAGGGTCATGCTTCTTGTGAGCGTAGATTTATTTAAGGCTAGGGTCATATGTTTTGTGAGCTTAGGGGTGTGAATTTACTGATGTGGTGAGTGCAGAACCTGTTAAGGAATTGCAGAATGTAACAGTGATTTGATTGACACAGGGACTATGTTGATGGATTTCATAAGCGTAAGAAGAAGCGGAGAAAGGAAGCTCTGAAGCAACAAGAAGAAGCAGAGAGACGCAAGCGCCTTGAAGATCGTAAGCGGGTATGTTCATCATTTGTGTATCTCTTTGTTATGACTATTGGTGTATTTTGATTGTTCATTTTCTTGTCATTGTATATCTTTAGGTTATTAAGATGAATATGCTTAAATTTTTATCATGTCATGTATGCCCGTATGTGTTGAAGTCTAGTTATGTTTAGCCAGAATTGAGACACCCCTGCTTTCTGTCCTTGTTTGTTTGTTTGTTGTGATTCTGACACCAATAAGAGATTTTACTTTTCGAGTGCTGTCGAGTTAGACAACGGTATATGAGGAAGATTGCATATATATTCAAAATAAAACCAATATCAAGTATCATACATACTAGTAATCTTTTACCTTTCATTGTTTTTCCTTGTGCCATCTGAAATCTGAACCAAGTCTAGTATTATTTCTTATGTTGCTTGAAACCTTGCTTGTTTGCATTGTTGAAATCTTACTATAACTAGTGTTGAATTTGGATGGGGCAAAGTTGGTCCTATGGTAGGCATCAGAAGAGGAGTTCCATATGCTTTTTTGACTATTGCTTCATGTTGCGCTCTACCTAACATGGAGAAACCGTCCTTTTTCTATATGAAATTATAAGGAGAGCATTCTAGAAAATTTTCAAATACAGAGGTGGTTGCTATGTAGACTGTGGAGTACTAGAATAGCGTATGCCATATATGCTCTTGCTTAAAATTAACTTGTATACCCTGTTTTAAAGTCCTTGCGATTTTTCGACAAGTTTTGCCACAATATGATTGCTTGGAGCACCATACTTTGAGTTCTCATATCTGCGACATCCATCTCCTATTGCAAATTTATGTTGATATCACCTAGACCTTTTTCTCACGCGTCTTGTGACAATATTTACTTGTCATATAGCACACTCTTTTTGTGAAACTAATGTTGATGATGATGATTGAATATCAATTCTACCATTTGTGTAATTGGATCTGTCCCTACAAGACCACAAGCAAGCTGCAGTTTCTACTTTATTTTGAATAATTCTTTATTCAATGCGGACATACAAGCTGTGTGGCTACCTGGTACCACATTTTAAAAATTGATTTGTTTTATTGACAGTTGACACAGAAATTATTCCACACAATCTTCTTCATCATTTCAGCACAAAATTTAGACCATAAGTTAGAGGACTTAAGCAAAGGACTTATCTTCTTATTCCTTGAGAAATAATAGGCATTACAGAAATAAGACTACTTTTCTTGTGATACTTGGAAGTTCGAATATGCTCTATTCTAGGTTTTCTTTAATGATCTTCAAATACCAAACATATGTTAAGTGTTATCAATAGAATTCAAGTAGAAATGCTAGTAATTTGATTACCTTGAATGATATGCTAATTTTGTCATGAAATCCTTACTTAAAAGTATCATTTGGCAAATTAATTTAAAGCTAAGTTAGCAAGACCCCGTTGATTTCCTCCTTGTATAAGAGTTTTATGAAATTCTGTCAATTTATCAATATGAGGGTGCTTGGCAATTGGTTGTTAGCTAGTTCAGTTGGCTTTTTTAACAAGCAATTTGCACTTAGCATCGAAATTTTTTGTTAGTTGTTGAGCCAGATGTATAAGTGAAGTGTTAAGAAGATGTTTAGTAAAAATTAATAATCGGTGACCGTGGGTGTTTATTAAAGAAAAAGTTGGCTAAAAAGCCAAAAAATCAATGATCAAGCTATTTAAAGTAGCTTTTTAGTATTTGCATAAAAGCTAGCTTTTTAGCGAGCTTAAAAAGTCATTTATCAAATATTTTTTTTAGTTGTTTGACCAATCAAAAAGCCAAAAGCCAAAAGTCAACCAGTAAGCTTGTAAAAAAAAAACATTTGCCGAACACATATGACATGAAGCACCAAGAGTTTTGTCCTTCCTTGCTATAATATCATAGGTGGCAAATATTTAAGAATCGAGATATGACATGGCCTAACCAAGCTTTTGTTTAAAGTGTCTTAACTTGGCTTCCTTTTTGCTACAGAGAAGAAAGGAAAAAGAATATGCCCTGTATGGTGGGGCACCGCCACCTGAAGCTGACGCTGCATTGGATGATGAAGATGTGGAGCATAGTGATAAGATAGAACCAAACCCATCAGTTTCTGGTATTGTCTCCCCTTATGGAAGTCTCTGCTTTTCATTAAATTGGTGATACAGCTTGATTTTATTAATTTTGTTTCGTTTTTCATATGGTAGATATACTTTCTCTAATCCACTGTTATTTTCACCTGTCGCTTAGCTGATTGATTGTGAGTCGGTCCAATACATTAGTAATGCCCTTTTGTGACGAACAAACATACTTCCTACAAGTAAAGTGAGTCTTGGGTGATACCGAGTCTTGTTTCGCACTATACCAGTATGTTGGAAAACTCGTGTCACTCCAATCAAAAGGGGTAATCTTTGTCTCGGAATAATCTTACACAATAATCAAAAGTCAGCTAAGCATACTAATTACTATCATCTTACTATAAAATCAATCAAAGGAACTTAAAAAGATTCATACTTTTTCTTTATATCCAAGACAACCAATGGTTTGTGACCTTTAAAACAAACTTTTGTTAGCTTTTCAGATGCTAAGTTAATAATTACAAGATTCTTATCTAAAAGTAGATAATATATATGATTTAATACCAATGAATTCCTTTATATTGTCCTATGATACTCTGCTTGGATTTTGTATATCGAGTATCGACATTTGACGTTGTTGGGGTGCATGTGAGATACTAGTTTCTTTGGCAAAAGCAGATTTTGCGGATAAAATACAATGTCTAATATTGCTACTTTGTGGGAAGCTTATGCTTTACTCTTAACTAAATTTTGACACTTTATGCACTTTTTTCTATTTGAGGGATGAAAGCATATGATAATGGCGATATGATGGTTACTGTTACAACGAGGGCTATCACTCGCGAAGAAGAGTATCCCACCCAAAAAGCACCACCACCCCCATCATCAGTGTCTAATGATGGAGCTGAGAAAAAGCATAACATTCCTGTTAACAAGAAGAAATCCTTTAAAAAAGTCCGTAAAGGTAGATCCCGGCCAAAGCTAAATTCCAAAAGGGATCGAAGGAAAGGGAAGAACAATGCTAATAAAAGACGGCACTAGCTTATATAAATTCTTATCTGTTGAAGACTTGCATTTCTTTTCAGAGATTTTGCTTCCGAATATTATCAAGGGACCGTAAGACCTTGCCGTTTGGTTGCCTAGATTGTAACCATTTAATGGCATCAGAGTAATGTAATTAGTTAAAGTTATTGTCGTGGGAAATCAACAAAATTTGTGCTTAAGGCATTAAATGATGAGGTTTTTTACACAACGTGGTCCATGAATTTCTTTGTTTTTGGCTACCCTTTTTGGAACCATGGAACATGATTGTCTTTCCAGTGTCATCTCGATATGGTTACGATCCACACACAGACAACGCTAACTCATTAGCCTACTTCTTTCGTCTGTGTCTGCTACTCGAATAATGCAGCTGATGCATGGCCCTACGATCCTCCAGGGCTACAAGCCTCCAACTATGCCTTCTGTCATGCTGCAGGTTTCTTGCCATCTTTTTCTATCTACCAATCTTTTTTGGTTTGGCATTGTTCAAATTTCAAACTCAATTACACCCAAGTACTCCCTGCTGCATATCAGTGTTAACACTGAGATGGGAAAAATGGGTCAAAGAGGTATCACATGATGATTTTTTAGATTCCTATTCTGCACTGTATTCATCATTATCCCCTTCATTCTTAAAAATTTCTATCGAATTAAGTGGCTTTAATTTCAAGTTCAACTGAAGTAGATTTGGGTCACTCAAATGCATACAAATTACTCTTACAAAAATAAAGATATTATTTTCAATTCACTTTTGATAACATAAATAATTTGTAAGTCGTGATGAAATCACACGGGATTCCATGCAACCCACTTGTAGTTTTATAATAATTCATTATAATATGAAATCAATACTAATACTATTGTTTTCGAAGTCTCACTAAATATTTGAGAAAATTTTAGTGTTTTTTTTTTCTGTAATCTTATATATTTCTGAATATTTTTGTGATTTGCATTTGGTGGGTGAGTTGCTCATCTGGACTCACAACAAGGGCGAATAAAAAGGCTAACAACTAGTCTCTTGAGAGACAGTCTTTTTGAGAGACGTATTTTAAGCCCAATCCATCAAAAATTAATACCTACTTACCGTATTCTTAATGTCTACTAAACTACTTACATTTTCCTGAATGCTAAGTTACTGTATCCTTAATACCTACTTTCAATATTTTCAAAAATTTATATATAACTAAAATAAAGAAAAATTAGTATACATCAATGTGAATGAATATTTGTGATCTCTTATTTTTAAAATCATATGCAATCGAACACCTTGTACAAACTGATTTTAAATGTAGTTCCCAATATCTAGGATTAAATTTTTGATGGGGTGTAAGAAAGCATTTGTATCCCTAAAGCGAAGCTGAATCCCACATGGAGCAACTAAATTTGTTTAATGAGATGCTCTTATTTTGCATCTGTACACCCATTTTGTTCAATTAATGCTTTTGCCAATCTTTACACAACTGTTTTCATTTTCCTTTTTAATTATATTTTTTGGGTTTGACTCTTTTGGGGACAACAAATCATAATTACTAAATTTTTATATACTTATTAATCTTAGGATTTTTCTTATGTTAAACTTCAAAGTAATTAAGGGTTGACCTTTTTTGACTTAAGACTTTTGTTTTTGTTTTTATTAACTAATAGGCACTTATTAAGCAATGTTTTTTTATTGAATGAAATAATACTCGATTCGTCTATATGAGAAGTACAATATGACTTAAAGATGTGAGAAGTTTTTTGAGTCACGTAAAAAAGTGTCAATACTTCTTGTTGTTTTGCTCGGTGTTGTGAAATTCAAAAAATTTAAAGATTATTAACTAAGTTTTTTATTTCACTTAAAAAAACTAAGTTTTTGATGAGTGTATTCTGACCGATTAAAATAAAAAAGATACTCCCTTAGTCCCTTTGTTTTGAAAAGATTGTCCATTTTGGGTTTTTCATACAAATTAAGAAAATTAGAACCTTTGTAGTAAGTGGATATTATTTTGATTAAATATTAGTGTGAAATAATGATTATATTGGTAGTACGAGAGAGAAAAGATATTTAAATTAAAGATAAAATAAAGAAAAAAAAGAAATTATTATTGTCATTAATATTTAATATAGAGACAATAAATTTGGGAAAAAAAGATTTTCAATAATGAAATATTTTAAAGTGGGCAAATATTTAAAACTACCCGTTATAATAAGATGGACAAATATAAAAGAACGGACAAGTAATAACTTTTATAAGAATTAGGAGTATTTCTCTACTCATATGTATATTCATAAAACTTTATTACTACCTTTTATTGTTAATTTGAAATGACAGATATTATACTTCATGAAATAATACTATCTCCTATTAAGCCTAATTGTCCCATTTGATTTTTCACACTTGCCGAGACAATATTTTAATCCTTAATTTTTCAAATTATTCCTAATTAAAAATTATAAAAATTTGATATTAGTAATCTTTGTATTGAGACGAATGAAACAAGATTCCACATGACTATGTTTTAACTTATAGATTAAGAGTTAGTACAAATTAAAAGTGATAAGTGAATAGCGCCAAAAATAAAATGAGACATTTTAACTGAATAGAAGGGAGTACACAGTATTAAAATCATATATTAAAATGCAAAGAATTATCCTACCTCTAATTATCAGTAAGGCTGTTCCATATTTTTCTTGTTGTCGATCAAACAATAAAAAAATAATTTAAAAGTACAATTAGTGCACTAAAACCTACAATTACGTTTCTGTGAGTGGACAGTGGACTCATGTGCCACAATGTGTTTTGATTTATATTCTAATTTCAATATAGAAATTATGCAATTATTTTTACAAGACTATTCAATTATTAATTAGCCAATAACAAATTTCAAAAAAAAAAAAAAAAAAAAGCCAATAACAAGTCCCAAATGGGACCCACAAACTTATCATATAGGACTAATGAACTATTATGATCATATTAAGCTACTTCCGTGAAAATTTGCTCTTTATAACCTATAAATTTCAACCCAATAATGATCTAAACATTTTAACAAATTAAGTTATTAACAACATGTTGTGAAACACTATCTTTAATATTAAAACTTATTTACATTTACTCATATTTTACCGATGGAGCCAACGCATTAAAATATCTCCAAAAGCATGCTCCAGAATTTGTGATTAATTAATAGTATCATGTTGTGCGGTTGCATAAAAAAAATAAGATTTTACTCAATTAAAAAATATAAAATAAATCAATAAATTAGCACCTTATCAAATTAGCAGCCGTGCATTTTTTATTTTTTACAAGCAACAGTAACTAATTTTTTTGTTTTTTTCGAGTTGAGGAATACTAATTAATTACTTACTCTTATTAATTAATAGGAGTAAAAAATTATTATACTTTTTTTTTTTAAAGTTAAAAAAATTATTATAATTAAGTGAGGAGATATAATCTTCAAAAAAAAAAAGTGAGGAGATAGAAGTATAATTTTAATAATGAAGCCGACAAAAGAATCTTGAAATGAAACGGCAGGTGCGCAATAAATAATGAGTAAAAAAGCAGGCCCACCATAAGATTAACAAGTCACCATCGCATCTGATTAATATTCCTCTCTAATAATAATCTTTAAAATTAGGAGTAAAAGTGTACATCAATCATCACGTGCATCATCCTTGATATTACCAGATTTGTCAGATTTGATCTTCATTTCAACGGCTGTGATCTAATCAATCACGAAATGAACTGACGGTTATAGCATAATCATCTTAGAACGCCGCCCCCACAAAAAACGAAGAATAGGATTATAGCCCTATAGCCATATTAGGACGACCATACAAACAACAAAAATAATTGGAAATGGGGTAGTATTAGTTACCGCTATCCTTTCTTTTTTTCTTATAATTCAAATAATACTTAATTGTTTTTTAAATTTCAAATGATATTCCATTCTAATCAAATAAATAATACACCCTCGTTCCATAATACTTTCTCTCTTCCGTTTTAGTTGTATCATTGGATTTGACACATTTCTTAAGAACCGTTAAATCAGTATGGTAAAAGTAGAGATGATATATGATTGATGGTGATATCAATATGTGGGGTAGAAATAAAATAAATTATTATAAGTAGATAGTGATTGTGACTTGTGGGTAGTGATTGTGACTTGTGGGTATATTAAATAATTAATGGGATGATGTATGATTGATGGTGATAGTGGGGTAGGAATAAAGTGAGGAATAAACAAGTAGATTATTTTTGCCAAAAATAGTAATGTTTCAACTTGCAAGTAATATGAAACTTCCAAAAACGATAAGTGTTGCAAGTAAAATGAAATGGAGGAAGTACTTGCTATCAAGTGTGACATGTTGTGTGGGAAAATGTCCCTATCAGTAGCAAATACTATAGAAACGGAGGAAGTAGTAGTTCAGTCATATTGCATACTTTTTTGTTACATTATATTTGTTATATAGAAGTATTTGCATACGATGACAGACTCATACCCATAGTAGAAAGTACGATGAAAGAGTCTCCGGTTCGAGAACGGTCTTCAAGAGAGAGAAACTTGCAATTGACAACTAGAATAGAAAACATACGCACAAATACAAAATGAAGATCAAAGAAAAAGGTAAAGAGCGACAAAAAAGACAAAGAACAATAACGAAAAAGGTAAATGGCTCGAGAACAATAACGCACAAATATATAAATGATATTCTGATCATTTATATATTGAATTATTCATAACAAAAAATTATTAAAAGTTATTTACCACTTAACTAGTGTTTTTTCTCACATTAATTGTAATATATAAAATAAATTTGAATAATAAATAATATCATTAATAATAATGTAGTAATATTTCAGAATGGAAGAAGCCATTTTTATATTGAGTTTAAATAAAAATAAATATTTCAAAACTTGTGCGCTTGTATATTAAGGTGTATCATGCATTGTGTCCTCAAAAATGTATTATAAATAGATTATTGAGATGGATGATGATTAATAACATGATCACCTCACTTATTAAGAAGAAACAAAAATAAAGTATACTTAACTAATCGGTAAAACTTATTAAAAAAAAAAACTAATCGGTAAAGCTAAGTGAGGTTTGTAAAACTACATGTATCATGTTTGGTAAATCATCATCGCAAAAAAAAAAATTTTTAAATTAATGTAGTTGCAAAGCATAATTGTATTAGGAGTATTATGGATAATTAACACCACGTGTTTTTGTGAAAGGAGAATTAAGTTAAAGAATAAAACAAAAATATTAATAAATGATTAGGTTGCAGATATAAGATAAATTTGAAGAAAGATAAAAAAAAACATTAAAAAAGTGCAAAATCAATAAAACAAACAAAAATAAAAAATAACACTAATTTAGAGGGACAAATGCATACTTCTATAATACATAAGTGGAAGGTAAGCCAAGCATATTAAAGTTGCCACAATCAATTAGGATTTTAGAGCTTGTCACCAACTAATTCAATATTCATGATAAAACTAATTTATTTTCGGTTTACATCATTTTCATTTTAAGTGCGGGAATATAAAACAGTATATGTTTTTACAAAATCTATAGAGTAAATTCAGTATACTAGTATAAAATGAGTCAAATATTCATGTATTTAATTCGATTGTGTTTTATATGTTATATGATTCCTCTGTTTTTTTTATTGTCCACTTTCGTTATTTTGTCAGTTCACCCAAATTGTCCACTTTCTATTTTTAGCAAATATTTTTTTTACCTAAATACCCTATATTCACACAAGTAAAGACCATAATACCCTCATTTATATCATTTAAAATACCCCAACTACCACCTTTACGGTTATTATAATAATTTAAATACGTCAACTATCAGTTTTATAATTATTATAATCATTTAAAGTACTTCAATTACCACTTTCTTAATATGCGTGCCCAACCCAAAATGGACAATAAAAAAGAACCGAAAAGAGTATAATTTATAACATATAGTACAATTCAATATTAACAATTTTTTTTCGAAAATTTGACTAATAAATTATCCCGATGATGATAATGTGTTAGATTAATGCAATTTAGATAGCTTTATCATTAAGGTAAATACTTCATTTGTCCTTTACATAAATACAACCATGAACTATTGTTATCATTCAATCTTCACATGCTCTAGCAATATTCTTTCAAAGAATGAAATCATAAAATTCATAATTCATACAATGAATGATACAATCCCATATTGGTATTTTCTCTAAGGCTAATTTTAGGCTATCTAAAGCATACAATAAAGATAGTGACTCCTCAAAGAGTCAAGGCCCCCACCTCTAAACTTCTCCATACTACAAAATCCCCCAAAACAAAATCAATTCAAGTGCATCTAGCTTTCTTTCCCTCTTTTCACCAATCTGATTGATGAAAAACCCATCAGTATTCAAGGAAAATTCCCAGATCTTTCCCTGAATCTTCTACTTTCCTTGCCAACAAAATCAACCCACTAATTTTTTCTTAAAAGTTTCATCCTTTTCCCCCTCTTTCTTCCTAGTGTATTTTTTCTAGTGTTTGTATGTGTAAGACTTAGTAGTAATAAAAATTACTTCTTGGTGTTTTTATGATCAGATAAGGCTGTAATTGAATCTGGGTATTTTTCTTTTTTGAGTTGGTGAAAGTTTTTAGTATCTTTTTAGTATTTTTTGGGTTTATTGATTGAGATCCATATGATTTTATTTTAAGGGAGGTGACAAAAAAATGCAGACAAGGTATATGGAAAGATCAAATAGTATGAGTGGTAGAGAGAAAAGAGCTTTGGATTCAAGCTCTAATGTTGATGAAGATGGTCAACCTGATCGAAAAAGACCAGCTTTAGCAAGGTTTACTCTTTTTTCCTCTCTCAAAGTTTGTAAATTTTAATGGTTTATTTGATGGGTTTTTAGTGTTTGGATTTTTTTATAGTGTTAAGTTAATTTTGGTCTTTTATTTTCCTGATTTGTTTTTGGGTTTTTGCTGTCTGTCTATTTGTTACTATCTGAGATTCTTTTATCAATATCCAGTGAGTTTTTGAATCTGTAAGAATACTGTTGCTTTAATTCAGTCACTTAGGATGAGAAAAAGATTGAAACTTTCCATTTCATTTGCTTTTTTTTTTTTGTTCAATAGTTTTGGATGGATTAATCCCATTTTCTTTGTTGTTTGATATATACTAATGGAAGATCAAACTTACTCTTATTAAGGAAGATGAAAGTATGGAAGTTGCAAATGTTCAATATGATTTTAGTTAAAATTATGTTCATTATATTTGCCAGGTTTTAATTTCCACTTGAAAAAGTGGTTTTGTGTTTTCACAATGATGCCTGTTTATTTGATACATTAAGTAACGGATTCGGTTATTTGATTCATTTCTAACTCTATAAATGGCTATCAAACACCCCCCTATTGTAACCAGAGATTTGACATTTTCTTTGGTTATTCATGCTATGGTGTTGCTTCAGTATGTGTATTGTTTCTTGAGTGTGATGAAGAAGTACTAACTAATTTTCACGTCATTACAGTGTGATTGTTGAAGCCCTTAAAGTGGATAGTCTGCAGAGGCTCTGCTCATCCTTGGAACCTATTCTTCGTAGAGTTGTAAGATCATCCTACTTGTGTATTATTCTTTTCTTCCTGATGTGGAACAATTTTGGATGATCAGCTTTACATTTTCGTAAGTGGGTGGGAATGGTTTTATAACCTTGCTAGAGTCTAGCTCATATGCAGATTAGTTATTGTAGTCTTGCAATGAATGCTTGTTACCCTTCACCCTTTCCCCTCTCAAATGTGGTATAGAATGATGACTATACCATTGTTATCTGTTTCATGATACTTGTAAGTTGTATCTTTGTACTTCTCTTATGTTTGGTCTCTATGAATAATGAACAGGTTAGTGAGGAAGTTGAACGTGCTTTAGCAAAGTTGGGGCCAGCAAGACTTGTAGGAAATGGAAGGTAAAAATAACTTCTTGTTAGATTCTTAAGATTGTTCACTCTTTTAGGCTAATTTTTGTGGTTTTTTTGGTTTTAGTTTACATTTATCTAAAGTGTTCTGAAATTAAATATGCTATTTGGATGGTCTGTTGCTGCAAATTTTGTCACCAATTTCCTTGCATATTCAAATGCTCACAATCTGATCAAATTGTGATTTTTATGATTATTGAGAAAGAACAATATGAAAGTTATGTTAAAAACATGCAGATCTTCTCCTAAGCGTATCGAAGCACCTGATGGAAGAAATTTGCAGCTTCATTTCAAAACTAGGCTTTCTTTACCCCTTTTTACGGGAGGAAAAGTCGAAGGCGAGCAAGGAGCTGCAATCCACATTGTCTTAATTGATGCAAATACTGGGGAACTTGTCACAACAGGTCCGGAATCATCTGCAAAACTGGATATTGTTGTACTTGAAGGTGATTTCAATGATGAAGATGATGCAAATTGGACCGAAGAAGATTTTGACAGTCATGTGGTAAAAGAGCGTGAAGGGAAGCGGCCTCTTTTAACTGGAGATGTGCAAGTGACACTGAAAGAAGGTGTAGGGACGCTGGGGGAACTGACATTTACTGATAATTCAAGCTGGATAAGAAGCAGACAGTTCAGACTAGGTCTAAAGATTGCTGCTGGCTATTGCGATAATCTTCGTATCCGTGAGGCAAAGACAGAAGCCTTCACTGTTAAAGATCATAGAGGGGAATGTGAGTCAACATTCCTAAATCTATACTCCTCCCGTTCTCCTTTCCACTCACTCAATCTGCTACATACAGATGAAAAAGCTCACGTCGAGCTCTGCAATGCAGCAAATTGAATGGGACAGGATTATTGTCTTTATATATGTATTCGTGTGTTCTTTCCTGGATCTTGGATCTTTATATATACTGCCTATGTTACTCGGACTCTTCATTTTGCTTCATGTACCCGTGTTTAATCCTCGATCCTCGGACATTGGTATGGCACTTAGACACTTCATTTTAGGCGTAAAATTCAATATTTAGACGTATCCGACACTTAGACACGTACCCGTATCCAACATCAGTACCCGAGTCTAAGTAACGTAGTATACTGCTGTCTTCTAAAGCATGGTTGTTGTTTGTTTTTTCTAGTGTACAAAAAACACTATCCTCCTGCATTGAATGATGAAGTTTGGAGATTGGAGAAGATCGGGAAAGATGGGGCTTTTCACAAGAGACTCAATAAAGCGGGCATTGTTACAGTTGAAGATTTCTTGAGATTTGTTATCAGAGATCCACAGAGGTTGCGCAATGTAAGAACACTAGAATATTGTTGTTTGATTGTGATGTTATCGTAGTTATTTAACCCAAACTTTGACATATTACCCTATCTGAACCCTTCTTTAGATACTTGGAAGTGGAATGTCGAATAAGATGTGGGATGCACTAGTGGAGCATGCTAAGACTTGTGTACTTGGGGGAAAGCTTTATATCTACTATCCCGAAGGTCCACAAGGGGTTGGTGTAATTTTTAACAGTATCTATGAGTTTAGCGGCTTAATCGCTGGTGGCCAGTATTACTCGACTGATTCGCTATCTGACACCCAGAAGGTTAGTAGTCCCAAACCCACGATCTTTGATCTCTTATGTTTTTCTACCTTCTTAATGTTCTTTGTGATGTGCTTGATGATAATATGCTTATAGCCAGAAATTGAAAACTAGAATACCGAACAAGTGAACAAATTATGGTACCAATTCCCACTCATGCCGACACATTAGTGTTGACGGGAAGTTTAAATTAGACCAAAGTTAGTTTCATTTGTACCTCGTAGAAGTTTTTTTCGTGTCAAAAGAGGCATTTGTGGGGTGAAATCGGGAGGGGGCAATATCTGTTGGATGTTTAATATGATGGCTGAAGATCCATTATGTTGGCAGGTCTATGCCGACACTTTGATAAAGAAAGCGTATGAGAATTGGATGCACGTTGTGGAGTACGATGGCAAATCTCTATTGAGCTTAAAACAGAACAGGATCGAAGATTCTCCGAGGACTGAATCGCCTGTTACTCAACCAAACACTAATTTTTACAACCATCAAGTCGCTTTACCCAGTTTACCGGTTGCTCCTGCTGTGGAACAGCCTTCCGCCGATCCAGGTCTCAAGATGGGAGGTAATATATATCTTGCATTCATGAAATGCAGCTGTATATTCCATTTT
Source organism: Amaranthus cruentus (assembly GCA_019425755.1). NCBI lineage: Eukaryota > Viridiplantae > Streptophyta > Magnoliopsida > Caryophyllales > Amaranthaceae > Amaranthus > Amaranthus cruentus. Next base: position 1,623,782 of record CM033459.1, on the reverse strand, counting down.
TTATTTTCTCATATTTCATTATATAAATTGGTTTTTTATGTTTCAGGTTTACATGATGCATTGGGTACAAGTTACCCTGTACAATCACAAACAATGAACATTAACGGCTCATCGTCACATTTTAGTCCAGCTTCCGTTTCTCCGCCGAATCAGTTTATGGGTGCTTCTGGTCTAAACCAGCCTTCTAGAAACAGTAATGGATTGAATTTCGGGTCTACACAACCATCTTTATCAGGTTTGCAGCCCGTTGGAACTTCCAACTTTGCAGATTATCGAGGAAGTGAGAACATGCTATCAGAGGAAGAAATTCGCATGCGAAGTAATCAAATGCTTGAACATGAAGACATGCAACATTTACTTCGCTTATTTGGAATGGGTGGGGGTCATGGCCAAAATCCCGTTGGTGTGCCAGAAGATACGTACCCATATTCCGCAGCATATGCACCGTCACCGGCAATTAACTTCAATTTTGAGGAGGATAGAACTCGATCTTCCGGGAAAGCTGTTGTGGGTTGGCTCAAGCTTAAAGCGGCCCTTAGATGGGGTATCTTTATCAGGAAGAAGGCTGCTGAGAGACGTGCTCAAATTGTCGAGTTGGAAGAGACATAGATACGCAACCCTGATCAAGTCTTATCCGACTTTGCTAAAACTACTATGCTAAACGGGCCTAAATACGCACGAAGAATAGGATTTTTCGATGAATATGAATATCGGGACGATGTCTGCTTGCTCGACTTGCTCACTCATGGATCCCTGACGAGTAAAGGACATAAAACAGGAGTGGAGATGCTATAGTTGACGAGACTTAATGCAGGGATAACCTTCGGCTAGAATTTGTTCGCTCATACTCGATTTCCCCTTGAAACTCTTGATTGAGGCCTTTATAGCTAATAATAAGAGGCCAATTGTATTTTTCATTCTTTCCGTTGTGTACGTTGTATTGTATGATTACTGGTTAGATGAAGTCTAACTTAACTAAATCTGTTGTATTTATTACATAACTGAGTAACTGTCGGCGGTTGGTAGTTGGCTTGATTACCAGACAAACTTCATGCTTCAATGAATTCATTTGTTTTTCCAATTATGTTTTGATAGCATTCATAGTGTTTCAAAGCAGCTTCCTCCATGGTTGCTTCATACTTCATACAATCATACTATCGGTCTGTCACGTTGAATTAGCTACTTGTATTAGCTACATGTATAAAATTTTATTTGAATCGTGTAGTTCAAATAAGATTTTCACTGTTTTATCAGTTAACATGCTTTTTTAATCAAAAATATATTTTATTTACTTGAATGGATTAAAGTTTTATTTGTAAAAAAAAAGAGGTTACCGCATTACTAAACTATGTTTATAAAGAAACAAACCCAAGTGAGTACAAATTCGATCCAAATCCACTCCCTTTCTTGACCTTTCATGGTCTACGTAGCGTCGTAGACCATATAATATTTGGAATGGTGTTAATACGTGTCATGAGATGGATTACAAATTAGATTTTTCGGGTCAGTTAAAATCGAGTCATGTCCATATTAGTTTTTACATAATTCTAAATACATTTTAAGTCAAATTAAATTTGATCATATGTCGAGATAGTTTAGTTCCAAATGAAATGTAGATTCTAAAATTTTAACAATATCTAGGTTTGGGCTAATTTAAATATGCACGCAGAGTTTTATACCTTCAGTATTGCTGTCACAATTTTAATAGAGTAAATATTATAGTACAATTTTAACAGGTATTCAGAGCAAAGGAATATATTGGGCAAGTATTATACTCTGGAGGCATAAAATTTTACAGGTTTCAACTGTGTACTCAACTACTACGGCCTGTTTAACGAATCATAAAACTTCTAAACATTAAGCATACATTAAAACAAGGGTCTCAATCATCAAACATCAAACATCCAACATCACGAGCTGGGAGAGAGGAAGACATTTGAATGTATGTTACTCTATCTATTGCATATTCTTTTGTTTTACCAATATCGAATAAATTATGATACTATCGGTGAGAAAGTTGGATGAGATCTAATCTCGGGCAGCTTCTAAGCAAAAAAACTTGGACTATCAGTCTCCGAGCTCTAAAGTTGAATGTTATGGAATTGTCTTCCAACTATGAACATAAGGCTTGAGCCACTGGATTCTCAATCCATATCCGAAGCCTCTTCTTCTTCTTCTTCTTCTTCTTCATCTTCCTCAAGAATGTAAACTAAGGCTCGCTTTCTAGCGGCAAAAACACAACCCACGCCTCTGGATGCTGTTACAAATAGAGAAGATTGAATGAAGAAAGTTTACATTAACTCGTTCAGTATAACACACTAAGGCTGATATCTTGAGTTTCACAACATAAAAGGATGAGGGAAACAAAAAAAGAAGGGAGAGCTAAAGAAAAGAAAGAGGGAATGAAAAGATATTCCAACATTATAAACATGAAAATGGTACTCCACATCCAATTCATCAGTCGTAATTGTATAATCGAAAGTACAAAACTACTTTAACCGTAGGCAAAGTGCCATGTGCATAGCTTAAGGTAAAGATATTACTTACAGCTTACTGCAAGTGGAGGAATCACATTGTGAGGTATACTTCGAACCTTTGCACTCTCCGTTTGCAAAGGCAATATGCAATCCTACAGTAAACAATATAAACAGATAATCTCCAACTGACCAAAATTCAGTCATTATTCCCCATCTTATGACAAAATGAAGGTGCAAGCTGCACGGATATATTACTATAAAAAAGAACATTTTGAAAGCTCTCAACAAGACAATGCTACCATTATAAGCTCTAGGTTGAAATTAGAGCATGATCTCTTCATCTGAAATAAGGTGTTCTCATATGAATTTATTAAGGTATATAATCTAATCCAACTTGATATGGTTAATTGAAAATGCGTAAAATAAGCAAATCAGTCTGAATCTTTCTTTTTGGTCAATAAAATTTTATTGAATCTAGAATCAGCAATAAACATCTGAAAGTCGAAGAAAACATGCTTAATCTAAAAAGGGAAAGATGTTTAGTTGTAGGAAGTATAAGAGCCTTCAGCTTGAATTCCTAAAAGACCTTGTCAAAAATCCCTTAGGATGCGTTTGGGAACACACATTTCATTTCAAATTGTGGATTTTAATTATGAAATCATAATGAAGAATTTGAGAATGACAAGGATTGGAGTGTCATTCTCAAATCCTCATTTTAATTAACCACTTTTATAACATTGATGGATTTGACTCAAATCCAAATTTAAATACTTGTTATTTGCCAAACACTAAATTTGAACCAAGTTTAAATTTTCAAATGAAATCATGGTTCCCAAACATGGCATTAGAAAAGAGTCAGATATTAATCTTGTGAAATAGAGTACATCTCAGTAGCAGGGAGTGGAGTAGGACTCACTAGGAAGTCACCTTAACCTTTTGCACTTATAATTCACCAGTTCTGGAAATTTTTTACGATGTTATTCATATCAAAATTTACCAGGGATCAGTCATTTTGCCTACCTTTTGTAGTTGGATGCTATATTAACCTTTTGTTCTTATTTAATTATTTTCCAGCACTGAATGTTACTGAATTGTCCGACTCAAAATTAGCAGCCCTCTGTCAATTGTCAACCACTCAACCCTCAAGTTGCAGAGCCTTCAAGAAAAGCATGAATGATTTAAGTATTAAACCAGCCCATAATGCATCCAACTTTTCCGAGCATAAACTTAAGGTTTATTTCCTTATCTTCTGTTGTTCTATACTCCACGTAAAAGTCTTATAATACTAGCAAATTTATAGAGTTTTATAATCCATGAAGACATCGGGAAACATAACTCCTATATAAATAAACTAACAATCCTTCAGTGCAGTTCCAGACCATGTGGGTCAAAGTGCACCTCTCCAGTCTGTCTTCTTTTCCAAAGACAGAAAATTAGAGTTTTGAGTAGAGCTAAAACGCAGAAGGTTTTAATGGCAGAAACAGCACAGCATTCTCTGAATAATGCAAAAAATATTCAACTAGTGAAATACCTACCTGCAACTGATCCAAATTCCAAAAGTTCAGACTGATTGATCCAGATAAAGGTACAAATGGAAGGTCACTTGTTCGAATCATCATGAGAAGAGCGTTGCCGCTGCTATCAGATGCGGCTGTTGTTTCATTGAACAACAAAACAATCTGGCGTTCCTGTATAAGAGATTCACATCGATGTAAAGTGTTATAACCGATGCAAGAAAGAAAGCGTAAAGATTGACAAAATACTAAACACACAGAATTTACGTGGTTCGCCGACAATATGTCAACTACGTCCACCGGCAGAGGAGAGAAAAGTTTTATTACTTGAGGAGACCCAAAATACAGATATTGACTAGGTTACAGAAAATAGGAGTTTATAAATTACTCCTTAACAGAAAACCTAAGCTAAACAGATTTTTGGATGATACAAAACTAATCCCCAAGACTCCTTTTATAAGGAGAATAATAACAAGCCTTTGTTATTATTCCGATGTGGGACTAATCCCCAAGACTCCTTTTATAAGGATAAGAATAACAAGCCTTTGTTATTCTTCCGATGTGGGATAATAAAAAACCTTCAATCTTCCAATGTGGGATTCAAAGCATAACCTTAGAGTTATTCTTCCGATGTGGGATTCAAGGCATAACCTTACATAAAGATTCATGAGTAAAATTTTTCAAAGCAGCATAAACTGGCTAAAAAGTAAAGAACGAGGATAAAAATACAATAAGTGTTTAGATTTACTTTATACAGAGATAAATCGACGCAATTGAGATCCTTTGACACAGACAGCAACAAGGCTTCAACTGTAGTATATCTGTTCCTAGTATCGTCTGATTCATCTATCACTCCTCGTAATATGCATACACAATTTGAAGCATGCGCCGAGGTCCACTCAGGTACATGGAAACTGATGTAATCCACAAGCCTTTCTTGATTGGTCCCACATGTTGAAACATCAGGGTCAGCATCCTATTTAATTGCAAATCATTAGAAAAATGAGAAAACTGCAAAGGTTCAATTAGGCAACATTCATTCGAGAACATTGCATGTTTTCTAGAAGATTTTGAAAGTTACTCAGATTCAGAAGCACATTCAAAGGAAAAACAAAAAGGGGTCTAATGTCTCTACATATATATGTGTTGTACACTGTATGCTTCAACTTGAATACCTGAACTTGGTTACACATCATCTATTAGGTCCCATCTTTCTTCTTTTTCAATAACCTGGGCCTTTAGCATACATATATTACAACAAATCATCATCCAAAGACTTTTATTAAGGCTTTGTATAACTTATCTACACATATGGTAAGTTGTACGACAGTACAACTAATCAACTGCGATAAACACAAAGGTTATTTTCTCAAAAAAACGTAAGTCTCATAAGTGATTATATTTTCATAGACCTCTGCCAGTGGCTGGAAGCACCAGGGGGGTAACAAGGCTAAGACAAGGGATACCCTTCAACTAATTGGCTAGCGGCTAGCCTGACACATGGGGTGAATGAAGTGTCCGAATAACAATGTGCTTCACTTGTTGTATTATATACAATCAACTTTACTTTTATAAGATCAGACCATTGTTGACTCAGCATGCATCAATGAGCAATCTGGAGATGAGCTCAAATATAATACACATTTTGCTGCTGAATTTCATTAGTTGCAAGCTATCAGCTATTAACAGGAAATTAATTTCAAAAAAAGCGACCACATACCCGGAAAAATGATATTGATGTGGGCACATAGATAGGGTTGGATGGTGGAGAAGATTGGAAGGAATAGAGAGGCAACATCTGCTTGCAGATTATCTCCTTTGAAACGGTAGTGGAGGGCATATTGAAGGCCTCTTTGAAACTGGATAATGAGATAGATACATCAACATACAAAAAGGATAAGGTTGCATGTATCCGGCACCCAAAACCCGGCCTAGGCGAGAGCCGCATGTTGGAGTGATAAGATTTTGTTGTAATCCAAAAAAAATTGAGGGCATTCAAAGAGATACCTGGCTTCCATACATTGAAATTCTTTTGCTAAGGTTCTGTGTAGGCATTTGGTATCCGCAAAGCCCCCTAGTTTAACAAGTTCTTCAATTTGCTGTATTGTATTCCTGAAGCATTAAGAAGATGACACCGTTAATTTGTAGAGACCAAGATCTGTGTCTATCTGCAAGCTATGTTGAATTCTTTTCACATTTCAGGGTCTCTAAAGCGTACGCGTTGCCTAAGTGCTTACGAATCAAGTAGTACCTTGTTTTGAAATTGATTTGACTTAAACTATCAGTACCTTCTGGGTTTTACAAGTTTAGTTTAAACATGAAATTTGAAGGTATCAATTGAAGAACCCCAAGAAGTTTAGTTTAAACATGAAATTCAACTTTTTGTGTCTTTTTAATAACAAATGATCATAAATTCATAATCTCCAGGTCTAACCCACATGTTAGAAACATTTAGTAAGGAAGAGGGACCAAAGAGTAATGTAGGTGTCCCTCTTTATATATAATATCTAATATGTTCACGTAAACGTACTTTTACCTTGTTGCATTCCATTTGTTTCTCATTTTTTGTCTCAACTTATCTTGACATTTCGAATTGACAACAGTTACTTTTTTGATTCTTTATTTTACTGATATGAGTTTTATAATAGTAGACATGACAGTGATTCATTTAACACGCGAGCTAAATATCAGGCGCCGTTCGACTTATATATATTTCAACTTTCTCAAACATTAGAGGCGATGGGAGATGGGAGGCTGCGCATATTGTTGTGATCAATAATTGCCACGTCACAGGTAGAGAAAGGGATATAAACAAGGCAAGGAACACATAATCTTTCATGCTTAGATGACTTACTCATTAAGATGTACATGATGATCAATCATAGATTGGTCCAAAAGCAGCTTTACGGGATCACGATCGTAGAGGAACTTCAGAAACATGATTACAAGTTCACTACAAAATGCAAGCGAAGAAACATAATTACAATAAAGAAGAAGATCAATCGACTTTCCTAATAGCATTAGAAAAATAAGTAACTAATACCTATTGTAAGGTGGAAGTTGATCACTTGAATCTGACATTAGTATCTTTATACACCTTAACAGCCAACTGAAGAAATTTGAGAACTGAAAGAGAAGTGAAGTGAAAAATAATTTGGATGGAAAACTAATAACATGAATCCAGCATATATATCATTATAGACCTTAGCAGCCAGTTGCAAATATTTGGGAGCTGTAAGAGAACTTCAAAGGAGACACTGAAGGGAAGGGGGAAAAAAAAAAGAGATTGGTATACCAATAAATCTTTGGTAATTTGATAAAATCTGTGGGAGTTCATAATAGTGTCTTGGGGGAAAATTATAAATCTTTGAAACTAATTTCTTCTCTTGCTAGTGTATTATTCAGAGTATCCTACTTACTTACCTTAAAAGCACTTAAAGAAAATAGTGCAAGGATGATTGCTTTCTCGGACATAGTGGCTGGGTGAATCTCCAGAATCTTGATGGGTGCAATAGCAAAGCTTGAGACAAATATAGAAGGGCGGGGGGGTAAAATTGAAATAGGGGCAAGGTTTAAACCTATGACCTCTTTGTTATTAATAAAACTAGCTTTACCACTATGATAACCACTTTTACTTGAACTTATACGGTGTCATTATGTATATTGCATATATATTATATTGTCAACATTAAGTTCGGCAGGGAGGCGGTGGGGGAGGGGGCGACACCTTCTCCTACCCTACCTATGTTTCACCACTTGATGGATGGAAATAGGTAGGGAACTTCTTTCTAGGCGGCTGTTTTACCTTATCCCGTATTATCAAGCATTCTCTAGAATCCCCTCTCACTTTTTCGAATTGCCTATTGCCTAGGGCGTTGACGGGAGTTAGAAAAACTCATTACAGATTTTCTTTGGTTCAGGGTAAGAGAGAAAATAAATGAACATCAGATCACGTAGAACTTGGACAACGAATCAAAGAGGAGAGAAGCTTGGTTCAGGAATGCGGTTTCTAAAAATCTCTTTAGTGTGAATCAGTCAAAGTTGTTCTGACTTCTTGAGTCAGGATTTCCAACAAAACCCAGTGAACTACATAACACCCGATAAACTTGGAGAAATCAATCTTCTAAATTCAGTTCAAGGACGTTTGTGTTCCAAGTAACATTGTTGTCCTTTTTTCTAAATCAAGTATAGGGTGGGAAAAGAGACTGGATTAGACTACAGCAGCAGCCTTGGAAAAAAAAAATCCTTACTCTGATTTTAGTCCCTCACTTCTCCCATATTTTGTATCTTTACAAAGAATTGGGCAAAAAACAGATGAAAGAAAGGCCAAAAACGCAGTAAATGCTGGATAAATTTTCAGTTAAAAATAAAAACAATATAAGCTAAATAGAAAGCATACCTGCGGTGTAACAGATGAAAGAATCTGCACAAAACGTACAACTTGTACAAGCAACATTCCTACTTTCTCGGTTGCATCGTGTATAAGTTTCTCATCCAAGCCAATGCCTCCATAGCGCGCCGGCCACCTTGAAAAACCTCTTAGTTCTCCCATTCTAAATCCAATAATTTCAGCTGCTGGCTGGTCAAAAAAGCAAATAATCATGGTTTACAACCTTGCATAACTGAAATCTATTTCCAAATTCCAACAGAGCCTGAAGAGGTAATATTCTTTACTTTGGAAAATAATGGATTGTGGATCAAATTAGAATGGTGAAATGAATTGCATGCGCTTCTTTTTACATGTAAATTAACAAAAGGCTTATGCAATTAATTAAGTATTACATAGGTAACTACATATTTGTCATTGTAGTGTTAAGACTGCATATTCTAGCCTCCCTTAATCGTTCCTCTTTCCAAGTCTCTTTAGAGGCATTAGAAAGTCAATGACGAGGATTACTGTTCAAATGTTTAGTAACTACAGTGTGAGTGAGACCAAGGTAATCAGGTTGATAAGATTTCTGTATTAAGTATAAATGGCAATATTACGGTTTCTGGTTTGGTCCGGTCTAAAAAACTTAAAAAGCGGGACCAGACTGGAAACCACATTTTTTGTCAAAAAATTAACGGTAGACCAAAACGAGAAACCGTGAACCGGACTAAAAACTTAAACTATTTTGCTGTATCAACCAAACTTTGTGTAGCCCTGCAAAAGCCAAGGGAGACCAAGCATAAGCTGGATAGCAGGGTGAAGAAGAATATGAAGAAACTGGGTCATTGAGACCACAACACACTAGACAAGAACGTAAACAGAGGATTTTCGCAGACAATCTCATGACTTAACTTTCTGTTTCACGCAGTCGGCCCATTCCTTACAGATTGAGCTTTGGAATTGATGACAAAAAATAATTATTGAAAAATAACTAATACTAGCTAGAATAATGGTGATATCTGAAGTGCATATGAACTATGGAGAGGATGGCGGCTTCTTGTTCAAAAATCTTAAGACTCTTGCAATCTTTGATTCACAATGTATTGAGAAAAAATATTTGCAATGAGCATGAGGATCTCACACCACTGCAATGCGCCTAGGCTCAATCAAGACCCCAATCACCTCTGTGCACCTTGCACCTTTTATACTTTGGATTTATTTGTGCAGTTTATTCTTGGTACCAAGGAGGCAGATGTTGATGGCCAATATGAAAGAAAGTCATTTTGACAGACATGTGGATATAGTAAAAGTATCACTGGTCAATCATAGGAATAAAAATGTAGAATGCTGAGCTAAAAAAAAGGAAATAAGGCCTTAATTTAGTAGCAACTAGTCTTAAAAGGGATTTCCTGATTTCCACAATAATTTTGAGGTTCTATTTCTTTGTCATTGCTATTAATGAACAACTTGTCCTCTTTTGTACTTTTTTTGCTTCCTCTAACAAAGAGTATCCACCTCTAATAAATATTAATCCTCTAAATGTCAAATTTGTTCACTTCAGTTGAATAACAAATAATTTCATTGGCGTTACTAGTTCACACATTTCTCACCTGATCCAGGTACAATTTGATTACGCATATTCGTATATTTTTAGGGTCTTCTCTTCCCCTCTTCCTTTTACAATTATTTTCAACCCCGCTTTACCTAAACAAAAATCCCCAGGTCCAGTCACAACTCTCATAATTTTGTGTGGTCTATCCTAATTAAAGAATGGTCTGATTACAAATATAGGTATTTAATTACATTGAGTATAGTCTAAGAGGTAAGAGGAAGGATGGTCTCAGTTTGGACCCTTGACAACTTTCTTTATTAATATAATTTCTAAATGAGTTAAAAAGTTTGATGGAACTAATGATGAAGATATACAACGCGCGAGACGAGAGTGAAGAGAATAGAAAGTAGGGTTACCTGGATATGATCAAGGAGAACAAGCTGAAGTTCCTTTGCTGCAGTAGATACACTCTTCATCACACGCTTGAGTCCCTGTTCAGAATAAACAAAAACATAAGTATATTAAGCTCAGTTTCTCGCTCCCACAGCACATGAGACTAACCATACCGATTCGCCAAGAGAATTGACAAGAAATTGATGAACAGGTGGACTAGTTCGAGCACCTCCTAGAAGGCTCAGAAACTCCTCTTGAGGTGATGAGTCCAGTCCTGCACATGAAACAAAAAAGGAATTCTGAAGTAAATTCCAAACTGAATGGATATAATGCTCTAGTGTGGTCTTCATTTTCATTACCATTGTTAACAATTAGTGTAGATAAAGAATGGAATTTGTCATGGAATATCTGCATGGCATCACACCATTGCTTATACATGACAGAAAGCGATGCACGAATGACGTCAGTTAAATCTTCAATGTTGGAGGCTTGTTGAGCGACTTGATGAAGCTCTTGTTTCCTACAAAAGTAAGGTTGTCAACAAACGTGTAAATTCTTTAATAATTGTAAAAATTTAAAAGTTAGCACTAATTGAGAGTTCATTGCTGGTTGTCAACAAAGGTGCTTCCTAATGTGCCATCTTTTATTTATTACAAAAGCAAAAGAAGTAGACTGTCAAACTAAGACCAATAATGAAAATGGCAACTTCAAGTCAAACATGAAGCAACATCATGCTGAGATGTGTGTTAGTGATCTGGAGATAAGTTCAGAAAAATTAAGCTTGTATCAATTCATAATCACCAATCAACTCTATCAAGTCTTTAGAGTTGAGCCCTAACCCTTAAAAGCAAGCAAATTCTACAAAAACATTATTTCCATTTGGAAGCTTGGGCACCATAAATTTGGCATTAGCACTTAACAGTTAACACAAAGAAGAGACACTCACAAAGGGGAAACATGACTCTCAAATCAAAACACCATCAAAGGCAACATACATATGAGTAAAACCGCTATATGAAAAGGCAAATGTGCCTCTATAGTGTGTAAGTAAACTGAGGAATATATCTAGGCTGGTCAAGCTACTTATAGATAAAATCCCACTTAACATAATTACCTCTTGCGGAAAAGAGAGGTGTCCAACACCAGGCAATGCATACCCCGGGTTTGTCGTTCAGCAAACTGCCCATGATTGAACTCAATACTACTGCTAAATAATTCTCCAGAGCATTTGATGATCAAACGACAAAAATCCTTTGACAAAGCAACCTGACACCACAAGCACAACAGCACAGCCACATGTAGTAGATCACAGAGAAGAAAGGACAACAAATGTTTTTTTAAAAAAAACCTGTAATATAGAATTAGCAAGCTGTACCCAATTAACACTGGGTAGACTAATATATCCAAAACTTGGAATAAAAAATCATCCATCTTGAACTTATCATCTCAAAAATGTGTAATGTCCACATCATGATGATTGCTTTAGAAATCATCTTCTTAAGAAAGTTATATGCATACTAATACTGCTTTTGACAATGGACCGTCATGTATCCAAACTCCAAATTTAAATCTTCATGTTGGATCGTCCAGAAAACAAAACTTAACAGCAGTTCACTTGTATAAAAATCGAAAATACTATTAGCTTATGTATTTCTGAGTCAGGAACATCTTGGTGAACAAGCAGAAATATGGACAACTTTTAATTTTAGGATACTCACCTTATAAATGCTAGCATGCAGGATCTTATATGTTACTTGATCACCGTTGAGTGGAAGAGACAAACTGTGTATGTTCTGAAAGAATTTCAATCGAGACATAAATTTCCAGGAATGAGCAAAAAACATAAGAATGGTGAACAAAATCACTAACATAAAAACACAGTACATATGAAACAAAGAATACCTATAAGGCCATAAACTTCCTAAGAGGAGTACAACTTCATATTAATTCCACAAATGACCTTAAGAAAGGTAAGACACTGTATCACAGCTCTGCAAGTAACAGGAAAGTTTCTTCCTCAATTGACGAGAATCAGACAATAACTATGAGTCTTGTGCCTTTCAATATATTTTGAGATCATATAATAACCTGATTCTAGAAGCAGTCCAAACCTAGGAAAGAGAAATGTGCACTGACGCTCATATAGCAGTCTCTGGAAAGTCAGTTCTTGGGATCTAAATGGAATAGTTCACTAGGTGCAACCTTTCAAATTAAAAAGGTTGTAAACTGTCCGTTCAAAAAAAAAAAATTAAAAAAACAAAGGCCTCATATTTTGCAAAAAAAAAAAAACTACAACATTCCTCTATCCCAATGCCATTAAGTGGCTCAAATAGGGTTTGAAGGGTCGGATGTACACAACCTTACCCTTGTTAGTTATAACAAAAGAGGTTGGTTTTGATTGACCTTTGGTAGCACACATCCGCCGCTTCACGCAAACAAGAAGTGCACATGACTTAATGAGCCATTTTCATAGTCTTTTATGATTCGAAATCAAAGAGAAATAAATCTTTGGCCTATCGAAATAAGGGGCCGTTTGCAAATAAAACTGTAATGACATAAACTGTGCTTATTACAAGGCTGAACGAGGCTTAATAAAAAGGGAGGATGAAGGTACGATTTTAAAACAAGAACGATAAATGACTGAAAATACACACTTTAAGAAGAGGAAAAGCAGAATTTTTAATATGCGTAAAGCTACAAGATTAGTAGAGGTGGACAAGTAATAACATAACTAGACATGTCAAAGCGGGTCAAATTTTTACTTGGTATTTGTGTTACATTTGGTCAACATAGCTGCTGGTAAAAGTCAACCAATTAAATTAGTGTTTCTTGTTCCTACATAAAGTGGTAATACTATGGATATTACGGCGAGTAGTTATAAAGCACAAACCTCTTCCTGAAAATAAAATGACTATGCTATCATATGATTTTCCTATTGTAGTCCTTTTTCAATTACTCCTGGTTATTGCAAAATGTTTTGTGCTTTCCTACTTCTATTAATGTAGAAAAGTCACTAAACTAATCAAAATCTTAACTTGATGGGCAAGCCCAGAAACGTTTGCATCTGAACCACAAACTTCCATTTCTAGGCTCATTCAGGCTTCTACAGTTACAAATTGCTGACCATAAAATAGTTCCGTGTTCATTTTCACCAATCTGATTTTAAGTTTGATGAGATTTTTCCAAATCTCAAAATTAAATAAAGTTAATATTAAAGGAAGATCGGAGAGTTTTTTGTACTTGTAAAAATTAGATGAATCCACTACATAAGGTGTTAGTTTTACATCAGCAAGTTTTGATTGAGCACCAATATAATAAAAAAGGTTGTCAAGTTACTCACAATTTTCCCAATGGGAAATATACCAAATATGCTAAAGCAAATGCCTCCATCCTTATCTGCACTGCACAGAATGTTAAAACGTTGATGTGAAGTGTTTAGCAGATCCTGAAATGAGTCTTCAATGTTATCCATAAGGGTGGAATCTCCAGACACTACTCCAGACATCCGTGGTACTCTTGGAGCAGGAGGAAAGAAACGCAATGTACGGTCTTCATAGGACACGGTATTTTCTCCATTGTCCTGTATATATAAGAAAATAAGAGTAGGGAAAAAATATGTAAATTAAACAAACAAATGTTTACAGATAGAAATCCAAGTATTCCAGCAACAGTAATGAAAGAATTTGGCATAAAAGAATCCTTCCTGAAGAACTCCTTTTTATTTTGCAAGTGAGAAAAATTTTCTAAAAAAAGTTTTTGAAAGTTTTAAGAAACAAGAGAAAAGGATAAAATGAAAAAGTACACTTTAGTTACCTGTCCATGTCCATTATCTTCTTCCCAGTTAAGACAAACTACAGCTGAACTATGAGACTTCATGCTTCTTAATAATTTCCCATTCTGCATATAAAGCAATTAGAACTAAAACATTTTTCTGCGCTTATATACAAAAGTGAAATCTCAAGTGGTTAGAGTCAGTTAGACACTTGTCCGCCTATTCTAGTAGACATACTATATTGATGCTAAAATCAAAAGAAATTAATACAATGTGCCAATATGTGTCGGAACTCGGAAATTATAAATACAATGGAGTAAAGTGTCTTTAGTAATTTGACTAGAAGAAAATTTTCCATTAAACCAACAAGACAAGAATAGCAGAATACAACAAATTCAACAAAAAAACTTGCTGGAGGTTTTGGAACATCATGTACGAAAATTTTCTGGATACTAACAGAATCACATTATTACTGAACAAAACAAACCAGTATGCTATATATTCTCGAGAAATAAAGAGTAAGACGAGAGAAATGATGAATATATACATGGGCCACACCGATTTTTGGTAAACAGAGTAAGAGAAGTCTATTGCCTTCGCTCAAAGCTAAAAAAGGAAATTGGAAGGTTTATTCCATTTTCAAAACCAATCTAATCAATCCCTGGTCCTATTTCATCAAGACCTCACTTCCCTAACCACTCCCCCCTTTTAGGAGATGAAGAGGCCAGGAGATAGTCACTAGAAACCTATTTTAGGAAGAAAACATAGACCTTGTAAAACAAAGAATAGCATTAGGAAAATGAGGGGGCAGCTTAAATATGAAACAGTGTCCTATATATGTAGTAACAAATTGGAATAGCATCACCAAGAGAGTAATGAAAAAAAAAATAAAAAAATGCATCGAGAACTATTTATATATGGTACTAACTTCAACATCATGCAACGATATGGTTCCATCTTCAAGTCCAACTGCTATGACTTTGCCATCAGGCCGCCAACATAACGATGATATACACTTTCCTAAAAATTAATTTGGCAATATCAATTTAGTTATAAATGCAAGACCTTGCTTAAAATATGACCCAAATTTATTTAAATTCAAACAGAATTATGGAAACTATAAATACCACAAGAATCAAAATATTACTCTTAATTAAAGTCATATAGAGAGTGATAAATAAACATCAAGTTAGAGCACCCACTATTTCATCCACCACACATCATCTTTGAAACATACATATACATAAGGCAGATATCTACTAGTGGATAAACTACCTATATCATAAAAATACTAAAAAAATACTTTGTATGAAGTATTAAGTTACAACAGTCTGACAGTCATGCTTGCCAATGCACGACTTTTACTATTAGTGTCTTTAATCATCTGAGAATTGAAGTTATAGAAAGTAGTGACTTTAAAAACATCATTTAAGACAAATCAAACATTTTACAGGATAACATCTATTTCTCATTTATTAACAAGTAAATCGTTTAAATTATCATGTAAGTAGCACAAAAATCGGGGTGTTTCAAATAAAAATCAGGAAAGCAACTGTTTGTGGAAGATGTGAGCATAGCAAGTTGAACTGTCCAAGGTAGCTTTTAAAATCAAAAAATGGTATAAGCAGGAATAATAGACCCACATAGAGCAAAGGAATCAACATGAGAAGAGAAATCAGTGAAAACTGTTTAGCGCTCTAAAATATTTAAAGGAAAACCACAATACAATATTGATTTAGCAGCCACTAATACAGAGGGTAACGGCATAAGATAACCATAATCATAACACTCATCACATGGCAAGGTGGAGATCAGATTTAAGGAAAATGAGATCAGCTTTCAAATCATATTTTCCATAGTCCCAACTCGTTAGTGATATTCTTCTACTATAACGTTATTCATTTTTTTCTTTTCCACATTATCCGTAATTCCATATACACTCTTTAAGTCTTAACTAGTCCACATAACTAGACTTATTCAACAATTCCAACACGACTTACACAACATAATATGCAATTTCATACACCAAATTCTATGTTGACTTTGTAAAGTGTGCTTTGTTGTGCCCCCTGGTAAGCCCAAGTGAGGTGACAAAAGTCAAAACCTCCAAAACCCTACAAGCTATACCATAGAACTAAGCACATTGCAGAGGACTTGCTTCACTTCTGGTTCACCATAGAAGACTTTGAAATTTAATAGCCCAAGTTTTCAATTAGAGGTAGTAGTAAAAATGCTATAAATAAGGCTATAAAAAGCCATAATTGTATAAAACCCAGATTTTCATTATCAGCAATGTATCGAACACTTAAAGAGTGTTGTCCAGGTAGAGTGTATCTTGCCCCCTTAGTGGTGTTCATGTATTAAACGCTTAGTTTTAAAAAGCGCGAGGCACACAGAGGCGCTAAAGGCCCTTAGAGCCTAGGCGCAAAGCGCAGGGCGAAGGCGTGAGCTTTTTATATGCGAGGCGCACTTTTTCGCTAAAGCATAAAATTACTTCAAATAACATGATATTCATATTTTAGTACCAACAAACTTGAAAACAATTATTATTCTTGCGTCAAACACCATTTTAGCACAAAACTATTATAATGAGAATACGATGAATTCGCAAAGTTATGTTCTTCTTTGCATGCCTTTTGTTTTTCATAAAAAAGGAACGATTTTTCGAACTTCATATTCAGTGAATTAGAGTTTTTAGTTTTATTTATTTTCCGAACAAATAAGGATAAGTTAATACGCTACCCAATAAGGAGGCGCACTGGGCGCACGCCTCTTGAAGTGGGCTTCGCCTCACCCAACCGAGGCGTTTTTAGCTGAGCCTGAGCTCGAGGCGCACAAGGCGCGCTTTTTAAAACTAAGATTAAACGAACCCTCTACCAAATCCTATTAGTGTATCAATATCTAGGAAGCACAGAGTTGTATCGCCAAAATAGCTGACATAAATTATGTTTTTGGTTAAACTTTGTCTTACCTTAACAGTAGTGTGTCATGAAATTCTGTTCCAAAACCAATAGGCAACAGAAGCCTAGAAGGAATAATTAAAATTAATAATCAGTAATTATTTTTTTCCTCCTTTCCAATATGGTAATAGACTGGAGTTTGGATTGAATGGAAAAAAGGATTATTGTTAACAACCTCATAATTAGATTTTTGGTTCTTGTAGCCAACCAGTCTATTAAGATAAAGACTTTGGCATTGTCGGTATATTTCACCATTGCAGCACGACATTGAAACAATGGAAAATACGTATGTTCATTTTACTCATGTATAACCATCTCAACATTTTTCGCTCACAAAAAAACTAAGTATACTTCAAAGCTAACAAAGCAACCAATGATCGAGCCAAATACCCACATACCAGGTGAAGTTGTCCACAATCGCTGCCAATTAAACCGATGCAATATAATTTTTGAGTCCTCTGTCACCATTGCCAATAAATCCTTTTCTGGATTCCACTCCCCCAATTTTATCTAATCAAACGCATAGTAAATAATCAAATTCAATAACAATGAGTATATAAATCACTATCACAACTAACCAAATGCAAATTACTAAAACTAAAAGACAAATTGAATCAAACTTTTTAATAATTAAAGCAAAACGGTATAACAAGAACCTGAGAAGGAGCGGGTTTGTCGAATTGAAGCTGAAAAGGAATGACTCGCTCCGATTCATCGGTCTCCATTGCGATATTAGTCAGAAATTCTGCAAATTTTCTAGAAAAGATAATGCAATCAACAGAAAAATACACGTTGAAACCCTAATTGTAAATGGAGTAAGTAGTTTAGTGAAGTGAATAGATTGAGCATTTTAAGAGAAAATCCGCAAAATTAATTTGGGAAGTTCAAATGATTTTAGAGATTGAAGAAACGAGAAAGAAAATTTATGGATTAGAAGATGAAAATCAAAGCGGAGGAGAATGAAAAGAAGAGGTTTTGAAGTACCTGAAGTCAAGAACAGTGAGAATGGAAGCAGGAATTGCCCGAATAATGGAACTTAGGCGGGATTTTGGAAGGTTCTTTAACCTTCTTTATAGTTTAAAGTTTTACAATGGAATACGGCGGAGCCCTGAATAATTATCCGATCTCACTTGTCCGATTTAAAATAGGATTATAGCGTACTCTCCTCGATTTACAAATGAAAAAGTTTTAGTAAATAACGATTATTTATGTGATTTATAAATCACGGATGTGATAGGGTGAGAGATTTGAGTGATTTGCCTAATTAAAGTTGAAAAATAAAATAATTCCAACTTTAATGTTCTTTTAAAAATAATTCCCAAAATGGTGTTTATATAATAAAATAGTTTTACTGAGCTACATTTTTTTGTTTGGTAATTCCAAACCGGTAAAAGGATAAAATTGTTTTGTCAAGCAAATATACGCGTTAAACAAATTTAAAAAATCCCACAAGTCTTACAAAAAGAGTAAAATATCCCAAAAAAATACTTCAACATACAACCAAAAATCTCAATCAAGTCCAAATGTCAAAATCAATAAAGATGTTTGTCGATGATGGCGTATCCTTGTGATCTATCATAGAAAAAATGAAGTGAGTTTTTAGTGTAAAAAATAATACATTGAACATTGTAATACTTTAACATTACACATACCTTGAAGAACATGTTTTACAGTTTTACAGACTAAAAAAATTCACAATTAGAACAGTGGACTGCGGTGATTGGTATAGGTAGTGACTATGGTGGGAAGCCGGCGGTTGGTGTGGATGGCGGTTGTCGTTGGTCTCTTCAAGTCCCCTCATCAATTTTACAGATTTTTAGTTTAGGGGTTTAAGAAAACTAATAGGTTTTGAAATTGGAATTCGAATAAGTTTAGTCTTGGTTTAGTTTTGCTTGAGTGAGAATTAATAGGTTTGGAACTTCCCAAACCACAATCGAATAGATTTAGTTAATTTTTTTTCTTAATGAACACTAGTTTGGGAAATAAATTTTGGTGACCACCATTTTGGGAATTTTTTTAATTTCCAGCACTACTTAGGCAAATCATTCGAGAGATTTGTTGTTTTAATTTATCTTTTTTGATTTTGTTTATTTTAATATTATTCTTTTTGTCTTTTTATGGTGATTTACAAATCACGGTTATCGATTATGAATTTTTGTTCACAAATATTGTCCCATTTTTTTATTAAGTAAGTTCAGTTTAAATGTCTTATTTTTATTCTTAGTCATGATTTTTTTATCTAAATAACTCATATTCACACAAGTAATGACTAAAATACCCTCACTTTTACTACTCACAAAACGACCACCTTTACAATTAATTTAATCAAGGAAAATTATAAGAAACTATCTAATCTATACACCTTTTTTAAAAAAAACTACCTTATATTATTGTTATATTGTATTGTTATATTGTTTTTAAATTATGATGGGAATAATAATGTAATTCGATCCTATTCCTCATTTACTTATACAAAGTAAACCATTTAGGAATTGGAACATGTGTTGGCTTCATGTTTTGCTATGTAACTTAATTATGTTTGGAAATTCTAATATATTATTGTGCTTCTATTATTATTGTGTTATCTTATACTCCTACATTTTTGTTTAATACCATGATAAATTGTACTAAATGTTAATTTTCAAATAATTTCATTAATATATTATAGTCGTCTATATACTATAAAAATTTATCATTTTAGTTGTCAATCGATTGCTAAAACAAGCAGTAGGATTAAACGTACTATATGAGAGGGCCATGATCTTACCAAACTAAAAAACTTTTGATATTCTTAAAGCGAAAGATTGAAAGAACTACTAACATAGTGTAGCTAAGTTCGCATAAAGAATTCCTCAAAAAAAAAAAAACAAAAAAAAAAGTTAGCATAAAGAAAAGATTAATTTTCTGAGTTATTTATAAATGATAGCTTTTTTAATGAATACTTTTTTTTTTTGAAGATAAATGAATACTTATTTTGTTCTAACACAAGTAATGATCATAATACCCCCACTTATATTATTTAAAATACTCCAACCACCACCGAACAATAATTTTGAGTTGGAGGGAGTATGAAGTATTATTTAAGTTTTATTATTAAAATTGAACAAAATAAGTATTTTGGATTTAATCATTTTCAGACACAGATCCATAGCATCATAAATCTGGATGCGAATAATCTCATATTTTTAGACCCTATAAATTTAAATTTGAATCTTTTTTTTTTTAATTCTAGATTTGAATTTGAATTTGGTTTAAGGCTAAGAAAATGAATGTGAATTTGGATCTAATTGGATTTGACCTAGATTTGTAAATGGGCAGTCACGGCTGCGGGGTTGCTTTGATGCCACGCTTAACCCCGATCCAATCGGATCACCAATGACTACCCATGCATGGATGAATTAGACAAGCCCCTCAGACCAACAAAAGTTTTTTCAGTGCACTATAACTTCACTCGTGCGCATCCAATTAACTTACTCTTAAATTTATTATTCAAACCTAATTCATCCAATTAACCCGATCAGACATCTTTTCCCCATCCTCCCTCAACCCTTCCTCAATTATCACCATTCTCCCATCATATCACGTATGCAAGTATGTAGTTTGTTGCACATTAAAAAGTGTACGTGTTTATGCCAAACTCAGCTGAGTAGCCTTTATTGCATATTACTAAGTACACGTGAATCCCCAATTAAAGAAAACTCACCCTAAAATTTCGCCCACTAAAGATAATCAGTTAAAATTAGGATGTGAGACATAGAACAAGTAAAATTGAGCCTCTTAGAAGCAATTTTTGCAAATAAACAATGGTCCTTGCATTCTAAAGACATTTTTTGTTTCCATAGTGTATTTAAACAAAATGTTTTTTGTGCAAGTATATAGATCTTTATATTATATAGATGGAGTTATTCATCATCATTATATCCAATATATCTCGTTTATGAAAAATTATGAAATTAAGGTCTGAGGTGGAAAAAAAGACGACAACTCATAGTCATAAAAAAAAGTATTGCCAAAGAGTCTTTAACCCGAAAACAATATACTTGTATTTTAATATAATATGGTTCTCAATAAAAATATAAAAGATAGCAAGACAATATAAACACAACAATATACTTATATTTTAATTTAGAACTCAAATTACATAACAATGCAACAAGCAACAAACAAGAAATATAAAGTCTTCCTATTCCAAACCCTGTTACTTGGTAAAGTAACTAGGAATATATAGGATTACAAGAGCATGTAACACACAATATTATTCCCATATTAACTCAGAACCAATACATAATAATAATAATACCTAATAATAAATGAAAAGAAATAAACTGAAATCAACGTAAATTACTAGTAGCATAGCTAGAGCAATACTACTTGTTCAATATTCATTCTTTTGACTATGCGAACATTGTTGAGAGAGGGCAATTCCAACTGTTTAATAGCATTTCCAAGATCTAAAATGATCGCATTTTAAAAGTCCACAACAATAATTACCGGGTGCAAAATTACAACTCTGACCTCTTTCATTACACCCAAGAAAGTCCAAAGGACCAGCCGAAATGATTTGAGGTTGAGAAGCAAATACAATAAAAATAATAGCAAGTAAAAGTACCAAACGATCACCTTTTTTCATCAACATTTTATTTTTCACTATTAAAAAAAACACTTTTAATAAATTTAATTTACTATCGCTAATTTTTTGGTAAAAAGTTATTTTGTATGTAGATGCTATTCATCTTCGACTCTCCGCATTATATATAGCTAAAACTTGGGTAGACTCTATCATGAACGTGCTTCATTGTTAATACCACGGTTTTACGATTTTCTAATAATATATTGTGTACTTGAAAATGATTGTATTTTATAATTTGACCACGCACTTCTCATGCTTTATCATCTATTTGATCTAAAATCAGTTGGGAGATTTTATTCCAACTTAATTCATGGCACGATCAAAAGGATCACGAAGTGCCCAACCACTAAATAATAATTAGTCAAGGCCTACAATTTTTTAAACGCTTCCTACTATTATAGATGACAGATGAGTAAAATTATACGATAATTTCGTATCGTATTCGCCTCTCTTAATTTGTAGCGGATATTGTTAAGGAAACAACTCAACCAAAAGCTTAATTTAATGGTTGAGGCTCCAGAATATGTTATATACTCTAACACGCCCTCTCACACGAGAGCCCTTTGGGCTAGAAGTGTGGATGCAACACATGCTCTCCTCATACCTGGTGCAAAATATTTCACTTAAATGATTCAAACCTGTGCCCTCTTGTCACGTTGGCTTCTGATACCATGTTAAGGAACCAACTCAACCAAAAGCTTAAGCTGATGGTTGAGGCTCCAGAATATGTTACATACTCTAACAGATATTGATATGAAATCAGTGGGTAACTACTTTGACAAAAAAAAGTAAGGATATTACTTTTATTTATTACATTATATATTTTGAATAATACTTAGGTTGACAATAAATTATGTAAGAATTGCGATTTTGGGAGCAGGGGTATATTATCTGGTAGTAGGTGGTGGATATGAAAATTTTAGTTAGGTGGGTATAAGTGTGAGGAGGGCATACCCCACCCGCCCGCCTAACTTGCGATCCCTATCCACTGCCGATGTTATATTTTGTAGAGGTGAAGGTGACGATTGTCGTAGGCCCTTACACAACATGTGTTGTGTAAGTACGCCCTCTGTTCTCGTTTGATATTAATTCCCACAAGGAATATTATATATAACTAGAGAGAAATTTGTACATAATAGTTCATGTATATTTAGAAGGTAAAGTATATCCATATAAAATCTTGTTATTAGATCTTGATTATTGAATTATAGAATTTTACTCGTATTATATAATTTTGATAATTTATTATTAAATATGTATATAAAATATTCGAGCATGTATGAGGCTCGTACGAGCAAAGCACAGGTCCTCCACTCTGATCCTTCTGATCTCAAGGCTTGTTAAATAATAATATTGTTAATTGTTTCTTTACCACAGAAAGATTAATTATAAAATAGGAAAATTTGCCAAGAATAATCCCAACTATCATCCGTTGGCCAAAAATAATCCCAACTATCGATTTTTTTAATAATCCTAACTATTCATCGAATTTGCTCAAAACAGTCTCACACCCTCAATTGGGTGATATTGTAGTTGCTTCGAATTTGAGCAGGGATAATGTTTCTGATTATGATGAAAGTGATAAAGAAGGGACACATGTTGCGAATGGGCACACAGATTAGAAGAAATTCAAATGGTACTATGGGACTGTTTTGAGCAAATTCAATGAATAGTTAGGATTATTAATAAATAATCGATAGTTGGGATTATTTTTAGCCAACGGATGATAGTTGAGATTATTCTTGGCAAATTTTCCTATAAAATAAATAAAATATAAATGATATTTGGAAAACCTAATAATAAATATATAATTCTTCACTTGTTGATTTGAAACAAATTAGGTGAACTCGATCATTTTATTTGTCTAGTTTCATTTTTCAAATTAAATCATTGAGTTCTATTGATGCAATCAAGAATATGAAGATTGACGAACTATTGATAAGTTCAAGGCCCGTTTAGTGGCACAAGGCTATAGACCAAAGCACGGTATCGGTCACTTCGACAGATATGCTCTAGTTGCAAGAACAACCGCCATTCGGTTGTTGGTAACATTAGTTTCGATTCACAAATCTAGTGATTCATCAAATGGACGTGAAAACTGCATTTTTGTATGGTGAACTGATGAAGAAGTTTACATGAAACAACCCGATAGGGTTCGTTTTGAAAGGACATGAATACAAGGTGTGTAAATTGTTAAGTCATTATACGGATTAAAACAAGCACCGAAGCAATGGCATCAAAAGTTTGATGAAAAGTAATTATGTCCTTTGGATTCAAATTGAATCAAGACGATAAATTCTTTTATAGCTAGTTTGATGAGCAAGGCAACGGAGTCATTATATGTCTCTACGTTGATGATAAGCACATATTTGGTACTGATTTAGTACGGGTTCAAGAGATAAAAGATTTTTTGTCAAGTTCATTTCAAATGAAGGACATAGGGGAGGTCAATGTGATCTTAAGGATAAAGATCATAAGAGACGGCATGGAATCAAGTTAAGTTAATCTCATTACGATGAGAAAGTACTTAAAAGTTTCAACATGTTTGATGAAACTCCAATGTCGAACCCTATGGATCAACATGTCAAACTTCGTAGACATAAAAAGGAACCACTTGCGCAATTAGCGTATTCAAAGGTTATTAGATCGCTAATGTATGCGATGACTTGTACGAGATCGGATATTGTCTTTGCGGTAGCAAAGTGGAGTAGGTTTACTAGTAATCCAGGTCCGCATCATTAGAAAGCGATGAAAAGAGTATTAAATACTTGAAGGGTATATCACTTATAGTGGAGAATCCCTAAATTTAGAAGGGTATTCTGATGTAAGTTGAATCACAAATGAAGAAGAAAATTCTTCTACAAGTGGTTGAGTGTTTGTTTATGGGGGAGGTGCCATATCTTGGTCTTCCAAGAAACAAACCTGCATTGTTGTTCCACTATGGCTTCCGAGTTTATAGCGCTAGCATCTGCAGGGAAAGAAGTGAAATGGTTAAGGGATCTCATGTTTAAGATACCGATACTACCAATGCCTATATCACCGGTGGCAATTCATACGGATTGCAGGATGGCATTGGCGAAGGCTTATAGTCAAGTGTATAATGGTAAATCTCGTCATATTGCTCTTAGGCACAGCCTAGTGCAAGGATTTATCGTTAATGGGGTCATAACTCTTGATTATGTGAACAGTAAGTTCATTTTGGCTGATTTTTCACTAAAGCCATGAGTAGGGAGTCAATTGAACAAGCGTCAATTGCAATCAGATTACGTTACTAAAGTTCAATAAGAAAGTCCAATTCACGCACGATTAACGCTGTGTCTGAATTCAATGTGGTGTAATTCTTTTTGGATTTTGTAAGCAACAAGTTATAATGACCCATCGTTGCTTTGGACCGTTAATAACGAGGTAGTCGTCTATTAAAGTTCTCAAGGCCCAGAGTTGAAGAGCTCTTGGTGAATATCCATTCGCGGGGATATTTTATACATAGTGAGAACCTACCTATATAAGTTTGAAGTTTGGTCGCTTCAAGTAGTCAAGATTAACGTATAGACTATGATAAACTTATGAATAGATGTGGACACGGCCATTATAATGTGTCAGAGAAATGACAATGTGTTATTTGTTCTATGTGAACTTCATCTTCAAATGGTCAAATGTGTTATATGATTCAAATCTGCAGGGATATCACTATATCACGATCGTTTGTCAAGTGTGTTGTACTAGGTGTTAATTCAATCCGCAGGGACATTAGCATTGATGCATAGAACGTGATTTTGACATCAGTTTTAGAGAAAGAGAAAGAATGTCCTAAAGGCTCTAAATGGGGGAGGATTGTTGAGTATTTAGAGCATGTAGGACATATCCAAAAGCTTAAGGCATGTACATATACATAGACTAAGCAAAGACGTAACAACGAACCAAGATAAGGCTGCTCGGTTGACTTGCTTGTTCGAGCAACATGGTGCTTGTTCGAGCACTTCTTTGACTAAGCACATTGAGACAGTGTGTCTTTTCGTGAAACTAAGCTATGTTTCATGGAATAAAGTGTTGTTTTGAACGGATGTTTTTTTCGTGAAACTAAACTATGTTTCATGGAGTAAAGTGTTGTTATGAATAAATGTTTAACATCATTAATTGATGTATGGTTTTGGATGAATCCATATGTCACTTCAATTCTATAAATAAGTGTGAGTGCTTGTTGTTTGCTATGTATTACTTGTATCAGAAATTCTAATATATTATTGTGCTTTATTATAAACTAGATAATGTCCGTCCGATGCACGGTTTTATTAAATTTTTTGATATATTTATTTAAATAAAAAATTAAAAAATTGATGGATTTATGTTTTAACCATCTCAAAATATCCTATACTCGTTCAATAAATAACATTATAAAGATTTTATAAATAATTCAAAGAAAATGATATAAAATAAAATAATTTTATCATATATTAAAATAATATGACCTAAAAAGTAAAAAAACCAATCAATATTGATAATATTAGTCATAATTAGAAAATAAAAAAGTCAAAGCTATAAATATCAATAATAAATGCAATGACATCATCATTGTGTTTTAGAGGGAGAATTTTTATTGATATTGTGACACGTAAGCAATTTTAAAAAATGATGACATCAGCGGTATTTTGTTTTAGTATTAGTTATAGATAGATATTGTCTTGCTATCTTCCAAATCTTTGTTTAATACCATGATTCATTGTACTAAATGTTAATTTTTTAATAATTTAATTAATATATATACTAGAAAATTATCATTTTGATTATCAATAGATTGCTAAAATAACGAATTTATAAGCGCTGGCGGATTAAATGTAGTGCATGGAAATGCATGGTCCTACCAAATAAAAAAAATTGATATTAAGGAAAAATTACCAGGATTAGTAAAAAATTTTGGTTATTTTCTTACAATAATACTAATTTTTGACTAACCATGAATAATACTAATTTAGATGGTGTTTCCCTATAATTTAACTAACATATTAAAAATCAAATTATAAAAGATTATATAAAAAAATTGGTAAATTAGTTAATAAATTAAAGGTTATATTATTCTTAAAAAACCCTTAAATTAATATTATTCAAAATTTATAAATAAGAGCTCTGCAATAAGTTTTCATAACCATGCAAATATGAAGTTGTATTATTAAATCGTTTAACTCATATTCTTGTGAGATACGGTTTTTTTGAGAGATCATCTCTAATTGGGCCGACTTATAATATATTTTTTAAATTATTGTAAGTAGACATTAAGAATGATGTAAGTTGACATTTAAATATTGAAAGTAGGCATTAAGGATACGGTAAGTAAGCAGATAATATAAGTATACATTAATCTTTAATGGGTGGGGCTTAAGCTACATGTCTCAAAGAGACAATTTCTCAAGAGGGATGGTTCAAAACTAAATGTTTGGGACTTAATCATTTTAGACGCAGATAAATGGGATTATGAATTTGAATCTAAATCTAAAACTCGTATTTTTAGACTCCTTGAATATGAATTTGAATCTCATATTTTAGATTTTTGGATTTGAATGGGAATTTGGTTCTAGGCTAAGAAGATGAATGTGAAATTGGATCTAATTGGATTCCATCCAAATTTGACCTTTCTTGAGTGATGGCTGCCTTTTCCTAGCTTATGCTTAATCTCGTTTTTTTTTGTTCTAAGTTCCATGAATGTGTTATTTATAATTGTAAAAAGCCCAGTTGTATTGGACCACCGGCGACTATTTATGGATGATATAAGTTGATCCGACGTATTAACATAAGTCTCATCAGTGCATTTTAGCCTTATTCATGCGCACGCAAGAAAACATTCCAGGAGGTCGCTCATCCTAAGAGTACTTCCCACGAAGTACGCTTCACTACAAAATTCTTAGTAAATAGGCTCTCTTGAAAAAAGATGAATCTTGTTGATATTGGTAGTCTATCAATCATTTTAAAAGCTCAACGCATGGTATCATAAGACATCTAATTACTAAATTCTTTATTCTTGTATGAGTTTAATTATTTTTCTAGCGTATAGACGTTTACACTATGTTTGAATGAAGGGAAGGGAGGGGGAGGAAAGAAATGAGAAGAAAGATTGATGTGTTCCTTCGAAATCTTCTTAATGTCTAAATTGTTACATAGCAAAACATGAAGCCAACACATGTTCCTATTCCTAAATGGTTTACTTTGTATAAGTAAATTAGGAATAGGATCGAATTACATTATTATTCCCATCATAATTTAAAAACAATATAACAATACAACAATACAACACGTAATAACATCAACATATATAATAATTTCATTCTTTGATGAATCAAACATATTTATTCGAGGTGAAATAATTGTTGATTACCAATCGTAACACTTCCAAGTAGCCGCATGATCGCATTTTAAAGTTCCACAACACCAATTACCAGGTGCAAAATTGCAAGAACTGCCCTCATTTTTGCACCCAATAACTGAGTCGAACAAACCTGCCGAGGTAGTTTGAGGTTGAGAAGCAAACACTACAAAAATGATAGCAAGCAAGAGAATCAAACTAACACCCTTTTTCATCTTCAACATATTTTTTTTTGATAATCTTACTTGCTAATTAATCTCTCAAGTAGTAGAAGAAGTAGGTTATTTTGTGTGTGGATGCCATTGAACCTCGACTCTACACACTCTATATATAGTGCTAACACTTGGGTAGACTAGACTCCATCATGTGCTTGCTTCTTAATGCCTCCTAAATTGTTGGAAGTGCCCATATGATCACATTTTGTGAAGCTTCATCTTCATCTCGTTTACTTCATTTAAATAATTGTTAAACAAGATTTCTTAATTTAATGCTTGATTTCCTTTCAATGAATTATTTTAGAATGGGGAGAAACATAGTTAATTAGAGCGGGAAGTTCGTCCTTTTTCCTTGATATAATGAGGTGTTAGACTGTTTGCATTTACTAATTGTTGTTTGTTGCGTGCCTCGTTTAAAGCACCTTTTAATGCCTTTAAGCCTCGTTCAAGGCATACTTGATGTGCACATTATTGCTTTGTTTAAGACACTATGCATACACGTAACTCTTTGATCGATCACCTCATGTAGTGATCTAAACCCCAACCCATACTTCTTTACTCACCCAACTTTTTCCTCGAATGTGCAAGCAATAGAATGGATTCAAAGATGATCAAAATTATTTTGGAAGCTAGGAAAATTAGCTCTTGCACCAACATTAACATCTTCATAACTAGAAGGTCAAGAGTTTGAATATTTACTCTTCATTATTTAACATAAATATAAGATCTAATATGTTTTTGCCTTTTTTTTAACATGTTTTGAGGACTTAAATGCATTGATTTTTAAATGCATTTTTAAAATAGCCCTAAAATTACCTGCTTAGTTAATAATAATTAATTAAGTGTAAATAGATTATTTAATCTTAAGCATAATATTTTATTTTGACTGAATAAATTATTTTATCATCTTTGGACATTAGTCTAATTAAGTAATTTGGGACTAATAAAAATTGAACGTATTATTTTATTGTGACTAAGTAAATTTTTCTACAGCCATTGGATATCAATTATATTATTTTTGGGGTCAAAGTAAATTGTATGAGGAAAAATTGGATAAGAAAAACTAAATCAAATAGATTGTTTTGTGTGTGTATCATGCCACGTATGGCTATGATGTGTCTAGTGTTATGCTGCTTGGTGGCAATTTGGACACTCATCATCCATCAACAAAACCCATTCCTAGATGGATTTTTTTAGAATCATCATCTTCATCTCTATTATCATTACTCAAAAATCCCATTTGGTTCTTTCTTCAATTCGAAAATAACAAAGTGAATTGAGAGTCTTGTATTCTTTCTTTCATCCATTTCAAAGGCTTTTGTTGGGTTCAATTGAGGTATCAAGTTTATGGTTTTAATTTGGGGTTTTGATTCATATTTAAAGTTTAAGAGCTAAACATTCAGATTCTGTCTTCCGTGTTCATGGCTAATTTCGAGATAGTTCTGGCCATTTCTGGATTCTGAAGTATTCACAGGAATTGTAGAGCTCCGAGTCGTGGTCGCGTGGGCACTTAAATCGCCTTTATACGAGTTCGTATGAGAAAGTTATGACCAAAATACTAACAGGTGTTCTGATATGGTACTAATACGGGATTCTTAATGTGGGATTAGATGCTATGAAACAAATTGGGTATTCTATTAATTTAGAGTTTAAGGTTATTTATTAGGTATTTGAGATCAATTTATGGTTATTATTCGTTCTTTATTGATTGATATTGTTGACTTATGGTTCTTATTTGATTAATAAGGGTGTTGGTTCAAGTATAAATTTGGAAACATAAGTATCAATTGGGTATTAGATTAGACGATATTATTTGGTTATGATATAATTGGGTATTTGGGATTTACGATTGGTGTAAGTTTGGTCATTGGTGGTAACTAAAGCTTTTACATGTTGATGGTTGATGATGAATTGATTGGTATTTTAATGATTGATTGCTATTCATGGCCTAGGAAGGTAATCCTACAAACACTATTATCTTTTAAATTTAATTTAAGTATTTCAAAGTTCAAGTTATGTTTTATAAGGTGTGATATTACTGCCATTTATATTGAGTAAAATCCTATATTTTTGGTGTTCGAAACTTTGGAATTTGACTTTGTTTGACATTGCTTTTAATCCTTAATCAAAATTATGTTTTGTATGTCTTGAACACCATAAATGTTCTGGTGTACCAAATCATGAGATTAGATTGAAAATTGGATCACCTGTGATGCTGCTAAGAAACATTGATCAAACAGCTGGCTTATGCAATGGTACACATTTAATCGTAAATCAGTTAGGTCATCACATTATTGAGGCGATAATTTTATCAGGATGTAATAAGGGAGACAAAGTTTTTATTCCAAGCATCACACTTTCACCGTCTGATTTTTCGCGTCTTCCAGTTCGTCTAAAAAGAAGGCAATTTCCTTTGTCTCTCTGTTTTGCAATGACTATCAATAAAAGTCAAGGACAATCTCTGAAACATGTTGGATTATTTCTGCCAAAACATGTATTCAGTCATGGTCAACTATACGTTGCAGTATCTAGAGTTACAAGTAGGAAAGGACTTAAAGTCTTATTATGCGACAAAGATAACAATATTTGTACGTCAACTCATAATGTTGTCTACAAAGAAGTGTTTCAAAATTTATAATGTAATAATTTCGACATTATTTAAATTTTAATTGAACTTTTAATGTTTAAATTTAGCAATAATGTTTAAATTTTATATCGTCATTTAGTAATTTATGATTAATATATGAACTTTTAATTGAAATGTTCATTTTTTTTTATCTATATAACAATATATTTGTGAAAACCATTTGTTACATTTAATTTATATATATAACTATATATAATAATATTTTAATATGTTATTATTTATATTATGATTCATATAATGTTTCTACGCATAAGTTTATAATAAAATATATAAATTAGGTAAACAGTGCAATGGCACGGGTATCTATCTAGTATATTATAAAAAGGAAGAATTATAAGAAACTACCTAATTTATAGGCCTTTTTTCAAAAAACTACCTTATGTAAATTTTTTTGCAAACAACTACCTTATGTAATTTTTTTTGCAAAAAACTACCTAATGTAACATAAACGTTTGTGAATGACTACCAATTAACGTTTTCGTATGTTGACTGTTAACTTTAATCATTGACCAACATGTGGAGTCACGTGATCCACTTAATTCACCCTTTCTTCCTCCTTCCTCTCATTTCATATTACTTAGACCAGTCGACCAGATATTATCTCTGTCCTCCTCCCTCTCATTTCGTATCATAGCTGCTGTCCGCAGATGAATTATTTGAGAATGGATATCGTCTCCTTCTTCAGCATACCGAGCAGATTCAATGAACGATCCAAATTCTTGCTTCACAATTGGGATACTATGACTTGACTCAATAAGATCAAGATTTTCCATCGAAATGGTGCAGGCAATCAAACTCACTCACACCAATTGTGAGAATCTCTCCTTCACATCACTCTCAATTGAGTTCCCATAAACGAAGAATCCAATTATTATACGAAGAAATTCAGCTCCTCAAACCTTGTTCAATCGAACAATAAAGCTAAGGATTCAATAAAAGCAGGAATTTCACAACCTCAATCCAACAATAAAGCACCAAACCAATTCCCAAAATATTTTTCAAATTTAAGCACACCACAATACAAACATCAAGAAAAAGGCAGTAAATGGAAAAACCCAATGGAGGGCATTAAGAAAAATACCTAAATTTGTCTATTTCAGAAGCATAAATAGAAAAATCACTCAATTTTTTTTGGGGCTTTAATTGAAATGCTGAAAGATTCCAACTTAATGAGAACCCACCTCAAAAAACACCTGTAGAATTGAAAAATAACTAAAATTTCAAATTTTTTGAAGCAAAAACAAGATAATAACCCAATTCTTGATCCGGGTTTTAGTTGAAATTGCTGATATATAACTTTTTTTTCATTCAATTGAACATATTAAATTCGAAGTTAACTAAATAGATTTACTATAGTATATCCTACAAATATTTTACCTAATTTAGCTTCAAACTTAAACAAAAAAATATTAGATTTTAAATTTGATAAATATTGCTATGCCTCTTTAAACGATGACACTTGGAATTTTCCAATATTTTATAGTATTGTATGATTTTTCATTTAATTGAACATATTAAATTCGAAGTTAACTAAATAGATTTACTATAGTATATCCTACAAATACTTTACCTAATTTAGCTTCAAACTTAAACAAAAAAATATTAGATTTTAAATTTGATAAATATTGCTATGCCTCTTTAAATGATGACACTTGGAATTTTCCAAAACTTTTATAGTATTGTATGATGCCTCTTTAAATGATGACACTTGGAATTTTCCAAGACTTTTATAGTATTGTATGATTGTATGATAGAGGAATATTGACCCCAATTAATTGAAAATATAGCGGTTTATGACTCAAAACTGATAACAAAAAAATAAAAAATAAATCAAATTTGTAAAACATGTTAGATAGGTTTCGGGCCAACTTTTTAAAGTTTTTGGATCTCATGTCAATAGTTTTGAGCTATGTCTCACTAATCTTTGGTCAGACATGTTATGATTTAAGTGGTGTGACTTGAGTACTCCAAAAATAATAAATCTTATGAATTAGTATTTGGAATCCAATGTGAAAGTTTAATGGATGATTAAAAGGTGTTATTGATGATGGTGTTTAAGTGAATTAATTCATGGAGTTAAAAGAGGAATAAAAAGGCTTAAACACATATGTTGGAATATACGACATTCTTGTATAATTGATTTTAGTATACTTGTATAGTTTTAGTAAGTATACTAGATAGTTCCCGTGCGATGCATGGTTTTATTAAATTTTTCGACATGAATTACATTAATTTATATAAAGTATTAAAACTATTAATAATACATTTCAAAATCAAATTTAATACAAAAATATGTAAAATTATTTTTTAAAAGTTTAAAAGTAAAACAGTTTTGTCATGAAAATGTATTTGACTTACATAAAAATAGTCACAACCGAATTATAATAGAATTATGCATTGCATTTAATTAAGTAATCAATTGTATAAATAACAAAAAAATCCAAGAGTATTTTATGTTTTAACCATCTCAAAATATCAAATATACTAAATAGTACTCATTTAATAAATAAAATAAAAAAATATTTTATAAATAATTGAAAAAAATAATTCGTACGGTTTTTCTAATACATTAAATAATATGAGTAATAAAGTCAAAGATAAAAAGTAGTCATAAAAGCGATGACATCATCAATGAGTATTGGAGGAAGAATTTTTGTTTAGGTTGTGACACATAAGCAATTTTAAGTAGTGATGATGTCAGCAGTGTTTTGTTTTAGTAATAGTTATAGAAGTATAGTAGTATAGTAGCATATAAATAATGTAATAGGGTATAATTTTGTATGCTTTTCATTCTTCCAAAATAATGAAGTGACTTTCTCACTCTTCCTCTCTTGTTCTCTTCCATTGTTTAAGCTTCATTAGTGACTTTCCTTTCCCTCTTCTCATTTCTTCCACCATAAACTCTCAAATTTAACATAGAGTATAATAATGATAATTATGTATGTTGAATGAAGTTAATGAGGTATAACAAGAGTTTTTGAGATGCTCTTTCTATGTGCCTTGTTCGAGGCACTTGAAGAAGGGTGTACTCAGGGTCGTTTCAGAAATTTCGGTGGCCCGGGGCGAAGATATAAATTGGGGCCCTAATTCACATATACTATTTTAAAATAAAATAAAAATTAGGTAGGCAAAAAAAATCCATATTTTATTACGCATTATAATCTTTAAAAATATCAAATTTCATATAGATAAAACATTGAAATCAAAGCCTAAGCGTTCAAAATATTTCTACGAGCATTTGTAGATGCAAATTCAGTAATAATAGTTTCTACATTAATATGTTCTAACATATTTTTCTCAATACATAAAATAGCTAGACCATTTAACCTTAGCAATCTAGCATTCCTCCCAAAACTTAATAGAAAAAAAAAGATTTTGATGAATAAAATAGAATATACAAAGATGATTATATATAATTAGATGAATTTCCGATTATAATTAAAGGATAAAATTACCGTTTATCATAATCACGAAATAGAAGGAATTAATCTGCTTGAAAACTGAATTGTGATACATTTTGAAGAACAAAATCACTGACAAAAGGGGATAGAATTGAATTAATGACTTTTTTTTGGGTTAATCAAAATTCACTTAGGAAAGTGAATATTTTGGGAGAAAAATTAGGGAGGAAGAAGTTTGAATAGTGGCATTTGAAATTCTACTGAAACTCCTTTTGCTAATTGCTTAATACACTTTTTCCTTTTTTTCTTTTATTTTTTGTTATTTTTTTCATAAATAATTATTTTGGAAATTTAGGGCCTTTACTAAATCTGAAGATGAGCTTTTGGTTTGGGGGCCCAGGGCGGTCGCCCCACTTGCCCTGCCCTTGCTACGGCCCTGGGTGTACTGCTTTATTCAAGCCTTGAGATCAGAAGGATCAGAGTGGAGGACCTGTGCTTTGCTCGTACGAGCCTCATACATGCTCGAATATTTTATATACATATTTAATAATAAATTATCAAAATTATATAATACGAGTAAAAATTCTATAATTCAATAATCAAGATCTAATAACAAGATTTTATATGGATATACTTTACCTTCTAAATATACATGAATTATTATGTACAAATTTCTCTCTAGTTATATATAATATTCCTTGTGGGAATTAATATCAAACGAGAACAGAGGGCGTACTTACACAACACATGTTGTGTAAGGGCCTACGACAATCGTCACCTTCACCTCTACAAAATATAACATCGGCAGTGGATAGGGATCGCAAGTTAGGCGGGCGGGTGGGGTATGCCCTCCTCACACTTATACCCACCTAACTAAAATTTTCATATCCACCACCTACTACCAGATAATATACCCCTGCTCCCAAAATCGCAATTCTTACATAATTTATTGTCAACCTAAGTATTATTCAAAATATATAATGTAATAAATAAAAGTAATATCCTTACTTTTTTTTGTCAAAGTAGTTACCCACTGATTTCATATCAATATCTGTTAGAGTATGTAACATATTCTGGAGCCTCAACCATCAGCTTAAGCTTTTGGTTGAGTTGGTTCCTTAACATGGTATCAGAAGCCAACGTGACAAGAGGGCACAGGTTTGAATCATTTAAGTGAAATATTTTGCACCAGGTATGAGGAGAGCATGTGTTGCATCCACACTTCTAGCCCAAAGGGCTCTCGTGTGAGAGGGCGTGTTAGAGTATATAACATATTCTGGAGCCTCAACCATTAAATTAAGCTTTTGGTTGAGTTGTTTCCTTAACAATATCCGCTACAAATTAAGAGAGGCGAATACGATACGAAATTATCGTATAATTTTACTCATCTGTCATCTATAATAGTAGGAAGCGTTTAAAAAATTGTAGGCCTTGACTAATTATTATTTAGTGGTTGGGCACTTCGTGATCCTTTTGATCGTGCCATGAATTAAGTTGGAATAAAATCTCCCAACTGATTTTAGATCAAATAGATGATAAAGCATGAGAAGTGCGTGGTCAAATTATAAAATACAATCATTTTCAAGTACACAATATATTATTAGAAAATCGTAAAACCGTGGTATTAACAATGAAGCACGTTCATGATAGAGTCTACCCAAGTTTTAGCTATATATAATGCGGAGAGTCGAAGATGAATAGCATCTACATACAAAATAACTTTTTACCAAAAAATTAGCGATAGTAAATTAAATTTATTAAAAGTGTTTTTTTTAATAGTGAAAAATAAAATGTTGATGAAAAAAGGTGATCGTTTGGTACTTTTACTTGCTATTATTTTTATTGTATTTGCTTCTCAACCTCAAATCATTTCGGCTGGTCCTTTGGACTTTCTTGGGTGTAATGAAAGAGGTCAGAGTTGTAATTTTGCACCCGGTAATTATTGTTGTGGACTTTTAAAATGCGATCATTTTAGATCTTGGAAATGCTATTAAACAGTTGGAATTGCCCTCTCTCAACAATGTTCGCATAGTCAAAAGAATGAATATTGAACAAGTAGTATTGCTCTAGCTATGCTACTAGTAATTTACGTTGATTTCAGTTTATTTCTTTTCATTTATTATTAGGTATTATTATTATTATGTATTGGTTCTGAGTTAATATGGGAATAATATTGTGTGTTACATGCTCTTGTAATCCTATATATTCCTAGTTACTTTACCAAGTAACAGGGTTTGGAATAGGAAGACTTTATATTTCTTGTTTGTTGCTTGTTGCATTGTTATGTAATTTGAGTTCTAAATTAAAATATAAGTATATTGTTGTGTTTATATTGTCTTGCTATCTTTTATATTTTTATTGAGAACCATATTATATTAAAATACAAGTATATTGTTTTCGGGTTAAAGACTCTTTGGCAATACTTTTTTTTATGACTATGAGTTGTCGTCTTTTTTTCCACCTCAGACCTTAATTTCATAATTTTTCATAAACGAGATATATTGGATATAATGATGATGAATAACTCCATCTATATAATATAAAGATCTATATACTTGCACAAAAAACATTTTGTTTAAATACACTATGGAAACAAAAAATGTCTTTAGAATGCAAGGACCATTGTTTATTTGCAAAAATTGCTTCTAAGAGGCTCAATTTTACTTGTTCTATGTCTCACATCCTAATTTTAACTGATTATCTTTAGTGGGCGAAATTTTAGGGTGAGTTTTCTTTAATTGGGGATTCACGTGTACTTAGTAATATGCAATAAAGGCTACTCAGCTGAGTTTGGCATAAACACGTACACTTTTTAATGTGCAACAAACTACATACTTGCATACGTGATATGATGGGAGAATGGTGATAATTGAGGAAGGGTTGAGGGAGGATGGGGAAAAGATGTCTGATCGGGTTAATTGGATGAATTAGGTTTGAATAATAAATTTAAGAGTAAGTTAATTGGATGCGCACGAGTGAAGTTATAGTGCACTGAAAAAACTTTTGTTGGTCTGAGGGGCTTGTCTAATTCATCCATGCATGGGTAGTCATTGGTGATCCGATTGGATCGGGGTTAAGCGTGGCATCAAAGCAACCCCGCAGCCGTGACTGCCCATTTACAAATCTAGGTCAAATCCAATTAGATCCAAATTCACATTCATTTTCTTAGCCTTAAACCAAATTCAAATTCAAATCTAGAATTAAAAAAAAAAAGATTCAAATTTAAATTTATAGGGTCTAAAAATATGAG
This sequence comes from Amaranthus cruentus, assembly GCA_019425755.1. NCBI lineage: Eukaryota > Viridiplantae > Streptophyta > Magnoliopsida > Caryophyllales > Amaranthaceae > Amaranthus > Amaranthus cruentus. The sequence goes on along the minus strand of CM033459.1, from coordinate 1,586,250 downwards.
ATTATTCGCATCCAGATTTATGATGCTATGGATCTGTGTCTGAAAATGATTAAATCCAAAATACTTATTTTGTTCAATTTTAATAATAAAACTTAAATAATACTTCATACTCCCTCCAACTCAAAATTATTGTTCGGTGGTGGTTGGAGTATTTTAAATAATATAAGTGGGGGTATTATGATCATTACTTGTGTTAGAACAAAATAAGTATTCATTTATCTTCAAAAAAAAAAGTATTCATTAAAAAAGCTATCATTTATAAATAACTCAGAAAATTAATCTTTTCTTTATGCTAACTTTTTTTTTTGTTTTTTTTTTTTTGAGGAATTCTTTATGCGAACTTAGCTACACTATGTTAGTAGTTCTTTCAATCTTTCGCTTTAAGAATATCAAAAGTTTTTTAGTTTGGTAAGATCATGGCCCTCTCATATAGTACGTTTAATCCTACTGCTTGTTTTAGCAATCGATTGACAACTAAAATGATAAATTTTTATAGTATATAGACGACTATAATATATTAATGAAATTATTTGAAAATTAACATTTAGTACAATTTATCATGGTATTAAACAAAAATGTAGGAGTATAAGATAACACAATAATAATAGAAGCACAATAATATATTAGAATTTCCAAACATAATTAAGTTACATAGCAAAACATGAAGCCAACACATGTTCCTATTCCTAAATGGTTTACTTTGTATAAGTAAATTAGGAATAGGATCGAATTACATTATTATTCCCATCATAATTTAAAAACAATATAACAATACAACAATACAACACGTAATAACATCAACATATATAATAATTTCATTCTTTGATGAATCAAACATATTTATTCGAGGTGAAATAATTGTTGATTACCAATCGTAACACTTCCAAGTAGCCGCATGATCGCATTTTAAAGTTCCACAACACCAATTACCAGGTGCAAAATTGCAAAAACTGCCCTCATTTTTGCACCCAATAACTGAGTCGAACAAACCTGCCGAGGTAGTTTGAGGTTGAGAAGCAAACACTACAAAAATGATAGCAAGCAAAAGAATCAAACTAACACCCTTTTTCATCTTCAACATATTTTTTTTTGATAATCTTACTTGCTAATTAATCTCTCAAGTAGTAGAAGAAGTAGGTTATTTTGTGTGTGGATGCCATTGAACCTCGACTCTACACACTCTATATATAGTGCTAACACTTGGGTAGACTAGACTCCATCATGTGCTTGCTTCTTAATGCCTCCTAAATTGTTGGAAGTGCCCATATGATCACATTTTGTGAAGCTTCATCTTCATCTCGTTTACTTCAATTAAATAATTGTTAAACAAGAGTTCTTAATTTAATGCTTGATTTCCTTTCAATGAATTAGAATGGAACTAAGGGAGAAATATAGTTAATTAGAGTGGGAAGTTCGTCCCTTTTTACCTGATCTAATGAGGTGTTAGGCTGTTTGCATTTGCTATTTATTGTTTATTGCGTGTCTCGCTTAAAGCATCTTTTAAGGCCTTTAAGCCTCGTTCAAGGCATAATGTGCACATTATTGCTTTGTTTAAGGCACTATGCATACACGTAACTCTTTGATCGATCACCTCATGTAGTGATCTAAACCCCAACCCATACTTCTTTACTCACCTAACTTTTTCCTCGAATGTGCAAGCCATAGAATGGATTCAAAGATGATCAAAATTATTATGGAAGCTAGGAAAATTAGCTCTTGCACTAACATTAACATCTTCATAACTAGAAGGTCAAGAGTTTGAATATTTACTCTTTTTATTATTTAACATAAATGTAAGATCTAATATGTTTTTGAATGCATTTTCGAATGGATTGAATTGCAAATAATTATTCATGATTCAATATACATCTCGCTAATTTAGTTAGAATTATTATTATTATTATTATTATTATTATTATTATTATTATTATTATTATTATTATTATTATTATTATTATTAATATTATTATTATTATGATTATGATTATTATTATTATTAGGAAAAATTAACTACAATAATTCAAAATATTCATGATTTTCCTACAATAATTCCACCTATGATTAACCATGAATAATCACAACTTTGAGGGGTATTTTCCTAGAGTAAACTTGGGTAATCCGATGACCTGCTATAGTAGGTAATTCACCAAAAAAATAAATTAAGTATTAATTTAAAATTAGAAAATATTTTTGAAAATTAACATAAAATATTCTAAAAAATGAACAAAATCATAAATTTTATATGAATATTTTTTAAAGATTTTTTTCGATATTTTATTTTAATTTATCTTTTTTTAAAAAAGTAAACTTGCTATAGTAAGTCATCCAATCACCGGGTTTACTCTAGAAAAATTCTCCTCAAAGTTGGGATTATTCATGGTTAATCAATAGGTGAGATTATTGTAGAAAAATCATGAATAATTTGGATTATTCTAGGTAATTTTTCCTTTATTATTATAGGATAGAAAGACTATGTGAGAATGAGATTAAAGATCATTTTTGAAAAATGATATTTATTATCCAAATATAAGACAAGATACATTTTCATACTAGGTGGGATTCATTCCCATGAGCTTGTCAAAAAAGTCGTAATCCGATTTAATAAGAATTAAGAATTAATAGTAGGATTGATTATCTTAAATGTGGGAGGTTAGAACTTTCCTTTACAGAAAAATGACGTTAAGTACTGATTATTCATTTAAGCGAATTTGAGGAGCAAATCAAGGAAATCATATGCGTTATCATCAACAGAAGAGCTAAGCATGCATAATAATAATAATGAAATCTAATATAAAAATCATGCCATGATTCTCGTGGCATTAAAATTAAAATTACAATATTTAATATTATCACAAATTTATTAATTAAGGTAACATGGCTAATACCTTAAATCCAACGAAAAATCTAATTTATATTAAGAGACAAGTGTAATCTTTTGATCAAAATATTTAGATATATCTTATGCATCTGGCGCATAAGTTTACTCATTCTCTTACTTTATTAATTTAAAGTTCCGTTTGGTTAGTGATATTAAATGGCGGTAATGAGAATGATTTATAGATTTCATCAAAACTTCTGTATCGTTCCCATGGCAATGAAACTTTAACCAAAAAAAAGTTTTTTATTTACAAATTTTCATTAACACCTAATACCACCTCTCTCAATGGTAATGAATTGGAATGAATTTTATGAAAAAATGAATTGATTGAAGTTGCACAAGCATGACCATTAATTAAGGTAATCAAGAGATTTTTCAACCTACTTACACTTATTTTTCATTTCCATTACTACTGTTTATTACCACCTACCAAACGACGGTAAGCGTTCAAAACCAATTTTTGGTTTGGAGATTTTAGAGATTCATAAATTAAGAAAAGAGAAATAATATGATAATTAAGGAAAAGGAGAGGCAAAAAAATTGTCAAATAATAATCTGAATATTTTACATCTTACGGCAACTTTAGTGTGGATTATACACAAAATAAAATAGAAAAACTATGCATTAAATGCATAGGTTAGAAAAATTGTTATAGTTTTTAGAATTATGATCCTTCAGTGTCAAGGAACCAACTCAACCAAAAACTTAAGTTGATGGTTGCGATCTCAGGATATATTATATACTCTAGTTAACACGCCCCTCACACGAGAGCCTATTGGGCTAGAAGTGCGGATGTGCATATGCGCTGAATATTACACTTTAAATGAGGGGTGGTTGAGATTCGAACCCGTAATGTGGAAGATTATATTCAGAATTGCCATATCTCATACACAATGATCGTAGTTTTGTTAATTTTGAATTATTTTTGGTTAAAGTTGTTATGTGTTAACTTTTATCTCTGATGTAGATGTCGTATGACTCTTTATTAATAAATCAGGTATTATTCTTAAAAAAAGACTACCCTATAGTTAAAATAACGTGTAGTATAAAAGAAGTGTTAGAACAAATACAAAGCAGATCACGTGATGTTAGCTTCATGAATTAAATTTGTGATTGTTATTCTTTATATATTGAATATTGCACGCAGCATACGTAATTAAGCAATATTTTAATACAAATTCTTGTGAGAGACGGTCTTTTTGAGAGACCATCTCTAATTGGGTTGACCCATTAGGGAAAATGTAAAATAAATGTAGGAAATAAACTTTAATGAATTGGGCCTGAGAGACGTCTCTCAGAAAGACGGTCTCTCATAGATTTCATTTTCATCATGATTCATGTCATGCCCTAATGCTGAGGGCGCGCATGAATCGCCTTGATCAGTTCCTCAAATTCGGTGGTATGAATAATCATTCCAGTATTAGTTTCTCAATGAGGAGTATATGCCTGGATTGAATGTACATAAATATTTAAGGGATATATAAATACAAAAAGCAAAGTAAGAAAATAAAGTTAGTTAGTTAAATACAGGACCGTCTTAGATATTTTTGGGCCCTAGGCGAATTATCATTAAAGGCCCCCCATTATTACAGTAACGGTTTTTTCGGAGCCTCACAAGAAATGCTATCTATAAATGTATACAATATTTGAGTTTTTTTCTCTCACAAAAAGTGAATAAATGATCAAATATTAAACATAATTATGGACGGAGCCACGGAGGGATTAGTAAATTGACCCTTTTAAATTTTAATAGTTAAAGTACGTCTTATTAACTCTTGTAAATGAAAGTTTAAACCATGAGAATACATATTGTATTAAACCATATATATATCAAAATGAGCAGCATTTGATATTTTCTTCTGAGTACTTTAGTAAATCAATGTGTTGTGTAGAAAAGTCGAGAAATAAGTAATTTTTATCATATTTTAACAACAATAACACAATGAAGTAAAATTTTAACAAGCTAAGTTGAAATTCCAAACTAAAATGAACTGTTTGAGGTCAAAGCTCTAGATAACAATTAAAAAAATCTTTGTAGACTCCGATATTGCATTACGTCGAAGCTAACTAAGTTGTAAACAATAAATCATCCTCTTTATTTATTTATTTTTTTAGTTTACTCTCATTTTACCTTTTTTATAATTATAATTTAAATTATTTTTTTGCATCTCAAATTACCTTTTTTTCCATTAAATTGACCTTTTAACCCTATAAAATATTTACTCTTAATTCAAACGTCATAAAAACTTCAAACCTCCGAATAATTTATCCTCATACGAATGCGATCTTAATTAATTCTTAAAATGCCCATATGTCTCATGAATCCATTAATTATGATTAATTATTTGCAGTTCAACCCATTATAAATTCATTCAAAATATATGCTGTTAATTATAACTCTAATATAATTTATACTTCATCCGTTTTCAAATGTTCTTCCCATTTACTTTTTGCACAGTTTTCAAAGTAAATTTTGAGCATTAATAACTCTAAATACGTATTATAAAAATTTTTAAAAAATATATAATAAAAAAGTATACATTAAGACGAATCTAACGAGATCTCACATGGATATATTTACCATCGATATATGTCTTAAAAATCTTAATCAAATTTCTCTCTTCAAAATAGAATATTCTAAACGGGAAGAACATTCGAAAACGGAGGGAGTATAATTTATTCCATCACTGGCCTAACATGGTGAAGAAATTGAGGGGCAAAAACGTACACCTAAATTAATTTTAGTTATAAAGAGGTTAATTTTGCCGTTAAACTAACCATTACCCAATGCTATCATAATTAGTTTTGACCTAGTGTATATAACAAAAAAAGTTTTAAATTAATTCTTTACGTAAATAAAAATTGTACATTATTAAATAAATTGATTTACTATAGTCTATTATAATTTGATACCTAGTAATTATAAATCTTTTTGCACCGAAAAAATATGAGACATTTGCCAATAAATGTTAACCCGCCGCTAGTAATATATAATTCTAAAAGCTATTATCATCTACATAATTGGGAGTGTTTGGTAAAATCGTTTATTGAACAATTTTAACTTATTTTGACAAAAAAGGATGGTTGAGTCAGAGTGGCATCTAATGCTAATATTTGATATATTAGCTGGTTGAAACAATTTGCTATTAGAAAAAACATTGTTTTTAACAAGTTGCTCATAATAATCGTATGTTCAAAATCAGTCATTTTATTGTTTGTCCAACACCACATTGTATGATGGAAAAAGGGTCGCTCCTCCCGCTCTAACTATGTTTCTTCCCTAATTCAATTCTAAATAATTTATTAAATGAAATCAAGCATTAAATTAAGAAATCTTGTTTAAGAATTATTTAAATGAAGTAAACGAGATGAAGATGAAGCTTCACAAAATGTGATCATATGGGCACTTCCAACAATTTAGGCAGGCATTAAGAAGCAAGCACATGATGGAGTATAGTCTACCCAAGTGTTAGCACTATATATAGAGTGTAGAGTCGAGGTTCAATGGCATCCACACACAAAATAACCTACTTCTTCTACTACTTGAGAGATTAATTAGCAAGTAAGATTATCAAAAAAAAATATGTTGAAGATGAAAGAGGGTGTTAGTTTGATTCTCTTACTTGCTATCATTTTTGTAGTGTTTGCTTCTCAACCTCAAACTACCTCGGCAGGTTTGTTCGACTCAGTAATTGGGTGCAAAAATGAGGGCAGTTCTTGCAATTTTGCACCTGGTAATTGGTGTTGTGGAACTTTAAAATGCGATCATGCGGCTACTTGGAAATGTTACAATTGGTAATCACCAATCCACCCCAATAACAAAGTTCATTTGCTAAACTAAATAAGTTATAGCACTTTTTTATGTTATTGTGTTGTTTTTAACTATTAAATATTATCCTTTCCTAGTTTACTCTACAAAGTATGTTAGGAGTAGGAGGACTTAATATTTGTTTCTTGTTGCTTTAATTTGCAATGTAACTTGTGTTGAAAAATTTAATATGATATGATGTATTGTTGATTAATTGTGTTTAATTTTATTGTCACATTATCTTCTCGTACCACTTCAAATTCAAATAACTTTTGATTGTCTACTTCATATAACAAAATATTATCTTGTATTGGAGAAAATTGAGGGAAAGAAAGAGGAGAAAAAGCGAGGGTATGAAATCAAATGAAAGGACTTATTCACATTCTAAACGATACAATTTAGACATTAAGAAGATTTTGAAGGAACACATCAATCTCTCTTCTCATTTCTTTCCTCCCCTCCCTTCCCTTCATTCAAACATAGTGTAAACGTCTATACGCTAGAAAAATAATTAAACTCATACAAGAATAAAGAATTTAGTAATTAGATGTCTTATGATACAATGCGCTGAGCTTTTAAAATGATTGATAGACTACCAATATCAACAAGATGCATCTTTTTTTCAAGAGAGTCTATATACTAAGAACTCTGTAGTAAAGCGTATTTGGTGGGAAGTAATCTTAGGATGAGCGACCTCCTAGGATATTTTCTTGCGTGCGCATGAATACGATTGAAGTGCACTGATGAGACTTATGTTAATACGTCGGATCAGCTTATAACATCCATAAATAGTCGCTGGTGGTCCAATACAACCGAGCTTTTTACAATTATAAATAACACATTCATGGAACTTAGAACAAAAAAAGAGATTAAGCATAAGCTAGGAAAAGGCAGCCATCACTCAAGAAAGGTCAAATTGGATGGAATCCAATTAGATCCAATTTCACCTTCATCTTCTTAGCCTAGAACCAAATTCCCATTCAAATCCAAAAATCTAAAATATGAGATTCAAATTTCATATTCAAGGGGTCTAATAAAAATACGAGATTTAGATTTAGATTCAGATTCAAATTTATAATCCCATTTATCTGCTTCTAAAATGATTAAGTCCCAAACATTTAGTTTTGAACGATCCTCTTGAGAAATTGTCTCTTTGAAAGACGTATCTTAAGCCCCACCCATTAAAGATTAATGTCTATTTATATTATCCTAAATGCTTACTTACCGTATCCTTAATGCCTACTTTCAATATTCAAATTTCAACTTAAATCTTCTTAATGTCTATTTACAATAATTTAAAAAATAATATATTATAAGTCGGTTCAATTAGAGATGATTTCTAAAAACACCATTTCTCACAAGAATTTGTGTTCAACGATTTAATAATACAACTTCATATTTGCATGGTTATGAAAACTTATTGCAAATAGGTTCACTTGAGATCACATAAAAATGACAATCGTTTTCATTTGTTGACCTAGGCAGTAGGCACTTAGCTATTGTTACAAGTTACAACAAAGTATGAATAACTTCAATTTCGAGAGTTTTTTTCTAGAATAATAATAAATTACCTAATTTTTTATCATATAATCTCTTATAATTTAATTTTTAACATGTTAGTTATGTTTTAGAGAAACACCCTTTAAGTTAATATTATTCATAATTAGTCAAAAGTTGTATGAATAATTAGTCAAAAGTTGTATTATTGTAAGGAAATAACAAAAAAATTGTATTATTTTCGATAATTTTTCCTCAATATCAATTTTTTTTTAATTTGGTAGGACCATGACCCTTCCATGCACTACATTTAATCCGCCGGTGCTTATAAATTCGTTGTTTTAGCAATCTTTTATCTAGTATATGTATTAATTGACAATCAAAATGATAATTTATCTAGTATATATAGATATTAATAAAATTATTTAACATTAATATTTAGTACAATTTAACACGGTATTAAACAAAAATATGGAAGATAGCAAGACAATATTTATAATAAAGCACAATAATATATTAGAATTTCTGATACAAGTACATAACAAAGCAACAAGCAACAAATAATTCCTATTTCGAAACTTCATAGCAAAGCAACAAGCAACAAATAATTCCTATTCCGAAATCAATTACTTCTTAAAAGTAAATTAGGAATAGGATTACATTATAATTATTCCCATCATAATTTGAAAACAATACAACAACAGAACAACACAACACGTAATAACATAATATAACAATTTTATTCTTTGATGAATCAAACATATTTATTGGAGGTGTAATAATTGGTGATTACCAATCGTAACACTTCCAAGTAGCGGCATGATCGCATTTTAAAGTTCCACAACACCAATTACCAGGTGAAAAATTGCAAGAATCGCCCTCATTTTTACACCCAGTTATTGAGTCGAACAAACCTGCCGAGGTAGTTTGAGGTTGAGAAGCAAACATTACAAAAATGATAGCAAGTAAGAGAATCAAACTAACACCCTTTTTCATCTTCAACATATTTTTTTTTGATAATCTTACTTGCTAATTAATCTCTCAAGTAGTAGAAGAAGTAGGTTATTTTGTGTGTGGATGCCATTAAACCTCGACTCTACACTCTCTATATATAGTGCTAACACTTGGGTAGACTACACTCCATCATGTGCTTGCTTCTTAGTGCTCCTAAATTATTGGAAGTGCCCATATGATCACATTTTGTGAAGCTTCATCTTCATCTTATTTACTTCAATTAAATAATTGTTAAACAAGATTTCTTAATTTAATGCTTGATTTCCTTTAATGAATTATTTTAGAATGGATTCAGGGGATAAACATTGTTAATTAGGGGTCGCTTGGATTGAGGGTAAATATTTAAGGGATAATAAAAGTTAAAGTAGGAATTTAAGGTTAGTTAGGTAGGTGATTAAAGGAATTTGATTGTTGGGGAAATGGAAGAATGAATTAGAAGGTAATGAAAAAATAGAGAAAATAGCAATAAGTTCCCTTATTTTGGGGTATAAATTTACCCTAGGGGGAGGTGGGGGAATTCTTTACCTCCAAATGAGTGAAATCAAACTCTTTTTCTATTCATCATTTTTAATCTACTCCTATTCTACCTCTATCACAATTATTTCAATAACTTCATTTGCATATCTAATTACCTTTGTTACATTAGTTTGACTTTTTTTACTATCTTAAATATTTACTCTCAATCCAAGCGACCCTTTAGAGTGGAAAGTTCGACCCTTTTTCCCTGATATAATGGGATGTTGGGCTGTTGTTTGCTGCGTGCCTCGTTTAAAGCACTTTTTAAAATTTTAGCATACTTAATGCGCACATTATTGCCTTGTTTAAGGCACTCTGCATACATGTAACTCTTTGATCGATCACCTTATGTCGTGATCCAAACCTCAACCTCTCATACTTCCTTACTCACCCAACTTTTTCCTACAATTTGCAAGCCATAGAATGGATTCTGAGACAATTAACGTCTTCCTAACTAGAAGGTCAAGAGTTCGAACATTTAGTCTTTTTATTGCCTTTTATTTAACCATGTTTCGAGTATTTAAATGCATTGATTATTAAATGAATTTTTAGTGGATTGAATTGCAAATAATTATTCATGATTCAACATATATCACACCAATTTAGATAGAATTAATTATTATTATTATTATTTTATGATACAAAGACTATGATGAGAATGAAATTAAAGATAATTTTTGAAAAATGATATTTATTATCCAAATAAGACAAGATACATTTTCATACTAGGTGGGATTCAATCCCATGAGCTTGTCAGAAAAGTCGTTCTTACATTAACTGAGATAAAACCCGATTTAATAAGAATTAATAGTAGGATTGATTTTATGTTAAATGTCAGGAGGTTAGAACTTTCCTTTACAGAAAAATGACTTTAAGTACTGATTATTCATCTAAGCGAATTTGAGGTGTAAATCAAGGAAATCATATGCGTTATCAACAGAAGAGCTAAGCATGCATAATAATAATAATAATAATAATAATGATATCTAATATAAAAATCATGCCATGATTCTCGTGGCATTAAAATTAAAATTACAACATTTAATATTATCACAAATCAAAGAAACTTTTTTTAGACCCATTAAGGACCCTAGACCCATCTGATTCGGAGGGTCTGAGTCTGAAAATTTTGAACCCTTTGGATACGAATCCGGGTCTGGATCTCAAAAAATTAAAAGGGTTCGGGTCCGAATCTGGTTGGACCCACTCCAGACCCGCCCCATGACCATCCCCACTCTTAGGCCTTGACTAATTAATTAGTGGTTGGGCACTTGGTGATCCTTTGATCGTGGAACAAATTAAGTTGGAATAAAATCTCCCATCAAATCGATATGAGCACGACAAACAATTAAAATAAAGCATTTCGTGTGTTCATTCCATGATACATACTTAATTCTTTAATTTGTATCATGTATATAACAGACAATGATGATAAAGCTAGCATGAGAAGTGGTCAAATAATTAAACTCCAATCAATTTCAATATACATAATATATTATTTAAAAATCGTAAAACCGTGTGGCATTAACATTAACAATGAAGCATGCACGCACGTACATGATGAAGTCTACCCAAGTTTCAGCTATATATAATGCGGAGAGTCGAAGATGAATAGCATCCACGCACTAAATTACTCAATTACCAAAGAATTAGCGACTTAATTAACCTTATTACAAGTGTTTGTTTGTAGTATCATAGTGAAAAAAAATGATGAAAAAGGTTGATCGTTTGGTACTTTTACTTGCTATTATTTTTATAGTATTTTCTTTTCAATCTCAAACCATCTCGGCTGGTCCTTTGGACTTTCTTGGGTGCAACAAAAGAAACCAGGCTTGTAATTTTGCCCCTGGTAATTTTTGTTGTGGATCTTTAAGATGCGATCATTTTGCAACTTGGAAATGCTATTAAACAGTTGGAAGTGCCGCCAACAATGTTCTTATATGGTCAAAAGAATGAAGATTGAAAAAGTAGTATTGCTCTATATGCTACTAATCGTTTTACTTTGCTTTCAGTTTATTTCTTTTCGTTTATAATTTTTACGTATTCATTCTAATTATCATGAGATGAGATATAATAATATTGTGTGTTGCCTGCTCTTGTAATTCTATATATTTCTAGTTACTTTTCCAGTAATAGGGTTTGGAGCAGGAAAACTTTAATTCTTATTTGTTGCGTGTGCTTTGCTATGTAATTTGTGTTGAAAATTAAAATATAATTATATAAGTACATTTGTTATGTAATTTTCTTTATCTTTTGATAATTGATCATAATAATAAGCACACCGATCCCTAAATTAGTTTCGTTTAATTTTTTATTGAAAATTAAATTTAATTTTAAAACCCAAATTAATTTTAAGTGAAAATAATATCAAATCCAATTGGATTGAAGGGTCACAGGTTCGGCTGCTCAAATCTTGTCTATCTCTCAATTCATACGAAAATTTATCTACTCCTCAAATTTGCTAATTTAAATGTAAATGTTTTGATGAAAGCCTAATATCCATATCATTAATTTTAAGACACCCTTCCTAATTTGATGAATCCATCATTTATTTTAGTTTAATTAAGCTGTAATGGGTTGAGACTGAGTAGACGTCTCTCAAAAAGGCAGTCTCTCAATAGACTTGCTGATTTATTAATTGTAATTTTTAATCTATAAATAAATATTTAAAAAGGGATTAAAAATCAAATCGTTGTAAAATACAATTGCAAATTCAATTTTAAAATCAATATTACAAATTGCAAAAGCAAAACAAAAGGGAAAAAAACTGCAATTTTGGGATGCCAACCCAAACGGCCAAACCGAACCGATTTTAGTTTAGTTTAGGGTTTAAACCAAAGTTCAATTCAATTAGTTTTCTAAAGAAAACAAACAAATGATCATTTTCCATCGTAACCAACTCAATCAAAAACTAATGTTCGAAAATTTCTAGGATATGTTATTATATTTTATCAATTCCTTCTTACGAGAAATTGGACATACACTACATGTTCTTCGCATACATGCATGACGCTATTGATTCTACTTACGAGGGGTGAATAAAATTTAAATCAATGTTCCTTCAATATATTGTTTTCTAATACAATTTGAAATAATTAAGTAATGATTTGAACTTGCATTGTGTTGCGATTATTTTATTTTATATTCATTCTTTTTAACCTTATTTACACAATTTTAATGTCTCTATTATTTCTTAATATATGTGTAATTTTCAGCATAAGAAGGCTCCAATAGAAAAACTAATTTATCAATTGTAAATTTTAATCAATATAAAAGTATTTAATAAGAGATTAAAAATAAAACCGTTGCAAAATACAAATGAAAATTCAATTTTAAAATCAATATCACAAATCACAAAACAAAAATTTCTAAATAATACGTGTGATTTGTAAATAACGACAAAAAGACAAAAAAAATAATATTAAAATAAATAAAATAAAAAAAATAAATTAAAACACCAAACCTCTATCACATTTCCTACCACATATAGGTAATTTCCTAACCTCACGAATCGTTATTTACTTAGACTTTCTGTATGCAGAACTCAAATCAAAATTAAAAGAAAAAAACCCCTGCAGTTTTGGGATGCAAAACCAAACCGAACCGATTTTAGTTTAGTTTAGGGTTTAAACCAAAGTTTAACTCAATTCTCAAACTTTCAACAACCACAAACTTACGGTATCATTGATCATCTTTTTTTTTCCCAAATTTACATGTTTGTTGTTTCCGATAATCCCTTTCTTTAATTTTACCATTAACAGTAATCTTTTCGATTTCATTTTCTGCTAATCTTAATGCCCACTAAAACTATGTTGAATTATTGATTGATTAACCATTGATGATTGAACAATTAGCATTCCTTTTGAAGTTCTTCAATTTGGCCCAGTAATATTTGATTTAGTATTGTTGTATGGAGTTTTCACCTATAATTGTTTGGAATTTAAGAATACTCGAATTGGGTTATGCCACCAGTTAGCTAATTTGTACTTAATTCTTCTTAATTTTAGTGTAATTACTGATATTTAATTGAAAACTTTTGTTCTTTATCGGCTGAACTTTTCAGATTTTCTGCTTTCTTTTGCAAGATGTTGGGTTGGAAATTGTGTTGCTAATGCTATTATGCATATGTACTTGGTGGTTAATGTGATTTTTTTTTTGAAATAATTAATTAATAATTTAAATTGAAATCGCGTTATATTCGATTATACTGTAACTAGATAGATTCCCGTGATAAGCACGGTTTATTAATTATTTAAATAAACAATTATTAATATTATATATGTAATTAATTATTATATGAATTTTAAATCAGTGTTTTATAACAACGATATGATGCTCGGTAATATAAAAAATAAAAGAAAAAAACATTATAATAAAAATAAGTAGATAAAATAAATAACAAAATTATCATTAAAAAATATATTTCACCTGCAAGTGTTCTCATCGCCATTAGCGCATAAATATCCAATCTGAAATTAAAATTAATTGAAATAAACTAAGTAGTAAAATTGTGAGAGAAAATTTTTCTTATTATAGTGATATATGTCCAAATCTTCTATTGCTTCTATAATATCCCGTTAATTTTCGATTAAATTTTTTTCGGTTATTATATGAGTATGTCATATAATAATATTTTATGACTTGTGAGCATTTGATATTTAAAAATATTAACGGGTTGCTCTTTAGTTTCTATTAGGATAAAATTTATATTATAATAATAATAATAATAATAATAATAATAATAATAATATAAAATTTACCTTGCCAAAATAATAATAATAATAATAATAATAATAATAATAATAATATCTTGTCGATCTTTTTTATGGCACGTTGATTTTACCAAAAGTTCTGGAGGTAACATCAGTTGGTCTAAGGTCTGCTAACCGAAGAGTATTGACCTAAGGATTCGAAACCTTGATGTATGGAATCTAGTGTCTGTGGGCAAGGTTGCTTGATATATCAGTTCAATGCAGGAGTCCCTATGGATCAAATGGATGCACGAAGTTTACACGAAAGGTGCTGATTGGATGCTCTTCAACCCTTTCATAACGGTTAATTGGGTAGTTGGGCTCCGAAGAGACTCTGCTGTGTAAAGTTTCAATTAAGTGAGTGGATGTGCAGGCAGAACCAGGGATAAATTGGTTTAAATGGGTGTACGTTTGCATAATGTGCAATGTTGCACCCGAGTCTATTGATCAATGATCATATCTTTTTTCAATGTACTTTCAGCATACATTGTTTGCAGTTTTGGAGCAGTGACTAGCTATTCGAATCCCTCATGTTCTACACAGACTTGCTTTCAAGAAATGAAATGGTCCTAGATTCCGTAGATCCCTGATCCTCATCAGTATTTGCAGCCTTACCTATATGGTCTAACGAACCTGGAATAAAGCTTTTTTTTTTTTGAAGATCCGGAATAAAGCTATTTGAATGATAAGTATGAACACTGTTGTTGTTGTTACTAAAAAGATCCTCTAGGAAGTGAGGTGTCAAACTTTAAATCGTGAGTGATTACTTTAAATTTATAATTAATCCCTTTACAACTTTAAATGTACATTCAATCATTCCAATAAAAATTGTCTCACCATAACTATATCATTTGAATTTTTTTTTTAAATTTTCGATACACAATTATTTTATTTTGATTGTCTATATTTTCCATTTTTTAGCATGGGCTAAATGAACTTTGGAAAACTTGGCCCATCATATAATAGACCCAATGAAAACCCGTCTATTTGGGAATTGGGATAACTCAATCAAATCTTCATCTCTATGCCAATTGCCAGCCATTTTTGACATAATCTCTCTCTAAATTTGTTATTCTATGGTTTTGTCTTTAATTTGATTCTAATCGGTTAAGTGAAACCAATTTCTTTTAAAAACAACAAAATCAGTTAAGATTGTTGTTTTTTTTTTCAATGTTTTATAATCTGATTGAAGATGCCCTCTGTATAACCTAAAGATTGAAACTTTTGAAGATATTTTTGAAGAAGAAGTACTCTTTGGCTTTTTGATCCAGAAAATCATATGTAAGTTCAGTTTTATCTTTTTGTTTTTTGGTTGCTAAAAAAATAAAAATTGTTTATCATTGTTAATACTCAAAAACAAATAAAAATTGTTTATCATTGTTTTATGCTAATGAAGTGTGTTTGGTTACTGTGTTTTTGATAGTCATATGAGTTATGTTAATATATAGAAATTTAAGAATAAGAGATTTAATTAATACTCAAAAAGTTTGAAAACATCTAATTCAAATATGATCAAATATGAGATTTAATTAATACACAATCATGAAAAAAAGCATGATTTTGGTCAGGTAAGATATTTATTTGTGGGCAATTGTAATAATTGTAATATAGCAAGAAACTTATTTATGGGCAATTGTAATAATTGTAGCTAGTCAACCAAGAATACTTCTCAAAATACTAATTTGTGCAGTAATTGTAATATGACAATAAACATATCTTATGCGCTCAATA
Source organism: Amaranthus cruentus (assembly GCA_019425755.1). Classification (NCBI taxonomy): domain Eukaryota; kingdom Viridiplantae; phylum Streptophyta; class Magnoliopsida; order Caryophyllales; family Amaranthaceae; genus Amaranthus; species Amaranthus cruentus. Next base: position 1,570,055 of record CM033459.1, on the reverse strand, counting down.
ATTTTTTAGAGAAGTGCTTTTGGCGGGAAACGAATCATTGTGGTAGCGACACATGTCACATTAACATATGTACTTGGTGGGTTATGTGATGTTTTGAAATAATTGAGTAATGATTTAATTTCTTTAATTCACTTTTGTAATTCAATGCTTCTTTGTGTAGATATAAAGTAGAAAGGTGTAAGAGCTTCATATGATTGGCAAGATATCAATGGCGAAACCTGTTAGGAAATTGGTTTCTTCTGTCATCCTTGATTTAGATGGCACTCTTCTAAATACAGGTAAAAGAAATTTTGATGGGAGGTTTAATTGCATTGTTGGATGCTTATTGCTTATGAAGTTTTTCTGACTGAGATTTGTGTTTTTGCCCTCTTGAAAATGTGACTGTAGTTGGCATGGGAATGTTAAGGAAGCATAAATTTCCATTGTGTTTCTATTTACGACATAGTTAGTACTTACCCATCTGTTCTAAGGTGCTTTTTCCCTCTAAATAAAGAGGCCAATATGATTTTTTGTAATATAAGCTACTTTAGAAAGGTCTATTTGTGTCGGGCTTTAGAAGCATGGATCTTAACTTTTTGTATTATCGTTTTCTTCATGTTCTTTTGTGAATTTCTTGTGTAGTTGTGCTAGTGTTGAGTGGAATATGAGTTGAGAGAGAGAGTGTGTGTGTGTGTGTAAGGTAGTGAGGGAAAACCTTTAGCTTTTCCTGTTTTAAGATGTCCGTCCGTGCATCTGAGATGCTTTTATGTGCCTCTTTAGCTTTTCAAATAATCCTAAATAATGAATGCTGTTTCGTACTTAATGTTGATTTTGTTTTAATTTTAGGACAGATGGAGTAGTAACTGATGTTTTGAGGAGCTACTTGGTTAAATATGGAAAGCAGTGGGATGGAAGAGAGGCACTTAAGATAGCTGGAAGGACCCCTTTGGAAGCATCTGCTGCTGTTGTTGAAGCTTATGAACTACCTTGCACCACCGAGGAATTTGTTAAAGAATTCACCCCAATGTTCTCTGATCAGTAATTCTCTTTCTACTATTTCATATCTCTGGTCGGAAAGGATGCTTCTACAAGGATTACTAGTCAAGACTTTTTGCATTTCTATACTTGTGTTATCTTGCTCTTTTTTCGATGTTCATTAGAAAATATCTGTGAAATTCAGATCTAACGCATATGCAGTTAAAAATTATCATGTTATTGATGGCACTTCTATTTTATTACTTCCTAAGGATTTGAAGCAAATATATTGTTCTTTTGCATTCTATTAAATAAATTTATTTCAATTCTTGATGTTTGGTCTTGACTTTGGCTTTTCTTCTACGTATTAGTGATCACTTCTCTCACGTCAGTAAGTGAACATGTTCAGATGATTGTTTCATGTTTTTATTTTAGCTTCATTTTCTGATTTCAAATGATTGTCTTCTATGAGTACTCTCTTTTTATTTGTTTAATTTAATCATTATTGTCATGTACACTTATTTATGTGAAGTTATCTAAGATATTTTTCATCAAGGGTCAATCATAAAAAAAAATACCTTTTTGTTGTTACAAGGAAGGCTGCATAGATGTGACCCCTTAATCTAAGCTTAGGTGGGAGCTACTTAATGATGCTCGTAGTGGAATGTTGTTGTAACCATCTTGGTCATGATATGGTCTGCTTGCAAACCCTAATGAGTATGTGACCATATACACTGAATATGTTAGATAATACCCTCTTATGTTTTGGGCTTTTACTTAGCTTTCGTTTGGGAAAATGATATGGTATTGTTCCATGTTGTGTACATAAATGTTTAATCATTTCTTTGTGATTATTTTCATGGAGTTGAGGTACCCTGCACAGTTCTCAGTTGAATAGCCTTGGCGAACTATAATGAAATAAATTATGTGATCCTTATATAAGTTTATCTCTTGCTGAGTATTTGTAAGTTAAGGCGTTGGCATTTTTCTTCTTGTTTTGGGATATTTGTAGCTTCTAAAATATGTTACTTTCATTTTGTCTGTAGCTGGAGCAATATCAAAGCTCTTCCAGGTGCTAACCGGTTGATTAATCATTTGTGTGCACATGGAATACCAATCGCCTTGGCTTCAAACTCTTCTAGATCCAACATAGAGGAAAAAATATCCAGTCATGGTACGTATACAAGATTTTAACATATTTTTATCGATGACATTGTTGTCGAAGACAAAGAAAATTCATCGTAAGAGTTTCAGGGCTCTTAAAATCTGGGTATATTTCTCCATTCAGCATTATATGCTTACTAATTTTTCCATTTACAGGATGGAAGGAATCATTTAATGTTATAATTGGTGGAGATCAAGTAAAAGTTGGGAAGCCATCTCCTGATATGTGAGTAAGAGTATACTTCTAAAAAGCTCATTTTTTGAATGTAATACCTTTGTATCTATCCTCTCTTCCGTGTGCATGATGCCCCTGACGGCCCGTTTGGTTAGTGGTACTAAATGGTGGTAACAGGAATGATTAATAGTGTAAAATTTCATCAAAAGTTCCATGTCATTCCCCTGCTAATGAAACTTTGATCAAAAAAATTGTTTTTGTTTACAAATTTCCATTACCACCTAATACCACGTCTTCTAATGGTAATGCATTTGAACGAAATTTATGAAGAAAATGAGATGATTGAAGTTAGACAAGCATGGCCATCATTGTAGCAGTTGTACGACGAACAATGTTCCATGAAATAGAAAAGGAATTGAACTGTAATTGTGTCTCATCTAGGTGTTGTATTTTCAATTGGCAGATTCCTCGAAGCAGCCAAACAGCTTAATGTTCAACCTTCCAGTTGCCTCGTCATTGAAGATTCTATGTAAGTGTGCTACAGAAAATAAAAATACTATTTGCGGAGTACCGTGCTTCCTTATGGTTGATTTTTCATGGTTAGCTCTATTTTGCGCTTTATTTCATATATGATATTTGAATAGAATGTCACAAGTGTAATTGTCTGGCTGATTTAGACCCGGTGTTACTGCTGGCAAGGCTGCTGGAATGGAGGTGGTTGCTGTGCCATCAATTCCGAAACAATCGCAGCTCTACACGATGGCAGACGAAGTCATTAATTCTCTATTGGATCTTTATCCAGAGCAATGGGGCTTGCCTCCTTTTGAAGATTGTACTGCAATGAACCTAAATCTCAAAGCAATGCTATGATAGAATAATCAGCGTATTAATCCCAGAAAAAAGAATGGGAGGGAGAGAAGAGTCTTGATTTTAGCAGCATATGTCACTGAATATGTACATTACTAAATGCAGGGATTGAAGGAACCCTTCCGGTAGAGCCTTGGCACATTGGTGGTCCAGTCATTAAGGGATTTGGCCGTGGCTCAAAGGTACTTGGCATCCCCACAGGTGCGTGTTATTTCTTTACTAATCTTCTTGCTGCTACGATATTAATCTCTTTGACATCTAGTCGACTACCATGTTTGAGCTTGACTACATTTGCGTATTGTGTTTGCCAAGTCCACAACTATCCTTTGATGAATAGGTGCTTGGATAGAATTTGACTTCAAACCAGAAAGTTTGTCGGAGCAAATTGAATGAAATGGAAACTGAAACCCGATCATTTGAGTTTTGTGATTGAGGAACCATATTTGAGATTTTACAAGCATTCATTGAGTCATTTTAGTTGAAGCTAGCTGATTTCTTATGTCAAAATCTGAATACTAAAACATGATTAGGGGTGTTCAATGGCTGGATAAGGGTCAGGCCGGGCATAAGTAAATATGAGCCGGGTTGGATAAGGGCTCCTTAAACTTATAATGGGCTTTAAATGGGTCGTGTTTTGAAGGCCCGGTTCGGCCCAACCCGGCTGATTTTTATTACTACAAATTATTCAAATCCCCATTTATCAATTTATAACAATTAAACTATCATTTATAATAATTAATTGAAAAAATACTAATAATTCCCATTGGCATTGTCATTTATAATATTTAAATTATATATTAATTATGCTATTTACAAAGGCTCGTTTCCGACCCTTATTGAACACTTTTATAACCCGCTTCATTTTAATTATAGTAGAGCCCTTTTTCGGCTCGACCCTTACAAAGCCCTTCTAAAAACATGCCGGATTAGGGCTCAAAATGCGGCCCGGCTGATTGAACACCTAAACATGATCAACATTTTTACGTGTTTTCTCATAGTCTTTAGCATCTTAGAGGCCATATGTTGTTTTTGTCTGCTTCATGTTGTTTTTGCTCACATTATGACCTTCAGAATCTATTTACAAGTGAATGCACTCCTAAGTTCAATCTAAAGAGCTTGTTCAACTTGTAAAAATGCTTCATAATTTATAACCTGATATCGCATAAGAACCTTATATCGTATGCGCTGATCACATCTCCAACGTTTTGTAGCTAATTTATCCATAGAGGGCTACTCAAATCTTCTCTTGGAACATCCATCTGGTGTATACTTTGGATGGGCTGCTGTTTCGAAAAGAGGCGTTTACAAGATGGTTATGAGCATCGGCTGGAACCCATACTTCAACAATCCAGAGAAAACTATTGTGAGTACAAAATGAAATTTCGATCCACTGTTCAAAACTTTTTTTTTTTGGATAATGAGTCGTGACTGTTGCATTAATATCCGAGACCCATTTGATTCCCGAAGGAACCTTGGTTGCTTCACGAATTCAAGGATGATTTTTACGGGGAAGAATTGCGCCTTCTTGTTGTTGGTTATATACGACCAGAGGTAAAATCTTACGATTTCATCATCCACTTTCCATCCTATGATGAATTAGCCAGAATTATTTATAACCTTTTCGAACATGATTATAGGCCAATTTTCCTTCTCTGGAAAGCCTTATATCAAAGATATACGAGGACCGGAAAATAGCAGAACAGGCGCTCGAGCTTCCCATCTACTCAAAGTACAAAGACGACCCCTATTTAAATAGCTTATTGGAGTTCACTTGTAGCATAACTCATTCTTGAGCTGCAATCAACAGCATATTATGAATTATATTCATCGACTTCTATTGTGTTTGGTAATTGGGAATATGATTCCCATCGTAAAAACGTTGCAGCAGCAAATTTCTGCTATGTATGTGTAATGTACTAATATATTTAAGCATGTCGACTCGTGTATATGAATAAAGTGGCTCTTAGCTGCATCAGTGCCCTTGCTGACCGAAGAAGCAAAGCGTTGTCTCTTAGGAGTGCTGTTGGTGCACTTTTTGCAGTGTGATGTTTGTCATTGGAAACCGAAGATTCAGCCATTTATACCGACAATCTGTTTGCTGCATTTTTAATGCCGATGTTGCACTTTTCGCAGTGTGATGTGTGTCATCGAAGGTTCAACCATTATCACTGACAACCTGTTTGCTACATTCTTAATGCCGATGTTGCACTTTTTGCAGTGTGATGTTTGTCGACTGGAAATCTTTGGTTCAACCGTTTTCACAATCAACTTGTTTGTTGCATTTACAATGCCGATGTTGCACTTTTTGTTGTGTGATGTTTGTCGATTGGAATCGAAGGTTCAACAATTTTCACAGACAACCTGTTTGCTGCATTCTTAATGTCGATGGTGCGCTTTTGGCAATGATGTTTGTCGATTGGACATCAGAGCTTCAACCATTTTCACTGGTAACCTGTGTTAAATTCTTTTCATAAATGAACAATTAATGTAGTGTCTGGGTTTGAAACTTTATGAATTTTTCCATTTTTGAGCTGACTTAAAAGTCATTTATTAAACACTTTTTTAGTTGTTTGAACATCCAAAAGTCAACCAAAAAGTCAATGTAAAAGCCAAGTACGTACCAAACACCCCTGTATCATTTAGGTCTCCTCATTAACTATAATTATTGTATCTCCTCTATATTTCATTTTAGATTAAAAATTCTTACATATTCAAGCTAAACAAACATTTATAAAAAACACATATGATCGTAATCACCCGGACTCTTCATTTGTCTACAAATATCCATTTTAGATCCTCAATACTCGAACATGATTGCGACACTTAAAACACATAATTTTAGAAAAAAAATGGTAATATTAAGTTTTTTCAGAATTTAAGACACAATCGTAATAGCAAAAAGCGAAAGCATGGAACGTGCAGAAAAGTGGATGGGGCAATCATAGAAAGAAAGTGTAAGCAATAATGGAGATGGATCGAGATGGAGATGCTAAAAATGATACTTCCAAGTTCCAAGTCCCATGTGCCAATTTTGATGGTGTCATACCCAACTGAGTTGGCCACATTTCATTCTAAGTGGAACTCTTATGACTTATGAGTATCACAACATGCATACAATTTTGGAACCATCACTTCTAGATCTCTTTGCCCTAACTTTCCCTTAGAAAATACATCATGGAATCACTAAACTTGCATTATTTTTTGCATTTTCAATTATGCTTATGGACCCAATAAATTTGCTTAGTCGCGAGTCGCGATCTGTTAGGGACAAAATATGTTATGGCAACTATATTTTACACGACCTGACTTTTTTTTTACCTTTTGGTCGCCAATTTCATTTTGCCTACAAATCAGCGATTTAATGTTTAGTCACGAACTCATATTATTTTTGTAGTGTCAATCATGATATATATTTGGCAACTTGAAATTCATTTTCAAATGTTAAGTTGGGTCAAATACTATGTTTGGTACGTAAATCTTGAATTTGGAAATGTGAAATTAGGTCAATTTCATAGCATTGCAATAACAATGTAAAATGTGGTCAAGTATCAAAATTTGCAAATTCCAAGAATATAATTGTCATTCACAATTCTTGAATTTAAATACCAAAATTTAATTTTTCTATTTTCAAATAAATTTTATGTTGTCAAACACTACCTTTTTTCATTTTATAATTCGATTTCTTTTAATTAATTAATTTATTGTATGGTGTAAATTAGGTAAACTAATATGTGTTGTAGGGTACGTAGACTAAAAGCATGAATAATGTAACATGAGATTTATGTACACCTAGCTAGTATATTGTGGTCACTCTTTAAATTTAAGCAATTGTACTAAGTTCTTTTCGTTATATAGACAATAATTACATATATTATGATCTTGTGCAAAATAATCTAATTTCAAAACAGAATTATACTCCTTCCGACTAAAAGAAATAGTCACAAGTACAAATGGGGTGAAAATCAAGAAATGAGAAAATGATTATTTTATGATGAAGTGAGAGAAATGTGTGGATAAATATAGTCGATCAAAATCATTAGGTTTAAAACTAAAATGAAACCTTGTTATTATCAATTTGACTGAGAAAAGAGAAAGACTATACGAAAATTAAATCCATATTTTTTTTTTGAAACGTGACAATTACACTATAAATAAAACAATACGCGTTAAAAAAACACATAATTTTAAAAATAATAAAAAAGTTAAACTAGTTATTAGTTGGCAAGATGTAAAACCAAATCATTTATTTGACTATTAATCTAAATTCTCCATCCAGGCGAAAATGAATAAATCCCACTTGACACCATAAATTGCGCCTACAAAAAAACATTGACAACGAAGGCGTCACCAATAATGGGCACAAAATGGGTTATGGGTGCCAATTGGTAATTTGGTATTATTCCATACGAGTAATCATCCATGATCCATTCAAAAATACTAACTACCTTTGTTTTCATATAGTTCCTCCGTTCATAATACTTGCTACATTTTGAATTGGGGCACTATTTATTGTTTAAGATTATTTTATATATTGCGGCTAATATATAAGTAATAATATAATTAAGTGGGATCTTGTTTGAATCATCTAATCGCATACTTTCATAATATAAACTTTTTATAATTTTTAAATGTAGATAATTCGACATATAAATGAACAAAATAGTACATTGGATTGCGTAAAATAGTTAAATGTAGCAAGTATCATGGAACGGAGGAAGTAGTTGCTACAAAAGTATTTTTGTTCGTATTTAAATTAATTTTATATATTGCGGCTAATAATATATTAAAAATATATTAAATTAGATTATGTTTAAATCGTCTAATCATACTTCCTTCGTTTTACTATACTTATTATTAATAGTGAAATTTTTTCACACAACATGTCACAATCGGATACAAGTATTTGAGAACAGAGAAAAATATTTTTACAATCTTAAATTTTTTAAATTTTTTATTATGCGTAATTCAAGATATATTTAATCACAATAAGCATTAGATTGCATAATAAATATTATTTCATTTGTTTTTCACATTCAATTTAAGTACATATTCCAATGCAAACTTAAATGTCAAATATTTTTAATTGTAAGTATTTAAAATTCTAAAAAGTATATATTGAGACGAATCTATTAAGATCTCACATGAAATTGTTTTTTCCATATAGATCAATGAAAAATCATAATTAAAATTTAACATGAAGAAAATATAAAAACAAACAGAGTATGAAATAGATTCCATTTCTAAAATTCAGCAGGTTTAAATTAGCTAGTCAAACTAATTAATAAAATCAGTTGGTCAAATCCGCCACTATAATTAGCTACTAGCTATCTGCTAACAGTCGTTTGCCAAACAACCTGAGAATATAACCAATTCTCATTCAATACTATATTGGATTCCATTTTAATTACCAGAAGCTTGGTAATTGGACATCACAAATTCTTTCTTGAGACCATAGATGCCTCAAGTTTTGGAGTTAACCCAATTTATAAATTAAAAAAAAATTAATTGATAATTTTATAAGTTAAAAGAAAAATATAGACTGGACTCTTAAGAGACGTCTATATTGTAGGACATTGGTTCGTTGCCTTAAAACCAACAGCTACAGCCGCCATTGTAATTTTAGAATTGGTCCAATTATGTTGGCGTTCATATTGGGTCAACCCCCATATATTATTCTAATTTCATCCCATCTATTTCTACTATCTTCACATTTTCACCACTTCTCTATCTTATTTATTCATATATTTTTCCTCTATTATTGTTTTACACTTTGCACTCATTATAATCTTAACCTAGTGGTTCTTTTTTAAATAAAATTATTATATAACATATATATATAGATTTGGATGTATGAAAATCAATTAAAAGAGGGCAAAATTGAAAATGAGTGTGAATATAAGCTTAAAACATGTATATATTCGGTGATAATTAAATAATTAAACATTTGATAAAAAATTTACATGCATTTTTATTTCAAGTTTAAAGTTTTATCTACACGTAACTCATTAAATAAACAAATTCGGTTGGGTTGATCCAATAGCGGGTCGGATAAGCTTTTATCGGGCGTATATAAATAGAAGTATTCTTACATTATTTAAGAAGCTTCAATGACAAGATTTGTTTGACCCGTTGTTTTCATTTTTTTTAAGGACAGAGTTATTATGTGAAAATTATTTTTATATTTTTTTCTGAAAAATAATATTTACTCAGCAACCGAAAAAATTCGATTTATATGTATTAATTTTCATGAGAAGATGCAAGTATAGATGTTAAAGCAATATGTTAAACAATACTCCTAATACACCACTTATGCCAAGCTTGTCGGATCAATTAACACGGTGTGCAATTTGACACCACTTCTTTAAAATTAAACCAAAAATTAATAATTCTCCACCATTATTATTGGCACTATCTTTTAATCTGTGATCGTACACTGGTAATTTTTTTATACAAACCCCATATAATAAAAAAGGGGAATTTCATCATACATGTTAAAAGGTATGATTAAAGAAACAAAGTATATATATGATAATGAACGAGTAAAAATTACACAGGTCCTCATCATTATCATCCTATCCAGTGTATCCTACTCATAGAAAACTATGGACAGGGTCTGGAAAGAGAAGGACGGCGGCAACTCATACTCATAAATAGGAGAGCGTGACCAAAAAGGAGTTCCCCGCCTCAAGAAAGACTAAGAGAAGCCCTGCGACGTGTAGATAAAAACATAATAGATAAAAAACATAAAACAATAAAAACTAAAAAGAAACGGTGCAACAACAACCAAAAAACTAAAAGAAACTAAAACAGCGAGAGAACAGGCCCCCAAAAAACTCTAAAAATTACACAAGTCCCTTACATATATAGTTAAATTATTTCATAATAAACAAGTACCAATATTGTAGTGTAATTTAAGATGCTTTTTTTTTGAAGATGCTTTTGTGAGAAGAAAAAGTCTAAAACTTTCACTATAGTTTTTGAGACAATAGATAAATTAGTTTTTAAATTCATTTAATATTTTTACTTAAATTATTTTTGTCTTCGTAATTGATATGTTGTTTCTATAAAAGAATCAACTTAACTAAAAAATTAAGTATTGAATGAATCCCCATATGAAAGGCCTTTTGACTAGAAGTATAAATGCAAACCCTCTGCATAAATGTTTTATATACTCAAATATTAAGAGGTAAATAAATTTCGAACTCGTACTCTTTCATTACATCAACTTTTGATACCATGTTATAAAAACAACTTTTGTTTTCGTAATTGATATGTTGTTTCTAGATGTAATCAATGTTAAAAACCTTTAAATGAAAACAAAAAAATAAATGGGTTAAGAGGGTCAAATTCATGTCGACCTAATCTCTTGTAGGTCGGATCAGAGTTGTGATTTTCGTCCAATTAACTAAACTAGTTATATTTGGATCAAGGGTTTATGAGGCCTTTTTATATATAACAACGTTCGACCCAAATTCGATCCAATCTAATCTGTTTGACTGTCCTAATAAATTCTCATTTGTGCATAAACAATTTTTTTTTTTTTTGAGTTGAGTGCGCGAACAATTTAAAACCTTATTTAGAAGTAATTAGATTATAAATACATCATTATTGATTGTATATACTGATGCTTCTAATCTTACTCTATAGTTATACGGAGTAAGACTTTATTTCCAAAGTAAAGTCGTATTAAAGGGTGTATAAATCAATAATAGAGAACAACGTGTAATGATGATATAAAGGGTGGAAAAGTTTCCTTTACATGTTATTTAGATGCTTTTATGTTGCATCTATGAATCTTCTCACCAATTATATGGAAAAAAGTTGTTTACATAACTTTATATCTACAATACAATAAATTTGAGATATTCAAGGAATCATTCCTAATTAAAAATCAATATCAATAGTTAATCTTGAAATTAAAACACTAATGACCTTTTACAGTTTTACTTACAAAAATAATTAAAAAATTTCTAACCTATGCGTCCAGTGCATAAGTTTAGACAATAAATTTGAAAATTATTTTGATTTTTTTAAAGAAAGATATTTATTTTGAATTTAATAAAAAATATCTTCTAAAATATATGAATATAATAATATCTTAGAGAATATTCTTAACGAAATTTGAAATAGTTACCAATTTTAGTGTCTAAACCAATGTACCTGCTGACTGGTGTAATCACCATTAGGAAACATTATATGATACTCTTATCATGTAAAATCCAACTTTATTACTTTGAGAATTTATCTTTAATTTGTATATATTCTTAACTCACTTGACAATGACTGTCATTCTACTAACTTATGAGTCATATATACTCTCTTCAATTCACATCTATTTTTTCATTTGGTTGGGCACGGATATTAATAGTGGGATGAGGTCCATCAAAAAGGTGATAGTTGGGTATTTTAATTTATTAAATTAATTGTAAATGTGGTAGTTGGGGTATTGTAAGTAGTAAAAGTGAGGGTATTTTGGTCATTACTTGTGTGAAAATGGGGTATTTAGGTAAAAAAATCATAACCAAAAATAGAAATAAGACATTTGAGATGAACTTACCAAATAAAAAAATGGGACAATAGTTGTGAATTGAAGGGAGTATTATACACTTCAAAACTAATACTCTCTCCGTCCCATATAGTTAGCAAAGAGAAAATTGTTATTTTTTTAAAAAAAAGGTAGATAATGGTAATAAATGAAGAGAGAATGAATTGTATGGTTGAAATTAAAAGAGAATTACAATGTATGGATGAGATTAAAAGAAAGTAGTGGGTCATAATCCAAAAATAAAAATAATGCAAATTAAGTGGGATAGACCCAAATAAATTATATTACAAATTAAATAGGACAGAGAGTAGTATTTTAAATCAAATACTCGCTATTGTAGTGTAGGTCGGTCGAAATCAAAATTTTTATTATTAAAATTAACACTAATATTTATTCACATTTCTAATATATATTCATTATTTTTACTCTAGGAGTAATAAACATTCTAGAAATTCTATTACGCCGGCCATTATAAAGTGCACGAGGTTGAGGAACTAGTACACGGTACACCTAATCCTTAATCATGAAGATAGAACTTACACATGGATGTTGTTAAAAAATAAAATATACTTTGTACTTGCAACAAGATGAAAGATAATGATGCAAATCAAAATATAATTTAAATTATGTACTTTAATTAAAATATAGAATACGAGAAGAAAACAAATAATGAAAAACAAAGGTTTAGCGGAGTGAAATAGGGAATCAAATTTCGGGATTAGTGACAACCAAATTATGCTTATCAACAACTTGGAAAGCATATTCACTAATCATCCGCATAAACATGATTTTACTTTTCGATAATTCACCGTTTAGACATTATATTATAAGTAATTAATACTTCTATAAGGATTATATTATAAATTAATACTTCTATAAGGACTATAACTTTATAAATGTATGCAATATTTTTATCTTTTGTCCATAATTATCTTTGCATTATGTGATGCGCTCATAAATGACTTAAATGGGTTATGATATCATAAATTGTTGTGAGAGACGGTCTCTCCAAAAGATGCATTAAAAATATAGGCTAAATAGCTCAATTTACGCAAATTTAAGAGAAAATAAGAATATGTGCTTCTTGTTTTGAGGCCGTCTCTTTGAGAGACGGTTTCTCACAAGAGTAGCTGATGATATATTTCCCCCTTTTATTATCTATCTATCTATCTATAATAACTCACTACAACATAATTTGCTTTTAGTGGGATATATTTAGTGACATTTAATTTAAATGTCGCTATTTCAAATTTCTTATAGTGTATATAGAGATTTTAGTGACATTTATTTGACCATTTAGCAGCATATTAAAAAGTCACACTAAAGCTTTTAGCGACATAGGATCTAGTGACATTTCTCACAAATGTCACTATAGACTATAGTGACAATTACATATGCCACTAAAGACCAAATTAAGTGTCGCTAAATCACTTTATGGTGGAACTTAAAATAAAAAACAATAATTACTACACTAAAAATATGAATCGGTGTCATTTTTTTAATGCCACTAAATCTAATGTCGCAAAAAGCTAAATTTGTTGTAGTGACTTATGAGTATACTAAAACAAAACTCTATGATGATGTCATGACTAATAATTATACTATTAACTCTACTACTTTGTAACTATAACTATAATATTATCCTTATTAATTGATTTTTTACTTTTTAGGTCATATAATTAATGTATTAAAAAATTATGTATTTTATTTTTTTCAACTATTTACAAAAATTTTTCAATTTTATTTATTAAATAATTATAAAATCTTAGTTCATACAAATATGACACAGAATTTAATAAATCGTGCATCGCACGGGTACTATTTATTACTTGCACTAAAACATTTTATTTTCCATTATATGTGAATTGATTATACGTAGTCAATTTATAAATTATAGGTCATTTAAGTAGGGGCGAAAAATCAGTTTCATCTCCCAACAATTGTAGAGTATACGTATGTCTATCTAATACAAATTCTTGTGAGAAGTCGTCTCTAATTTGATGAGCTCATAATCATTTTTAAATTTAGTTAAGCTTCAATGGATTGTATAACTAAACACAAAACAACCTCATTATCCTTAAGCTTATGGAGATTTTAAGTTTATTCCTTGCTTGTAGAAGCAACATTTTAAACTTATTAATTTTAGGATATAAATGCAAATTAAGAAGTAACTTAATACATCAAACTTAATTAATTTAATTTAATTAATAGACAACTACTCGGAGACTAATTAAGAGTACTTAGATGTGACATCATCTGCTTAAATAGTTAAATAAATAATAAATAAATAAATGGTAGAATTTGAGCTCTGTCAGCTAGTTTAGTAACCATTTAATATCCAATTAAAAGAAAATTAATAATGCCTAATCATCAATCATGGCGAAGATAAGATGATAAAAATGGATGAAGTCAACATATAACTAGGATTTGAGAATCACAAGAAATATACTCTGATGGAGTTTGGATAATGTTGGAGTTTGATCATAAAAAAAATAAAATACTCCTACCACTATATATATATATATTCCAAAAATTAAAAAAAAAATTTAGCAAATGAATAATATTGTTGTCTTTTCATGATATAAACTTGCAACAAAATAAAAGTATCACAATAAAATAAATGTTATGGAATAAAAATATCACTTTGTACAAACTGTAGTTATTTATATTCAGATTTTGAATATAACTAAAACAATTCAGATTTCGAATATAACTAAAACATTTCAACATTACTTTCATTATATTTTTTATGCATATATATAAAAAAACTACTCATTTGTGTTAAATTTGTACTACATAAGATGTTCGTTGATCATAAAGTGATGAGGAAAAGAAAGAGTCTAATATTTGTTCAATTACGTTTTTCGCAAAATATTTGAAAATTTAATAAACTATAATTAATCCACACTTAGATATGTATACCATATGTTTGCGTTTATAACAAATTTCACATCAAGTGCATCTATATCCCCATTACATGCAACATTACTAATAAGACTTGTGCTCATCACAATAAAGACAAAGGTAAAAGGACTACACAAGCAACTAGAGTATCTAAGTGATGAGGATATGATGACATTTAAAAATCTTTTAACAGTTAAATTTATTACGCTTTATAAAAAGCCATGAAAAATTATTGATGAAATTGATGTTTGGATTTAAGTCTGATGATGAAGATGATGATTTAAGTCTGAATTTGTGAGGTCTTACAGAGTGGATAAAAATCAGTCGAAAAAACATTAGCGAACTTATCCTATGTAATGTAAATATTGTCTCACTATGAGTTTAACTAAGCACCTGCCTTGTCCTTGAGAATGAATGGAAACAAATGCAATCCAAATGTCAACTTCCTCCTTAGCATTGACAATGATAGTGTCATAATGCTTCAAAAAGTAAACAATATTATCATGTGGACTTTTAGTAGAACGAAGTATGTCCATTAAACTGATTCCTCTTAATTATTTGAATTAAGAGAGATTAAACAAAGTAATTTACATTAGTGTCAAGCTTAACGATGCAAGAGGTAGATAAATAAGGGAGCTTAAACTTTCTAGAAGACATAACTTCATATCGGAGAACAATATAGAAAAATTCATTATCATAATTCATACTAACTCTTTAATATTCAAAATTCATTTGGCATTGAAAATTTGTGTATGTTAACAAGAAGTTTTAGTAACTTTTTAGAAATTTGAGTATTTGACAAATAATCCTATATATCAAAGGTATCAATATAATTTAATATTTTACTTATTCACTACGAATAATTTCTTATTTAGACTATTTTTTAATAATTTAATTTTTACTATGTATTTGCTTGTAATATAACCTGTGATTTGAGCTACCATAGTCCATCATTTGAGCCACCACAACTCTAACTCTTCCCTCTTACACCTAGCTAGTATATATGTTCGAAGTAAATACATATTAAATGTGAGATTATTAGAAAATAATTAATATTTATAAATATTCATATCAGATGAGTTGAATTTTTAAATTATTTCAATTATTTTTGCTAAATCAAAAAATTTTATGAGAATTTATATTCTATGTCCAACAACCAACCTCAAAAAGTGACAACTATAATTTGTAAGTAATTGTCAAACATATAACCTTAAATCTCAAAGAAAAAGATAGGTGAAATATCGATTTTTCACTTTTAAAAAAAAATAATTTAATTTGTAACAAAAATTAGCCACACACGTATCCAAAGTACCATTAACTTTAATTAAACTAAAACTAAAAAAACATAATATGGGTTCACCTAGCCCACAAAAAAAACATTATATTTATAACACAAATTCTTGTGAGAGACGGTCTATTTGAGAGACCATCTCTAATTAGGTTGGCCCATTAGGAAAAATATAGAGTAAATATAAGCAATAAATTTTAATGGATTGGACCTAAGAGACGTCTCTCAGAAAGACGGTCTCTCAGGAGACTAGCTGTATTTATAATAGTTAAAACATAAAAACCAACCAAAAAATAATAAAAAGTGTAGTTGACCTAAACAAAGTGTCTGTGTTGAACAAGACCGACATTACCGCCCTCTAACCTACACGTCAAGAGAACCATCCCACTTCTTTCTAGCAAAACAAAAAAAAAAAAACTTTGCCACGTGTACCTTTCTTTCTAACGGCTATTTTTCATTTCTTAACATTTTAAAATGTGACAGCCCTAATGTTTGTAAATTTACAAATTTGCCCCCATATAGCACAAAAAACTAAAATTCTGAAGAAAACGAGTATAAATTCATAACCGCCATAGTTGAACTAAAGATTTTTCTGGGTCCTTCGTCAGTAAGTCTTTAAATTACTACTCGTCCACATATCATTTTCCAAATTATAAAAACTTCCCAATTTATTCTCTTTCTAAAAATTTGAAATATATTTATAGTTCTATTTTCAGTAAATTTCTAAATCAAACTCTTCTCTCCTTCCTTTTTTCTTCTATAATCCTTATTTCCATTAGTTTTTAGACTTTTGTGAAAGTATTTTAATCTTAAACAGATTTGAAAAGATTATCGGTTATTGAATCTCTTATTGTAAGTTTCTTTCTCTCTTTATTCATCGATTTTTTTAGGATTTTTATTTGCTAGAATTTATGCTCATTTCTGGTAAAATTTGGTTGTTTTTGCAGAAAAATGGCGTTAACAAAGAGCTTGAGTTTTTCACTGAAAAGAAAAAGAGTACTAATTGATAATAATAGCTGTAATTTGGAGCTATTTGGTGCAGATTATGAGTCTTATTCTACTCCTTTGAAGAGATTTTGTAGTGGTGATGAGCAGTTTTTTGATGAGCATTTTAGCAAAGAAACCTTAACTTCTTCTTCGCCTCGTGATGTTCAGGTAATTATAATTCAAAAATCTTGTTCTTTGTTATTTTGAATTAATTAAAATGAAATAATGGAAATTAAATTGATTTGTGGTTTAATTTGAGCAGTTTTTTGGTGAGCATATTAGCAGTGAAACCTCAACTTCTTCTTCTTCCTCTCTCGAGGATTTGCCTTATGAAGTTCTGGTAATTATTATTTAAAACTCTTCTTCTTCTTCATTTTGAAATCAATTGAAGTGAAAACAATGGAAATTAATTGATTTTTGTGGTTTAATTTGATGCAGATTAAAGTTGTTTGTTGCGTAGACCATGACGACCTCAAACGACTAATTTTAGTCTCTAAAAGAGTTATGGAAGCGGTAAGTAAATGTATTTGATTAATTCATATTTTAATTTCATTTTTGTCATAGCAATAGTTGCTAAACCCTAAATTATGGATATAAATTTAATTCAGGTTTATTAGTTCGATTTAATTGAAGTTTTGTTATTGTGTCCAATACTTGCAGACATTAGAAGCAAAAGAGTCTCATTTTGCTTATAGTACACCATCAAAGACGAAAGTATTTAGAAATTCAATTGATTTGGTGAATAATCCAATGGAATTTGAAGAAATTGAAGCTCCAAATGCTCCAAATCAAGCTAGGAGAAAGTGTCGTTCTCCAATTGATCGAAAAATACTCGACAATATTGCAGTCGCATTGTTCTCTGACGATGAAGAGCAAGAACAGAGGTGGCCTAGGAGGAGTTTATTCATGTAGCAGTTGAGTTTTTCCAGAAAAAATCCTTAATTTTTTTTCTATTTAGTAAGATACACTTAGAATTTCCAATGTAAGTAAATTAGGCATACAGTTTTTGAATTTTCTGTTAAAATCAAATCTAAAAAATAAAAAAATTGTATAAATCTGGTTCATCATATTTTAGTATGCAATAACTAATAATAATGAATATATTTATTACTATTACATAATTGCATGCTAAAATAGTGTGGACTATGTCTATACGAAATAGAAAATACATCAATGTGTATAAAATTATAAAGAACAATTTTGTTTTTATTCTTCAATATGATCATTGAAGATATGAAAATATTTGCTTGTATCTTATAGTGTAATATAGTTTTTGATATTGTGATGTTAATTATGGAAATTGTTTGATTCTAAAGGATTCTGTGTTATTTTATTTTGAGTAAATTATTAAATGGTGATTGTATAACTCCCGGCAAACAATGTGCAATGAGCATCTGCCTAGGAGGTTGACGAAATTTGATTCTATTTTTAGGTTAAGCATTAATATCAGTTGTTGATCTATTAAAATAAAATAATCTCAATTACAGATTCATATGTTAATTTTGGTAACATTCATCCTTCCCTCCACAAACTACAAAGATTGAGCTGCAAGCAAGCAGCGTTTGTTTAGTCTGTGACATGTTTCCTTGTTAGTTACCAAACATTGGAATTTCCTAGCAAGTTTTCTTTGTTAAATTCGTAGGAATGTAAGCCTAGAAATGTATATTTTTCTAGAAATTTGAAGTTAAACAAATAGGAGTAAAATCCAAATACAAATTGTCGAATAAGACGGTCTCACGATAATTATTTAAATTGATTATTTATCATTTTAACTTGATCAATTAAAGAAATAAGCTAATTTAATATGCTTGTGCGACGGTTTCACGTGTACACAACTTGAAATTTCAATGGTATTTAGGTGTAAACAAACAACAATATAAGTCATTCAATGATGACTCACGATCTTTCATAAATGTATATATATATATTTGTAGGTCGTAGAAATTTCATAATAGATCGAGTATACATATTCATTTATGTTCTTTGAATTGCATCAAAGAGGAAGCGTGTAAGTTTTAAAAAAAGTGGTAATGAATGAAAAGAGAGAATGAATTATGTTGATGAAATTAAAAAAGAGATAAAATATATGAATGAGACTAAAAAAATTGGTGGATTATTATTCAAAAATAGAAATAATGCAAATTAAGTAAGACGAACCAAAATGAAAATTAATACAAATTTTATGGAACAAAGGAAGTACTTTCTCTGGTTTTTAATAGTTGCTACAGATAGTGACATTTCTCCTCACAAGATGTCACTATCTGTAGCGAGAAGAAATATCACTATCTGTAGCAACTAATAAAAAATAGAAAAAGTATATATTTTTGTGTTTGTTTTTATTTTTAGTAGCAAATTAAAAATAGGACAAGCACTAAATAAAAGATGGATGAAAATATGTGGAGTATATATACATTTGGCAATGATTGATGATTTTGGTAGAGATAAATTGATGTGTGACAATACATTGACATCCATACTTAAAGATATGTAAGTTGTTAACATTATAGCATGTGGTTCATGTACCATTTAGCATAGGATTCCCAAAAAGACGGTGCAAAATACTGCACCTTGATAAATTTAGATTGTATACGTAGAAATTATTTTGTTAATGAATGAATTGTCTGGTATTGTCCCCTTTTGTTCTGAATCAAATGGGAATCCCATTGGTATACGATGCCAAATTACAATTTACAACTGAAATATATTGCGGTGATTTAAGGATTATACATTGGTCCGAATTATTTTAAATGTCCTATTTTTTTATTTGGCAAAATTATATTAATTGTCTCATTTTCTTTTTTGTCTATCTTTTTTTACCTAAATACCTCCACTTTTCCAATTCCCAATACCCAACTACCACATTTGCAATTAATTTAATCAATTAAAATACCCAACTATCACATTTTTAATGGACCCCACACCACCCTTAATAACCGTGAAAACCCAAATAGTACATCTAAAATAATTCGGAGGGAGTATTATTATACTATCTTTGTCTATTAATTTGATATAAGTAATTTTAAGATATAAATATCTAAAATGTCAAAATGAGATAAAAATATAAGTTAGACGTGAATATGAGAATTAAAAGAGGAAGATTAGGTTATTTTAAAGAAAAACTAAACAGGAAAATATAGCAAATCTATCAGATAAACCGAAAATCAATATAGCAAAATTTATGTGCTGGGAGAATATTCGCTACAATATATTTTGCTTTTAGTAGGATATCTTAGTGACATTAAATTTAAAGGTTACTGCTTTATATTTCTAATAATATATATATAGTGAATTTAGTGACATTTCTAAAAAATTTTAACACCATTAGATCTAGTGACATTTCTCATTAATGTCACTATAAATTATAGTAACAATTACATATGTCACTAAGGGATAAATAAAATCGAACAACTACTACCCTCAAAATATAAATCAGTGGAATTCAATATCGCAAAAAGTTAAATTTATTGTAGTGATTCTCATTATTTATTATTATTATTATTATTGTTATTAGAGTAAGATACTTAAAAGGACAACTTGTATCCATTTAGAATAGATGCATACCATTTGGTACTTGGTAGTATGAGTGGTTGTGTTGTTAAAGTTTGTGAAATTGAAGATTTTGTGAGGAAAATAAGGGATTTTTTTTTTAGGAATTAAATAAGGGATTTCATCATAAACTAAGTGCTCTAAATTTTCCATTAAGGGAAAAAATTGCATAGAAGTGAAGGGTTTTGCTAAAAATGAGGGAAGTTTTAATACTACTTTACAAAAGTGGATAGGCCATTACTAAGCTAATTGAAAAAAAAGTTAGCCTATAATAGAAACAACTAACAAGTGGAAGTTCCACCATCATAGATTCTTATCCCTTTGAAAAATGATTTCTAACTTATTCCTTCACTATTTTGCAATTGAACACAATAGTATAGAATAGATACAATTTATGGTATATGCGTTCAATAAATCAAACTATAATTATTTTTTATGTTATAAAAGTATGTTATACGTAATTTATATTCATAAGTTTTTGGAAAATTTACTTAGAATAATCTAATATATTTGTGATTTTTCTACAATAATTCCATCTATTATTTAATCATGAATAATCTCAATTTTAAGGTGTATTTACCTAAAGTAAACTTGGATAACCCGATGACCTGCTATAGTAGGTAATCACCAAAAAACTAAATTAAAATTTAATTGATCTTTTTTTAAAAAACAAAAATTTGTTATGGCAAGTCATCCGGTCACCGAGTTTACTCTAGAAAAGTACCAGTATTATTCTTGATTAATCAATTGGTAAAATTATTATACGAAAATTACAAATAAATTGGATTATTCTAAGTAATTTTGCTTAAGTTTTTTAAACAAATGAATAGTTACAGCCTACACATATATGGACCTTAAATTCCCTTGAACAACGAAAAAGAGCAAGGGCCAAGGAATCAACATTCTAACTATAAGTAGGTGCACTTTAAGATAGATGCATTGATTCAAATGGGATTTAGTTTATAGCTAGATTGTGAAATAAATAGAATATTTTTATTTGTAAAATAATACTCCTAAGGGGTCGCTTGGATTGAGAATAAATATTTAAGGTAGTAAAAAAAGTTAAACTAATGTAACAAAGATAATTAGATATGCAAATGAAGTTATTGAAATAATTGTGATAGAGGTAGAATAGGAGTAGATTAAAAATGATGATTAGAAAAAGAGTTTGATTTCACTCATTTGGAGGTAAAGAATTCCTCCACCTCCCCCTAGGGTAAATTTATACCCCAAAATAAGGGAACTTATTGCTATTTTCTATATTTTTTCATTACCTTCTAATTCATTCTTTCACCTCTCCAACAATCAAATTCCTTTAATCATCTACCTAACTAACCTTAAATTCCTACTTTGACTTTTATTACCCCTTAAATATATACTGATCTCAATCCAAGCGACCCCTAAAAGGTAATGAATCATACACTTTAAAACATACATGCAGTATCATGAGAGACCGTCTTTCTGAGAGACGTCTCTCAGACTCAATCCATTAAAGCTTATTGCCTACATTTACTCTACATTTTCCCTAATGGGCCAATACAATAAGAGATTGTCTCTCAAAGAGACCGTCTCTCACAAGAATTTGTGTAAAACATAAAAAAAATTACTCGTATACAAGATTCTCATCCTATATCATTAGGGTTAATAGATTTTTTTTTTTTGAATTGAGGGTTAATAGTTAGTAGGATTGCTTTTTTGTATATGATTCCTAAAGACACTTATGGAAAAATTTTAATGCATCCCATAAGGTCAAAATTTATATAATTTTCACATATTCAAAATTATCAAATATATCAAATAGAGTAGAAGTTTTAACTAGAGATATGAGTTATATATTCCAACAACTTATGCTCCCTATATTTTGGTGAATTTGATACAATAACCTTTGTCCAATTTCAAAAGAAGAAAATATTGGGGTATTACAAGTGGTAAAATCAAAAGGAAAAAAAATTATAAATTAATAAAACACATAACATACAATAAATATTGCAAAATAATGAAAATTTAGGAATAAAAGTAAGAATTTGCAGACCAAGTTATAAAATGGGCACTTTGAATCTTAAAGTATCAATTATAACATTAAAATTTACTGTCTTAAAGTGATCACTTATAATCTTAAAGTAATCGCTTATAATGTTAAAGTGGGAGACTTATTAGAAAATGAGATAAATATATATTTCACATTTCATATATATGTTCACTTGAAATTTGACTTTGGCTTTATATATAATATTATATTAGTATAATATTGAAAGTAGTAAAAATAATCAAGTAAAAATCATGTCTTAACGCTTACTTAAGTGGAAAAGACAAAATGACGACGGAGCTATAACATATTGGGTAATTAATTAAATTTGTATAAAATGCAATATTTAAAGTAGAATTTTTTTTTAAGAAATTACGTCTTAACGCTAATTAAATGGAAAAGACAATATAATGGAGCTATTTTAATTAATATAATAATATAATTAATTAAGTTTGTATAGATGCTATCGCTTAATTAAGTGAAAGGATATAGTGGAGCAATTTTGATTGGGTTGAAAGAGTAGTAAAGTAGATATTAAAGAATTTGAACATGTGATTAGCCTTTAAGTTCAAATGCATGATCTTACCATTACTCAAAATTATATTGTGTTAATTACGTTCATTAATATCTGCTACGACTTAGTGTATATGTATACTCCATTTGTCCAAAAAAACAGGTCCTCTCTTGAGAGACCGTCTATAGTATAGACTATAGACGTCTCTCAAGAGCTCAACTTATATCTTTCTTTTAACTTACAAAAATCACCAATCAATTTTTTTTTAAATTTATAAATTGGATCAGCCCCAAAACTTGAGACGTCTATTGTATTTGTATAGACGGTCTCAAGTAAAAATTTGTGAAAAAAAACTCATTTACCAATTTTAGTCCGTTTTATTGACTTGGAGACTTTTCTATTTATTGTTGACTACTATTTCTTTAATTCTTTTTTATTTTATTTATTATTATTTTTTTGTTTCCTAAATTTATTCCACTATCTCACAAAAAATTGTTTTTTTGGTATAGAGTCTCACTCATTCAACACTGTTATTTTAGGACAATAACTTACTAGTCACTACTTTCTTTAATCTTATCTTTACTTTTTTTAGATTACAGATTGATTGAAGGAAGAAAGTGCTAGGTAAAAATCGATCATAAGATCTTACCTGAGAAGGATGATATTTGTTCTAGATGAGAAAAGATTCAGTTCTTTTATTTGTATATGATACCTCTCTTAAATTTTATCCACACAATTTTTTTTATTTATTACTAAAATTTATTAATTTCTCTATATACATTTAATTTTTTTTTGCTACTGATCCAAAAAAAAGCGGAGTAGAGCCTAGGTGTAGCTAGGGGCCTTTATCATGTACGTGCCAGAACCTGAATTGCAACTTTGGCCATGCACGCACGATGTAATCATCATCGATCATCACACACATTTTTTAGCTTGCTTAACATATTCGATCGCACATGCTTTGAAAAATTAAGGACCTCAGTATTAAATTAGTTAGTATATGTTAGATGTTTAAAGATACAAAATTATTATAAAATTTTCATAATTTTTAAATTATACAAAATCTTTGTAGAATTTGTCAGTTTTTGCTTGGACCCCTAATCACACAGACACATAAATAGAAGGTTGGAGTAGTGTTTAGAAAAGTGTAGAGAAGGCTATAAGAAATTGGATTGGATGGAACTATAGACTATAAAGTACATGCAATGATGATATTCGCTGAAAGATAGTTTCAGAAATTTCTAGATATGGGATTGTAGTACTTAAAAGAAACTTCATGAAAATCCGCTAATAAAAGTTGCAATATATTCAAGAATGCATAGACTTATGCAATTATACATGATTGATATTATAAGTTTATACTCCTTCCGTCCTATTGAATTTGGATTATTTTTTATTTTAGTCCGTCCCACTTAATTTGTATCATTAATTTATTTTTATATTTGGACAATGACCCACAATTTTTTTTAATCTCATCCATACATTTTAATTCTCTTTTAATTTCATCTACAGAATTCATTCTCTTTCTTTATTTATTACTACTTTCTTAAAATAACCCTATTTCTGTTTAATGCAATTTCAAGGAGACAGAGTAGTAACATTTATGTAATGTAATCTAGCAATTTTAATGTGATATAATAACATACATGCACACACAATTAATGATATGAAGAACAAATAAATAAAGTTCTTACTAATTAACTCAAGGTAGAGAGTACAAGCTTTCTACCAAATGTGTGTAGTGTCAAGACTCAAGAGTTCTTGTACAAAGTTCTAAGAGTAAGACAAGGGACTCATAACTAGAGGAGGTGTTCAACGGGCCGGGGTCAAATGTTAAACGGGCCGGGGCGGGTCAAGCCCATTTAAATCCGACCCAATTTGACCCTTTTTTGAAAAGTTTATAAAATAATTTTTTTATTATACTTTATAGCCCAATGGATCGACCCACTTACTTATATAATAATATCATTTAAAATTATAAAAAAAAAGTGGTAATTTTTTTTCCGCAATTAATAATTATAATTATCCGACCCGGCCTGGCCCAACCCTTTACACCAAGGCCCGTTAATGACCCGCCCCATTATTGACCCAACCCGCTAATAACCTGTTAAAATATAACCCGACGCTTGACCCGTTGGGTCGACCCGCCCCATTGAACACCTCTACTCATAACATCAGACCATAGGAAATTGTACCGGTGAAGTAGTGGTAGAGTTAGGAGTGCAGGACCTCAGGATCGCTTATAGTCTCCTTTAAGTTTAGTTTTCTCACTTTTATATTAATGGTTATAAGAAATTTTTATAAATTTTGGCTCCTTAAACAACTATAGTTTAGTTATTTAAATCCACCACCACCTTAGCCAAAATACAATGTAACCAAATTTAAATTCAACTTGAGCTTCAAATGAGTCGACCTAGAGTTAAACCAAATATAAGCAATACAATGACATGTGTTACAAATTTTTAAGATTATGAATCCCCCATTACGGGCTGGGCCAGTTGAACAAAAGGCCCAACACTCACTTAAATGAAACCCAACAAATTTGTACAAGTCGGTTTATTTTACTCTTCATTTCCGTTAACTTCCCCAGAACCCTCTAATTGCTTCTCCTTCCTCGGGTAATCTTCGCGTTGTTCTCAAAATTCAATCAGATGACTGCAATTCTGGTAATTTCATTTACTTATTATATGTATTCTTGTATGTCGTTTATTATAACCTGTTTTGGAATTGGGTGTTTCTTGATTTGGAAATCTGAATGAAATATTTATGGGTCTCTGCTAATTTTAGTTGTAAGACATGAAATTTGAATTTCTATGTATTAAATTGTGTTATGAATGTCAATTTAGTCGTTATATGATGGATTCTTGATGTTGAAACTTGAAAAGTGCTGGAATTCTGTCCCAAAACATCACTGGCAATTACTGAATTATATTTACACTAAGCAAAAAATATTGTTGTACTGTGGCATTATTATTATACTACTATTTAATTTGTGTTATTATTTCTGACCTAATATATATTATAAAAATTCTCAAATGAGATGGTTAGGGTTTTAGTATACACTTGATATCTTGAAAGATAGAAATATAATTTATAGATCACTTGTAACTCTAGAGAAACCGACTAATTATAGATATTATATAGGAAAAATTACCAACAATAATCCCACCTATTGATTAATAATGAATAATCCCAACTGATTGAGATTTTGAGAACAACGCGAAGATTACCCGAGGAAGGAGAATCAATCCATTCAAGTCATGGTTGAAAATTAATGGCTGTATATTAGGACTACCTTTCTTTTGTAGAGCATAACTTGAAGTGATGATTATTGATTATATTACAACGTAGTAAGAGAGGACCAAATAAAGGAATCAAATGAACTGAAAGTTTAAGTTGGTGGTTTAGCCCTGGCATGAGTGGCATCAATCTTAACGTAACATATTTCGGGGTACTTGGAGGCTGTAGAACGGGTTTTGTATAAGAATATTATGCAAGCGTAGGGAGGGTCTGTGGCTCCATCTCGATAGATTTGTTTTGTCTTTATGATGGTGGAAAATCGACATAATGGGAAAGAAGAATTGAATTCACGTGAACAACCACTAGAATTGATTAAGGTTTTGGCATTGTCGTTGTGTTTTTTTTCTTCTTTGGTGAACGTGGTGATCGTCTAATGGATCAAGCAAACAGTGTTTTCAAAACATTATTAACAAAGGCAACCAATTATCTTGAAATTACATTAATGACAAGAAAAATGTTTACAAGAATGCCCGAAAGCTAAAATTGAAGCCATTTTTGTACAGTCTTCTTGTAGGTGAATGGTACGAGTTTATAATTGTTCTAGTTGTTTATCATATTGCATCCTGCTGTGTCCTTAGTAGATTGCTGTTGTGGCATTCCCTAAACGAGAAGTCCTTACAGGCAAGAGGGAAGGGGAAATTGATCTTCCTAATCGAAACCTTATCACAACTCACAAGTGTACCCTGCAGTTGTTATATATTGCCAACCCCAGGAGTAATTATCCACCACATTCCCATGAATCTTCTGTTCATTTGAAATCACAGATGCCTGCTCTGGTTTTGGACATCCGTATTCGAACTATTCAAGCCCCTCACTGGACCTCGATTTGGTTATTAATGGGTGTTTAATCAAAAGCACCAGTCACAGTTTAGGCTATTCCTCCTGCTTGTATTGACCCAGTTTTTGGTATGTCTACATTTGCAGTCTCATCGTATCGATCTCCAAATTCCCTGGAAAAGATCTCATACTGAGGTATAGCATCCTGGACGGCTGGACCTACACATTATTTTGATTCCTCTTAATATTAAGAATGCTCACCATAAATGTAAATTTTGTGAACATGGAAGTATTTTGATTCTCTTAATAACAATTGAAAGAACACAAATTGTTGTATGACATAATCTTATCGTGAGACGTGCTTCATACATAGTTAAATAACCCATCTATACTAAATATGAACTTGTTGTACAAGATTGTCTCACCGAGAGACGATCTCTCAGAAGAGTATTTACTTATAACTAAGTTGTTACCCAAAAAAAAAGCCCTCTATAAGAGAAAATAACTGACAACCTTCTCAATAATGGAATAAGAACAAGAATAAGAATTTGAAGTCCTCCTAGTAGTTACTTATAACTCAAAACCTTCTCAATAATGATATCCTTTGCCGAACATATGTCTAGTCTTAAAAGTAGAGTAGCATTTTATTCATACAAGTAACCAAAGCTAGGATGAGTACACGTCGAGTTTCTCAATCAATAGTAATCCTAAGAGACGAATCCTAGAACTCATCAAGCTACATTCCCTAGTCTTTCAATCAAGAATTTAAATTCTGCCTATTACAAACATCTATAAAAATACAAACATCCTCAACTTTTCATATAATGTGCTGCTTGGTCTGCATTCCTTGAACATCAATCTATGTAGAGTCGTAGACCTGTGCAACGGGCAGTGCTCTTTTGGAGCGGGCTGTGGGGGTTTGACCCGTTTGAGCCAATTTTTTTAAACAGCTACTCTTATGTGAGACCGTCTCTCCATCCGACAACTTCATAACAAGGAGCTCATATGCTAATAATTATATTAGTTGGGTTGTTTAGCCCATACACAGAGAACGTCTCACGGTGAGACCGTATATTTTTATTACCTAGCCCTTAATCTAAAATTAGGAACATCCAAATGTAGGTGTTGTATCTCCTCCATTCTATTCTTAGAAATCATTCTGTTGCATTATTGAGATTTGGGACCCCTTCATATTAGAGTTAATTAGGACATTTCTTGACTTTGATTTGGGATACTTTGAATCCAATTAGGCATTTTAAAGGACTCTCACTTTTTTTTTTTTTTTTTCCTTCAATCACCTCTACCTTATCCTATCTATCGTCATTTGTTTTCAATAAGATATAGATTTAAGGGGATATTATTAATAATAAATTAATTTTTGCTTGATCCGCTGAAAATAAATTCACTTGTTTATTGATAAATAAATCTACATACTAAGCATAATTGCTAAAAATAAATTTATATATCGTTTATAACCACCTGCAAATCTTTTTTGTAAATCAAGCAATAAAAATAAAAATTAGTTGAGTTTATTTTCAGCAATTGTATCGAACATGTGGATTTATTTAAAATAAATAATAGTTGAATTTATTATTATGAGAAAATCGAATAAAGGTTGTTATATTTTTTGACCATTTTTTCATACTTAAATAGGAAAAGCTAAAAAGTGCCTTTCAGTGTTTGTATTTTCAATATTAAAATATGAAATAAAATAAAAATAAAAATAATCTAATAATTTTATGTGTGATATGTTCATACATTTAAAATTTATTACTAGTTTAGATAATTTAGTTAATGGTTACATAATTTAAAATTTTAAATATTTTTTTTTAAAAAATATTAATTTTAGTGGTCGGTGGAGAGATGAAATAAGAAATTGTACGTACTCATTGTATAATTGTCATCTGGTGGAAACTTCATCTACTTATAGTTGCAGATTTTCAAAAATATTTGCTTGTTGATGCTCTTTTCGATTATTAAGATACTATTTTTCACTTAAAATATGTGATATTGTATTAGATATGAAAATATTTAACAATCTAAGAATATATATTCTACAAAAAAATAAAACAAATGATAGTTTAGATGATGGATTGTGCGAATATTAAAAAATATTAAAGGATACAAGTAATAAAATATAAATTTAATATTGTACTTCCTCCATTCCAATATAGTTATTACACATATATGACTTTTTATGTATTACTTTTAACAATTTATATCTAGTATTATGCATATTCAAAAATTACAAAAAATTGATATTTTAAAAGTATATATACAACTAAATAAAATAAGTAAAATTTCACTTAACTATATTATTTTATACTTATAAGCTTTAACATATAAAATAAACTTGAATGTGAGTAACGTGTCAGATCAGAGGCAATTTTAGCCCTATTTGTACGTAAACAATTCGTCTTAATATATATATAATTTTAATAGATACTATTTATAATTTAATATATATTATTTATAATTCTTTAAGCAATATATTTATAGATATCGTGATTGAATTTTATTTGAAACCAAAAAAAATTAAATATAACTAATAGAATAAAACAAATGAAGTGGTGATTGATTTATGCTTTATTTAACCCTTAAAATCATACAATACTACCAGAAATGTAAAGCTAAATTTCCAAACTCCAATTCCAACTCCCAATTTATGTGGTCAAAATTCATTGTTGATTCATGCAACAATCCACAACTCTAATCAAGTACAAAACACCATAACCCAAAAAGCTAATTTTCTTGGAAACAAATAAAGCTTTTCTGAAAGCTAATTCTTTCAATGGCTGCCACCCATAATTAATAATTATATTCCAGTCATGAGGTTGAATTAAGATAATGATTTTTAAATGAGGTTATATTTGTGTTTCGTGTATATTTTTCTTAGTGATTAGCTTAATCAAAACCAGTTAATGGTTGAGGTACTCGAATTTGTTTAAGATATTCTCACACATTACACGCCCTTTCATAAGAGAGTTTTTTTGGCTAAAACTATGAATACAACATAGATCATCTTCATATGATATCTAATGCAAAATATTTCACTTTAGATGAGGTGATGAGCGAGATTCGATTTTGTGACCTCTTGTCACTTTAACTTCTGATAGCATATCAAGTTATGGACATAATCTCACATGAAGTTTAACAAATTAATTTGAATTATTTTATATGTCATCAACTCATCATGATGAAAAATGATGTTTTTGATGAAGTCATTTACGTGTTTTGGAACCTATGTTTGAGTTCAATAGAAAATTTAGTCTAGTGTAGTGTAGGACAAATAAAACTACAAAGACATCCATTAAACAAAAACATAATCTTACCTACCTAGCTAGCTAGCTATAAATTATTATTTTTGATCAAACTTTAATACATTATTCCTTCAACCAATTATTAATAAAATGTTTAACAAAAAAAATTATTAATAAAATGACAATTTTTTTACTATAAAAAAGTTATATACTTCTTCAGTTCTGAAATACTTGTTACATTTCGATTTTGGTCACTATTGTTCGTTTATGCTTATTTTATATATTGCGGCTAATATGTACTTAAAAATATAGTCAAGTAGGATCTTGTTTGAATCGTAATCGCATATTTTGATGATATAAATGTTTTATAATTTTTAAATGTTTATAATTAGACATATAAATGAACAAAATAACAAATTGAATTGCATAAAAAGTCAAATGTAGCAAAATTTGAAAAATGACATTATAGTATGTGGTAGGACAGGAAAATTGAATCCCTAGTACAAGAAAAAGAAAAAGATGAATGGGACTTTTCTTTTTTTGTGTCCTTGGAAATATCTTAAACTAGTAGAAGTATTATACTGTAATATTCTTAATTTCAATAATTTTTGGGCATTTTGGACTTTATGAAAAAGTTAATCTTAGAGAATTTGATAAGTACTTCTATAACTTTTCTTTAAAGTTGATTAATTGATTTTTCTATTAATGAATCAAGTTTGAGTTCATTATCATAGTTTGATTATAATAATAAGTCAAACTTAACATTATAGAGTGCTTGAAAACTATTTTAAGTCATGTATGAACAAGAACGTCTTTTGGTGAGACAATTTCAAAATAAGGAGTTCATATGCTAATAATTAAGTTAGTTGGGTTATTTAACTCATGTCTGAACAGCGTCTCACGGTGAGATAAAAATTTGTGTTTAATATGCTTAATGTGATATTTTAAACTCTTATCTCAAATGCCCATATTACTAATTGATTGACAAATGCAAGATAATGTTTTCATACGATTATATTCGACTTTAATATTGAGGTGTTTAACAATCATCTGATAGCTGATAGTTAATTGGAGTATTGATTTAACTAGCTTAAGTAGATTAAACTCATGGAAGAAATTGGTGTTTTATGAGCAAACAAGCTCGTTTATGATATAGTGGTGGTCTAAGAGCGAATTCCACATAAAATTTTAATAAAGATATAATACTTTATTATTCTAATAAGGGGAAAATTGTTAGAAAAAATTTATTTTTGTGAAAAAAATAAGTGGAACAATTTTTTTTTGCCAAAAACTACCTAGAAAATTTAATTTGTTTGTCAAAACATACCTACTAAAAACGGTCAATGTTTTCGTTAGTTTCTCATGTGCTGGTCACGTGGCCACTTCACCCATTAAACAACTCCAAAGAGCAGCAGCATTATCATCATCTTCCTCATTCAACAAATAAGAACCCTAATTTTTCAAAATCCTTTTCCTTCACCATTAAAGAACCTTCGAAATCTAGTTTTTGTGGTGTTCAATTTAAGTTTCGAAAATCAAGCACAGTTGGAAGATGAATGGAATGGAATGGCATTCATGGCTACGTTTGGAAGATGAATCACAGTATGTTTATTTTGCTGTTTCGAAACTTAACTTCACGTGTTTGATTTGGGGAAAATGGGTTTTGGAACTCACGTGTTCTTTCTAATTTTTGACTTTAATATTTTTAAATTTGAAAAACTAGCGGAAATATTGACGGATTCTGTTCGTAGGTATGTTTTGACAAAAACATAATATTTTTAGGTATTTTTTGATTTTTAGGTATTTTTTGACAAAAAAAAATTGTTTTAGATAGTTTTTCACAAATGTGAGGTTTTTCTAGGTATTTTTTAACAATTTTCCTTCTAATAAGTAACATCGTTAAGTGCTTTTACCTATAATACCCTTTGTATAACAAAAAATATTAAAATATTAATAAGTTTAAGACAAGCAACAGTTTAATGAACATAAATTGTTCATTGTTCTCAAAATTCAAACACATGAAGTTTAAATATATCGAGTTCTATATAATTGATACTCTATATTTTATTACATGTTTAAATATATTTATTCATATAAATTAATCATAGTGAATTACATCAATTTATGACTTGGCGTCCAAAAACATCAACCTCATAATACTTCCAATTTCCTTCATCATAATATCAATATGTAATGTCCATTCTAAAAGGAATAAATATTTTTATACACCAACAAAAAGAAAAATTAGTTACCACTAGAATTTAAATTAATTATTAAAAAACATTAATTTGTCTTGTAATGTCGACAAATATATATGAAGCTACGGTTAATATGTAATGCACTTGGCACTACTAGCTTCATTCTTATAATCTGAGGTATAGTACTTCGATAATGTTTGATTTTTGTTTTTCCTCTTGTTATTATCATTCTTCTTATCAAATTAATCAAACTTTAACCATATTTGTGTGTTTGATATATGATTAATATATTAAACACTATTAATTTGCATTGATTTAATAGCGTAGTCATCATTATACCCCGTGTATCCTGCTCATAGATAAACTATGGTCAAAGTCTGGGGAGGAAAGATTGACGACAGTTCATACCATATAGAAGAGTGCGGTCAAAGAGTCCTCCGGCTCAAAAGGGTCTTCAAAGAGAGAGACACCCGCAACTATCTGAAAGCCTGTAACACACATCCACGTTAACCATAGTCTAAGTAGATATTTAGTCAAATGATCCAAACTATGGTCTAAGCAGACCTAGATCTAGACGTAATCTTCAAAAAAATATTGAGCATCAAATATATTAATTGTTGATTTACTCTTGTGAGCAATTGTTAGTGCTATTATATAACTTTGTTTTTCAACACATATAAATCATTCAAAATAATAAATGAAGTCATATATAACTTTCTTTACCCTCCACACCCAGTATGCATAGATATTTTCACAAAGTATCTACCTCTTTTTTTCTTTACTTCTCTTAGATCCAATTTCAATGTACTAGTACATTTATAAAGCCCTAGTTAAAATTACACGTAAATGCAATTATAAGCCTACT
Organism: Amaranthus cruentus; assembly: GCA_019425755.1. Lineage (NCBI taxonomy): Eukaryota > Viridiplantae > Streptophyta > Magnoliopsida > Caryophyllales > Amaranthaceae > Amaranthus > Amaranthus cruentus. Next base: position 1,536,685 of record CM033459.1, on the reverse strand, counting down.
AAAGGAGAACTATAATTTCCTATACATTATTATGACGATCTTACCGTAAAATACTTTTTATATATGAGTTAAATAACTTAATTAATAAAATAATAATAATAATAATATAAACATTTTATTTTATGATCATTTTGACGGCCAATATTTTATACTAAGAGTTGTATATAATTCATAGCCTAGCTTTATTCTCACGCATTGCAAACTCCAAAACACAAAATCCAACTCTCACTATTCATCATTTCTTATTCTCCCCCCTTTAAACCCACATCACTATTCATTCCAATGCTAACTCCTTGGCCCTTGCCTTTCCCTACTTAGCTTCTATTCTACTACTTTATATTTAATGGGTCTTACTCTTATCCTACCATTTTCCAATATAAAACCATTATCTAACATAATCTTTATTTTCATACAAAACCAATCAAAGTAATGGGAATTCTCTTCTTCCCTCGCACTACTATCATGGAAACTCTCTCTTATAATCGTCCTTTATTCTCTAGCATTGTCACTCTTTGTACTTTAATTCTCATGTACTCTCCTCATGTTTTTGTTTTAGTTATCTCCCCTCTTTTAGTTTCTACTCTAACCTTCTTCCTCTTCCTCCTACGATTCCTCGCTTCACAACGAATTAAACAACCATTATCGGAGGGTGTGCACGAGCTTGAACTTGCGCCCGAGCTCAAGCCTGAACTTAAGCTTGCGCGCGAGCTCAGGCCAAACTTTGAACTTGCGCGCGAGCTCAAGCCCCAGGTTGAGCTTGTGCACGAGCTCAAGCCCGAGCTAGAACCCACGTATTATAAGAAAACAAATAACCAACCACCAATTGAACAAGAAAAACCCGAGCCAAAGCCCAAACTAGCAAAGTTACAATGCCATAGGGCGGCCCAAGAGCATACCGCATTGAAGGCCAAACCCAACCCAAGCCAATATTCCTACAATGTCAAACATGACCAAGAGAAAGAAATTGATCTAATTCACATTTGTGCCACAAATCAGTATTCGGGACGGGCCGAATCCAAACCCATGTCCAGCCCAAAGCTTTTCCTAAATTGGGACGTGGGTGCACCGCTAGAAGTAATATACGAGGCGTATGAAGAGGAAAAAGAGGGGGAGGAAGTACAAAACGACACGTTTTCAAATAATGGAGGTTGTAAGGCTGGAACAATAATAGAGAAGTACTACCCATCTCTGTCGGGGTACTATCCGGAATCTGATTCGGATACGGATTTGGATTTGGATTCGGATTCGGATTCAAATTCCAATTTGGAAAGTTCATCAAGTACAATATCATGGGATGAATATTATGATGATGAAAAAGAAGGATTAATTGAAATAACACTAGATAATTATGGGTATTATGATAATAAGGGGATTATTAATATGATAATGCAACCTAATAATAATATTAAGTTAGTTGATTATTATCAAGAAGTTCTTTTCGAGGACGACGATAACTTTATTGAGATCGATATTTCTTCCCACCAAAATTATGTCTCATGACTTTTCTTTGTGAGAGTTTTGAAAGTGTTTTTTTTTATATTGTTTAATTATATATAATTATATTACATAGGTATATTATAAAAATTATTATGGTACGTAATGTGTTTATTATCTGTTTGGTAAAAAGTTATAAATAGTGGTAATGATACGATTGTAAATGTACATTTGTATGAAAATAGCATGTTATTGTCGTCTCGAACATGTTTATATAGTTCTTCTAGTATATATGTACTATTTCACATGGTAATTAAACTCAAAGAAATGAAATTGTCATTGAATAAATACTTCTTTCATCATTAGTGTATTACGGTATGTACCAATTATTAGTAAAAAAAACATAAATGAAAAATCAGTTTAAAAAGTATTTATGATTGTTTGATTATTTTATTAACCGGTTTGTACACAACACGACTTGTATAAGAGAAGAGTTGACTGCATATAAACATGATGAAGTTTCATCGTAAAACCAATTGGTATTAAGAGGAGTAGCTCATCAAGTATATATGTTAGTCAACCTCTCTATAATTCTTCGATGTGGGATCATATGTGATTTATTTTTCATTATTATTTATATATTAGTATAGAAACTCGTGTAATGCACGAATTTATGAGTATGAAATAAATAAATAAATAACTTCAAAAATTAATGCAAACATATATATATATTTTCACGATTATCGAATACATGATTTTTTAAAAGCAAAAATTAAATACTAATTTTTTAAAATTATTTATTGACTACATTATTTTTTCATTCAATTAAATATATTAAATTTTAGGTGAGTTATATAGAAATGCTATGATCAATTATACTTCATACTATACCTGATTTAGTTCTAAATTTAAAAATAATTAAATTCTAATTTATGTAAATATTGTCATAGTAATCAACTATCATCCACTAAAATAATTATATTTGTCATGCCTCTTTAAAGGATGACACTTGTAATTTTCCAATATTTTTATAGTCTGTATATGATATGATATGATATGATATAATAATTTGTAGGATGATTATTATGACGTTAATCAAATATTACGTTTCAAAGTTTAATGTGAATGGCTAAGTTAGATGGAAAATTATAATTGTTTTCATTACACGAAGTCAGGATCCTCTCTTTCTAAAAATATTTTTAGAGTTGAGGGATTTTTTACGTTCTTTTTTTTGGGTAAGGATTGTCGTCCTTTATTTTTTCCTAAATCCTTATAATAGTTTGCTATAAATAGAATATATTAGGTATGATAATGTTGATGAGATGTAAAAGTAGTTTTTTTTTTAGGGGAAGATGTAAAACTAGTTAGCAACTTGTACTTCCTCAATACTCTTTTTAAAAATGCATGCACTAGAGAGAATTAAAAAAAATATATTAATTTACCCTATCATAGAAGATCAATCCCTCTATAAAGTAAATAAAAAAAGTCTCACCAATTTTCAAGGTGACCCGTTTGTTAGAGGTAACTAACTTTTTGCAGTTTCTAACAATACCTGCTCGAAATTCCACCAAAATATATAATAATAATAATAATAATAATAATAATAAATAATAATGGCTATAAATTTATTCCTTTCGCTTTTTCTACTTTCGGGGAGTTAGGTGAAGACGCTCTTAACTTGCTCTCAAGGCCGATTGCATCTTTTTCCTCGAGTAACTCAAATAGCCCTAAGTCTATAGCATATATTTTTCATAGATTAATGTGTGGGTGCTCAGCTTGTTGCTCGACTCCCCACCAACTTATGGTAAAGTTTTTTTCTACGAAATGAAATTATTATGATAATAAAAAAAGGAAAAATTACCTAGAATAATCCAAACTCTTTATGATTTTCCTACAATAATCCCACCTATTGATTAACCATGAATAATCCCAACTTTGAGGGGTATTTTCCTAGAGTAAACTTGGGTAACTCGATGACCTGCTATAGTGGGTAATTCACCCAAAAAATAAATTAAATATTAATTTAAAATTAGAAAATATTTTTGAAAATTTACATAAAAATTCTAAATAATAAAAAAATCATAAATTTTTTATGAATATTTTTTTTTATATTTTTTTCGACATTTTATTTTAATTTATCTTTTTTTAAAAAAAATAAAATTGCTATAGCAAGTCATTCGGCCACCGGGTTTACTCTAGGAATAAAATGCCCCTCAAAGTTGGGAGTATTCATGGTTAATCAATAGGTGAGATTATTGAAAGAAAATTATGAATAGTTTGGATTATTCTAGGTAATTTTTCCTAAAGAAAATAATAATAATAATATTTAAAAAAAATCTCATTTTGATTTTTTCAGCTTTAATAATTTGAAAAGGATGATCATTTCACACCAATATACAGTACCATACTCAAAAAAAAATATATACACCAATAACATGTATTGTCTTTGCCAGTGGATGTAACTAAAACATTTTCGTTAAATATTTATGTGATATTTATTGTTTTTTTTCTTATCTTTTTTGTGTTTTTTCATAATATGAAGTATTGATATTTAAGGGTTTACTGTATCAACTCTCAAATACGGTTTATCTAGGCTCAATTAGAATTTACATAGGCATAAATCACCTTTTGATAGAATTTTTTGATATAGATATTTTGGTTTGGATTAATTTTAATTTTTTGGTTATTTCGAATTGAATAAGAAATACATACTAATAAAAATGTTAGAAGATAAATGTCATTTATACGGAGCCATGACAAATTATCATACAATATTAATTTTAATGTAGTTTAGAAAAAGGGAAAGTTGAATGTGAGCATGCCATTTGTCTTTTTTTGACTTTCTATATTTACACGTTTGCATTTTTGGAAAAATTTATGCATTAATGAATGCAACAAATCATAATTATTCCAATTACACTATTATATATAAATGTACAATTTAGAAACTTATACAAAAAAATAGATAAAAATGAAAATACACTGGTAGAAAATTATATTGCAAAATAAACTACGTACTTTCATTATAATTATACTACAATTCAATAAATTATTAAAAGTATATAATTGTTCTATTTTCCAGGAATAGTTATTAATTGATCATTAAATTCAGTCATTTACATTGTCAGACTACCATAATAATAATTTTGAATTTTAGGAAAAATGTATAAAATATTAAACCAAATGATAATTATGGAAACAAATAAATTAATGCAAAAAAATCAATCAACTTCAGTCAGTGTGTAGGCAATCAGACAATCTTAGCTACCAAATTTAGTGCAATAAAAATCAATCAACTAAAAATATTGTCTGCTTTTTTGTAATTCAATTATTTCTTTATGAAAATAAAAATGTATAAACACTTTTATGGATGAAATTACAATATAAATAGCCACATGTAGCCCCAATTGTTTGCTCATACTATTTCTATTCTCTGAATTTTTAGTATTGTTTAATAATATTTTATAGAATAACCATTAATTTAATTACATTCAAATAATTCATAGTGAGATGGGAACATGAAATATTAATGACTATTAATAAAAGTCAAGGACAAACAGTATCTCATGTTGGTCTATTCCTACCTTAGTCTGTTTTTAGTCATGAACAATTTTACGACGTCATTTCTAGAGTGACTAGAAGGAAAAGACGAAGAATTCTCATATGCGACAAGGATGGTGAAATATGCTATCGTACTGAGAATGTAGTATATATATTGATATGTTTCAAAATCTATAAACTTTTGATTAACAACGTATATTGGGTTTCTTTATATTTAATTCTTTTAATTACAATATATATGTGTAAATACTTATTACCCACCTTCATATAATATTTGTATTAGTCTAAAATTTTATTAAAATATTAACGTAAGTAAAAATCCATGCATTGGACGGGTTTTTATACTAGTTGAAATATATTAGTGGATGATTTTTGATTACATGAGAATATTTACCTCATTTAGAATTTAATTTTTTTTTAAATTAGAGCTAAATTAGGTAAAGTACTTATAAAAATTAATATGGCAATTTTATATCTAACCAAGAATCATATCATAATACATCATATCATATTATACAATTAATAAAAATGTTAGTAAATGACAAATATCATTCGTACGCTTGATAAATTGAAATATTTTAGTGGATGATTGTTCATTACATGAGAATATTTACCTCAATTAGAATTTATTTTTTTAAAATTTAGATCAGCTAAATTAGGTAAAAAGTACTTATAAAAATTAATAATATCTAACGTAGAATCTGATCTATTTAATTGAATAAAAAAGTGCAGGTTTCTCTGTCTTTGTAGATCTTTCTATAGCCGAGTGACTCTTTGACCGCACTCACCTCTATTGGTATGAGTTAGTCCTTCTTCCCTCCCTAAACCCTGACCATAGTTTTTTATGAGCGGGATACATTGTATATGATGATGATGATTTGAATAAAAAAAGTGATATTTTTGATAAATAATTCAAATAAAAATAATTATTGAATTTTTGCTTTCAAAAAGTTCGATAAATTTAATTTAAATAATATATACTCTATTATTTAAAGTTATATTTTTATATATTTCATATCCGAATTTCTCTATACTAAATATAATTAATTTTAATTGATCTAGTCAATTATTAAACACCCTTACCCATATCAATAAATGGAATTTCTTTTTTTCCTTAAATCAAAAGCTGTACTTCAATATAATAATGCTGTGACAGAAGAAGACATATAGCTAAAAGATTAAGGGAATTTATACATTATAATAACATTGTACTCTAATAGATCAAAATATAATGTTTTTCTTTACTCAAAAAAAAAATATAATGTTTTCTTTTCCTCTTTATCGTTGTTTTGTAGTCTTTATTATCCGGTGGATTTTGAGTTACGTGTTTTAAGTCAGTTTAAAAAATCAGATATTATATCGACATAAATTTTTACATGATCCATGTTAAAGTGATCAGGTCAAAATTGAGTTTGGTTATAAAGTTGGATAAATATTTAAGCTATTTTGAACACGTACCCTAGTTGAGTTGCTTCAATTCATTAATAATGAAAAGATGATGGGGTAGAAATGAGAAGGGTGATAGTGATATGGTGTACCAAATTGTTTCAAAGTGAACACTACATTATAAGTAACAGGAAAACATGAATTTGGAACAGTTCATGCATATTGTCTCCAAGACAATGACCTTATAATATGGGAACATTATATGGTAATATTGTAGTCTCTATTCATTCTTGTATCCTAGGGGGTGTGAATCCATGTCCTTTTCTTTAAACTCCTCTTCCAAATCAATGAATTATGTTATATGTATGGCGAGGGAGAAATAATATTCAAGCTTATCACCCGTCATTATATCGCGTGAGGAGGGGTCTATGGTTAAAGGTGTCTATTTCGGTATTTAGGCAAATTTCGAGTAAAAAACTTGGTTCGGATTGGTTTCAATTTTCGAACATATGCTCTTATCTAAATCTTGACATTTTATTTTGATTTTTAGATACGAGTTATTTCTGATTGTATATGGTCGTATTTAATTGATTTCAATTAATTGGGTTAATTTTAAACAAATGCATTATATGTAATCATTCTACAACACCAATGTCGTAAAATTAAACATTGATGTCATCCATTGAATTTGTCCCACATCGAAAAAAAGAGAAGAGTATACGTTACTTTCTAAACTTGATAAATAACTCTAACTATAACCAATTGTATATTCAACCAACTTTAAGCTTCTAAGTCGGTTATCTATTCTTATCTTTGTGTGGATAGCAAATACCCTTTTTTCTTAAATTCAACCAGTTATGTTTTTTTATTTTTACTTCTATTTTTTTCATATGTATTTATTTATTTATTTATTATTTTTATTACATTATTGTTAATGGTCAACATGTGTTGTAAGTTGCAGGTTTTCGGATGGTTACACTCTCTTTAAAGTTTTTTCTTGAGCCGAAGGACTCTTTGAACGCATTCTCGATCCTTTATGGTTATGAGTTGTCGTCTCTCTCCTTCCTAGACCCTAACCATAGTTCCTATGAGCGGGATATACTAAGTATGATGATCATAATGATATGTTGTAAATAGTTTAGCCACTGTAGAATTTTCATCCTGTTAAATGAGTGATGAATAAAAGCATAAATCCTCATAAATACATCCGACCCTATTTTCCTATTTCTTAAATCGAAAAATCATTTTTTTAGTTTTATTATGCCAAGAGACTGTAATATCTAAAAAAAGAAATGAAAACACCTGAAATTAAAAAATAAAAAAAATAAAAAAAATTGTATTGTTCAAGTTGGGATTTTTTCTTCCCAATAATGTTAACACAGTCATTTTTAGTTGGACCTTGTGTCTACTGGACAAATGCTAGATATCTTGGATGATCAAAAACAGAAAAAATAATATCTAATTCCTTACATATATACTCTTGGAAGATATTTTTGAAAGAATGAAAGAAGAAGAAAAGAAAAAAAAGTAAGTAACTAAGTTTTTTATTGGATATATATATTATATTGGAAAGGCAAAAAATTGTCAAAAAGTACCTAATAAATTATTTTTTTTTACAAAAAGTACCTAATAAAAAATATTTTGCCAAAAAATACCTAACAAAATTTTTTCTTTTCCAAAGAGTACCAAGTGACGTTTTCCTTCAGTTGACCGTCAAATATAACGGTTGACTAGTCAAAATCAAAAATTCTTTTTTCTGTTCTTCAATTTCTTTTTCAATTTAACTTTGATTTTGAGTAAAAAAATTACAGGATGAAGACATTGATGAAATTGAATTAGAAGAGAAATTGAAGATGAGGAAGAAGAATTTTCAATTTTGACCAGTCAATTGTTATTTTTGACGGTCAACCGAAGAAAAACGTTAATTGGTACTCTTTGGAAAAAAAAATTTATTAGGTATTTTTTGACAAAACTTTTTTTATTTGGCACTTTTTGAAAAAAAAAATTTATTGGGTACTTTTTGACACTTTTTCTTATAAATGATTTTCCTTAATTTCTCATTAAATCAATATGCAATATATACAAGAGATATTCCTTGATTATGGAAACTAAATAATTACAATGATTTTGCATATAATAAAAATATTTACACAATATTCTAAAGATCATGAAGATATTATTCTAATATATATTTTATGATTGGTTAATTATTGATCTGATATAAGAAAAGAAGGAAACAATATACTCTATACAGAAGTATAATGTCATTTAAAAAAAAATTAATTAATACTACTCAATAATCCCTAGTCCATACATACTAAAAGAAAATCACAATTAATACTCCCTCAATTCCTTTAAAATTATGACTAAAAATGGCCAATTGTAAGGAAAAATATCACTTAAATTCACACTAGCAAATTATAGGAATAAAAAAAGTATTACATGAATTTTACGTATATTATTAAGAGATGCAACTATAATATTAAAAATGGCAAAATCTCTATTCCAACTATATAGGGTAGGCTATATAAATAAAAAAAATGACCATGAGAGATTTTCATATAAATAATTTTAAAAACACAAATTCTTGTGAGAGACGGTCTCTTTGAGAGACCAACTCTAATTGGGTCGGCCCATAAAGGAAAATATAGAATAAAAGTAAGAATTAAACACTAATGAATTGGGCCTGAGAAGCGTCTCTCAAAAAGACGGTCTCTAGAAGACTTAAAATGATTAATTCAATTTATTGCCCGATTATTATTATATAATGCCACCATATAAGCTTGATGAAAATGCACCCAACCTAAATAATTCATTTTCTGTTTAACACTATTTTAGCCATTAAAACACTTTAAAGCTAGTTTTTCATCAACTTTCTAGAAGTCTTCATTTTTTCAAACAAAGTATCTAAATAATTAAAACACCATTTTTCATTTAGGCTGGGTGTATTTTGAAAGGATAGATGCAATAGTTGAGATTATTTAAGAATTATCAAAAATATAGGTTTATTTAAAGCCTATGTATAGGAAGTAAGTTAAATTATTAATGTTAACTTTTTCTTCTTAAATGGAATAAAAGAAAGTTTTATATGAACTTGATTTACACTATTAATTAGGTTGATGCAGACTAAAATAGTATTAATCAAGTCTACACTATCACTTTTATTTTTAGACCATGGCCCACCACTTAATTTGGTCCGTCTCACTTAATTTGTATCATTTTTATTTTTAGACCATGCCTACCACTTCCTTTTAATCTCATCCATACATTTTAACTCCCCTATAATTTCAACTATACAATTCATTTTTTCTCTTTATTTATTACCATTAACTACCTTTTTCTTTAAAAAACAATCATTTTCTCTTTGTCTCAAATTATACAGAACGGAGTAGTACTTCTGAGTTGTCATCAAACACTAGAAACACCTTAATGAACAAATTCATAAACATAATCCACATCATTAGGGATATGGCACTTTCTTAAAATGATAACTTTCTTGAATTAGTAAGTATCAAGTCTTTAAATGGACCGAACAATAAGCCAACATATTTAACTAGGAATTTGTTTCCTAATTATTAATTTTTAGGTTCATTGGAAATGGAAATGATACTTATTTTCATAGTGAAACTAGCTATGGCCCAAACATTCGGGAGCCTAATATTGGGTTTGACCCAACATCGTAAATGCTTCGTTTCTTGGTCATGTTACTCTTTTCCGGTTCCTCACTTTAAAATTATAATTAATCATTTTAAAATTATAATGAACTCGTTTAAGATTATAAATTATAATTGATAACTATTTAGGTGATGACATATAATTTAGACTATAAGGCATAAGCTTTAACTTGATCACTTTGAGGTTATAAATTATGATCATTTTTAAACTTGTTAGTTACCAAGTTAAAATTGTCCGCTCTAATAGTATAATTGATCACTTTATAGTCTGAATTGAAGATTTTAAGGTCATAAATTAATTAATGATTTTAATGAGGTGATAATTGATTCAATCAAGGTTATACACTTAAAGTCAAAATTAATCATTTTAAGGTCAAAATTAATCACTTTTATGTCAAAATTGAAAATGAATCAACCCGAATATGTTTGGTCTCACTATGAGACAATCTTGCCTAATAGTTTGCGTTAAGTTATAACTTATGAACTAATTCTATAAGAAAAAAGTTAATAGTTTTTTGGATGCAAGATAATTGTGGTGGTAGCTGTTAGTAATATATAAGTAATGATTCAAATATATGCATAGTGCTATATGGACACACCTTTATAAAAATACTCCCTTTATTAACTAAAAGTTGCCTTTTATATGAAAAATTTGATGATGCGTAAAAAAACTGAAATATAAATCACATTTATATAAAAAAATGCTACGCAAAATTTTATAATTTTTAGTAATTAGTAGTTAAATGTAATTCTATTAAATTAGTAAAATTATTCAATTAAAATTTAACATTAAATAAATAAATAAATTTATTCATTAAATTAACGGACCATTATATAATAATAACACTTTAAAATAAAAATTGCAAAATATTTTGAGCAACTTGTGAGAGATAGTCTCTGTGTGAGATAGACCTCAAAATAAGAAATTTATATAATAATAATCAGATAGTTCTTACTTGAGACCATGTTTACAAGAGACGCGTTTTAAATGGGCCGGGTCATTATTACTTGAAAAAAACTTAAAAAAATGTGCATTGTGTAATCCTATTTGGAGTTGGTGTTATAACCTATTAAAGTTGGTATTATAACCTGTTAGAGTTGTTAGTATAACCTATTAAAGTTTGTATCTCCAAATAGTATAATACCAACTTTAATTGGTTATAACACCAACTCCAAATACCAATTTTAATAGGTTATAATACCAACTTTAATAGGTTATAACACCAACTTCAAAAGGTTATAACACCAACTGCAAAAGGTTATAACACCAACTCGAAATAGGCTTAACCATGCGCATTATTTTTAGATTTTTTTTTTAATTATTGAGAATGTGGGTTGGACTCTTTTAAGAGGCGTCTATACTACAGACGGTCTCTTAAAAAAGAGCCTGACTAATAATATAGTAATTAGACTATTTAACCCTTATATAGAGTGCGTTTTACAGTGAGACCATCTCATACAAGTTTTGATCCATGTTGAGAAATTTCATGTTAAACTCACAAATATTTTTGGGCTTTACTTGTGAAATGTGAAATGAATGATTGTTTGGCGATGCCCAAAGTACGATGTGGTGGGCTGGGTTTACTTATCAGACAGGGTCGTTTAGATTTATCTTGATGCTTATGGCCCATGTCTATATTTTGTTTTTATCTCTTTGTGTGGATTTCTAATGTAATGAAGATGAAACTAAAAAAAATTGACATCGTGAAAGTAGGGATTGTCATGGGGCGGGTTTAGAGCGGGTCCAACCAGACCCGGATTCGGACCCTTTTAATTTTTTGAGATCCAGACCCGGATCTGGACCCTAAAGGTCTTAAATTTTCAGACCCGGACCTAGACCCTCTGAATCGGATGGGTCTAGGGTCTTTAGTGGGTCTAAAAAAGAAAAAGGTCTCTTTGATTTGTCAAATTTGAAACATTTGTAAGTCATTATATTTTTCGTATATTTGTAAGAGAGTTATTACTGTATTTTACAAATATTTAATACTAATTTAACATCTAAACTCGCATAGCGTCACCCATATACGCTTAAATTCTATTATAAATACTAGTTCGAGTCCATGAAATAAGGGTATAATTGGGTCAGAACAAAGCAAGTAGCATATATATTATTTATATATATTATGATTATATGAAAAGAAAATAAGTGTTGGGGGCAGAATTAATACGTAGAAGACAAATAAAAATGGACAATGTAATATTTATAAGGGTCCGAGGGGCGGATCCAGGGTCCGAATATTGGACCCGTCAATCATTTTTTAGATTCAGATCCGACCCAAATCCGATGGGTCTCAAAAAATAAGACCCAAACCCTTAAAAAAGGGGCGGGTCTGGGGCGGGTCCAACAGGGTCCTGGACCCATGACCATCCCTATGTGAAAAGTAACTTTGGAAGTGAAATAATAGAAAAAATATATCTGAGTAATTGAAATTAATTGAAATTAATTAAGATTGGGTTTGGGAATTTCATTTCAAATTATAAATTTCAATTATGAAATCAATAATGTAGAATTTAAGAATGATAAGATTTGGGTGATGATTCTCAAATCTTCAACTTTAACCATTTTTATAACATCTATAGATTTGAGTCAAATCCAAATTTGAAAATATTTTATTTGCCAAACACTAAATTTGAGTCAAATCTATATTTTCAAATGAAATTATCATTCCCAAACATAGCATATAAAAATGTATACAAATTTTTAAATGAGGTTGTCTCATGGTGTCATGGTGAGACCATCTCTATTTGACTGACTCATGTAAATTTTGTGTGTTAAAGTGATCACTTACAATTTTAAAGTGATTAATATAAATAAATGAGTTAATTATATACTTCCTCCGTTCCATTATATTTGCTACATTTGACTTTTTGCGCAATCCAATGCGTTAATTTGACCATTTATATATTGAATTATACACGTCTAAAAATTATAAAAAATTAATATTATGAAACTATGCGATTATAAGATTCAAACAAGATCCCACTTGAATATATTTTTTCTTACACATTAGCCACAATATATAAAATAAGCTTGAACAATGAATAGTGTCTATAATGAAAATGTAGCGAGTATTTCAGAACGGAGGAAGTAGGTTGTTTCATGGTGAGACGATCTCATATAAAACGAACTGAATTATGTATCTTTGTTTAGTTCAAGTTAAACTTTCAAGTTTGCTGGCTAAATGTTACTACTTCCTCCAAACTAATTTAGTCGTCCTATTTGCTTTTTCAAATTATTAATCAATTCCGTTTAATTTGTATTTTATTCTTAATCCATAAGTTAAAACATAGTCATGTGAGATCTTGTTTGATTCGTCTCAATGCAAGGATTATTCTTATCAACTTTTCATAATTTTTATTTAAGCATAATTAGAGATATTAAAAGTCAAAATATTATCTCGACAAGTGTGCCCAAGCACATCCAACAACTAAATTGGAAAATCAATTGAATTGAAAGAATAGCGAAAGTGATATATGTTGAACTAAAATTTAGTAATTTCATTTTAAGTCTCACACTCTATTCCTCAGAAATTTCGTTAATCAGTCCCCAATTAAACACAGTTAATTATTAGGTCGTGAAAGAAAAAGAATCAATATTGATTTTCTTTTAATTTTGTCAATGTAAACTTTCTATTTTATATCTTTAATTAAACCAAGCAGCCAAAAAAAATAAATTTATAAATCAAACATTTATAAGAAGGAAATTGCTATTGAGAATCTAAAATTTAAAAAGAAAAAGTAGTAAGTAGAAAATGAAATTTGTCAGATCTCATACACAACGATCGTAATTTTGTTAATTTTTCATTTTTTGATTAAACTTGTTATATATTTACTCATATTTATCTTTGATGTAGATGTCGTATGACTCTTTATTTATGAACCCTGTATTATTACAAAAAAAAATAGTAAATGAAATTAATAAGGGTTGAAAGGTAGCTTTCTTAGTGTGTTCGCAGAACAAAAAATAAAAAAATAATAATAATAATAATATTCAATCATGGAAAATCAAAGCGACTATAATAGCCGTACATTACCTGTAAAATAAATGAAGCTATTATTATTTATTTCTATTGACAAAAAGCTTATCTCCTTGCCTTTAATAATGCCTTTAACTTGTGTGGTGCTGTGCATTAACTAATAATAATAACTAATCTAGGATGTTCACTAGTCATACGTGGTGTCGACTCGACTACTCAATTTTCCATACCATTCTTTTTATAAATTCGTCTAATAATTCTAAATGTTGTCTATGATCTCTTCAGAATAATTGACATTATTGATTATTTTTAAATAATTTAATATTTGTATATATTTACTAATAGCACCCCTTGTAATATTTTATCTAATTACTATAAGTACATTCGTACATATCACCAAAGAGGAGTAGCTATAGAGTATAGACCAACGAAAAAGCATAATGAATAAGAAATAATAAATGTAACGCCTAGTAGGTATCTACTGTAGCCGGTTAAAATGTGGCTAATCATCATTATACCCAGTATGTCCCGCTCACTCATAGAAAACTAAAAATGTGGCTAATGTCAGAAAAAATATATAAAGGGTTGAATTATTTAGAAATAATCAATAATAAAGATTATCAAATAAACAATAGGAGTATCTGAGATTATCTAAGATAAATTTATCCTCCTAATTTTCCGTTTTAACTGCTTCTTTTTGTTCATATTTGATGTTTTTATTTTGATTTAAAAGATTCAACTTTTTTAATTCAGTGATTAGAATAAATAAAACGTATAGTGTAAGTATTCTTTTTAGTTTAATGCATAATTTTTGAAAGGATTTTATTTTGATTTATTTATTATGTATTAGGAAGACATATCATTATTTACCAGTATTAAGATCACCCATTAACTCATACTTTTGTAACATGAAGTACTTCATTTTCATAGCTAAGATAACCTAGATGAGTAGATTCGACTCGCATACTTATTTGATTCGTCTAATTGAATACTTTTATAATATTAACTTTTTATAATTTTAGATTTTAGATATGTGTAGTTCATTATATAAACGACTATAATAACACAATAAATTACGTAAAAAGTAAAATGTAGCAAGTAATATTATAGAATAAATGAAGTATAATTTAACTTGTTTATTTAATCATAATGGTTCCCCTTATTTCAGTTTGTGTGTGATTTGTAGGTACATACCTACTAGACTACTACTTTATCTAATGGAATTTAGCGTCAATAATCTCTCTATTTGCAAGGCTCGCTTTATTTGGGGGTTTAATTGACGACTATGATATGTCCGCTACATATTTTATGGGGAAATACTAATTTTTTCTTTTGTAGATATGGGGAAATACTAATTGATGACTATTACTGGACCCATACTATAATTTTTTGTTACTCGCAAATCACAAGATTATAGAATTTAAAATGTTTATGTCAGTATGTGCATGAGCAAGCCCCTGGATTGGAAGTTATTGTACATTATTCATATTTTATATTATCAATTTTTATCTCGTATCGTACTCAAATTATAAGCCGACTACGAGTCTACTACTTTGTTTATTTCGACCTAGCTAGTAGTACATTTGTCTGATTCAATTTTACTCCCTTTGTTATCTAATATTCTTTCCATTCAAAATATTAATGAGAGAGAAATTTAAATTATTTTTTTGACGTATATTTAGAAGATAAAATATATATATGTGATTTATCTTAATATATACTTTATTATTATGTATTTTTTATAATTTCTTATTATGTGTATTTAAATATATTGGAGTTTAAAATTTACATTAAAAACTGTGCAAAAAATATATGAGAAGAAAAAAACGGAGGGAGTAAAAAATAGGGGAGTTTAGCGTTTAGGGGAATTTTGTAGTCATCCAGATTGCACAACCTATGAAGTTACTCCGATCACACCATTAATTCTTGATTGGTAAGTCGGTGTGAGCCAATAGACGTAATCCAGGCAACTATACATACTATTAAAAAATAATTGCGCTAAAAATTAAAGTTTACTGATATATTATATATTTTATTATATTCCCTCACAAAAGCCCTTTAACATATACAAACTCGTGCAATGCATGTAATTATTAGTATAAAAGTATAATTGTGTAATTTAAATGAATAAAGCAAGTATATATTATTAAATTTATCGAATACATGATTTTATAAGCAGAAACTAAATATACTAATTTTTTAAAAAGTTATTTTTCAAAATACATCACCTTTTCTTCAATTAAACATATCAAATACTATGTTAGGCATATAGATATTGCTATAATTATATAAATATTTTACCTGATTTAGTTCCAATTAAAAAAAATCTAAATAAGTAAATACTACTGTCATGTAATCAACTATAATCACTAAAATGATTTCATTTGTCAAGGCTCTTAAAGGATCATATTTATCATTAGTATGTATGATTATTATATACTTTAATACGTTCTCTCACAAAAGCCCGTGAAGTAGAAGTGTGGAGACAACACATTAATTCTCCTTAATTTATTCTTTTACGCTAAATGAAAGATTATTTCATTGACAATATGATACAGTTACTAAATATTAATATTATTAGGAATATAATAATTAGGTAGGTAATATTTAATAAGTATTAATTTACTTTTATATAAAGATTGATCATATTATAGAAGTATTATTGAAAATTGAGGACTCAAAGTACATTCGTTTTCCTAAGGTTATAATGAATATATACGCTTTATCTTTACCTTTGCCTTTATAATGAATATACTCCCTTTAAATTAATTTAGTTGTCCCATTTATTTGGGCACGGATATTAAGGGTGATGTAGGGTCCATTAAAAAGGTAGTAGTTGGGTATTTAATTGATTAAATTAATTGTAAATAAAGGTAGTAGTTGGGTATTGTAAGTAGTAAAAGTGGAGGTATTTTAATCATTACTTGTGTGAACATGGGGTATTTAGGTAAAAAAAAAAAGATTAATAAAAAAAAATGAGACAATTAATATGAATTTGCCAAATACGAAAATGAGACAACTAAATTGATTCGAAGGGAGTATATGCTTTTGTATATGTTAAATACTTTTATTTCTTTAAGAACATAGATAATGATGGATAAATATTGAGTGTCTTTGACTCCTTATAATTAAATACTCCCTCCGAATCATTTTAGATGTCCTATTTTCTTATTTGGCAAAATCATATCAATTGTCCCATTTCCTTTTTTGTCTATCTTTTTTTACCTAAATACCCACACTTTTTCAATTCCCAATACCCAACTACCACATTTACAATTAATTTAATCAATTAAAATACCCAACTACCACCTTTTTAATGGACCCCACACCGCCCTTAATAACCGTGAAAACCCAAATGGAACATCTAAAATGATTCGAAAGGAGTAATTAATGTACTATATATGAACTATTTACCTTCGCCCTACAATAATATTACGTCTAAAGGAAATATGATTGCAGTTGGACAAATGTTAGCGGCTTTATGATTATTGATATGCAACCATAAAATTGACTCTTTTTTTTTAATATTTTCCCTCAATAGAGTATGAGTACGGATTGTCTGTTATATTCTCTCACCTAGACCCTATTTTCAAACGTAATACTGGATTGATGATGATAAACTGTCCTTTGTTCATCACGATGTAAACCAACATCAGTCATCAATCAAACTAAAGCTCAATACAAATCATTTTTCCGTAATTGTACTAATTAAAATCTTGAGAATGAGATCAAAATCTTAATATCACATCGTAATTATACTTGATAAATATAAAATTAATCTTGTAGAAAAATAAGAAGTAGAATAAAATAAAGATATTATTTCAGAATATTATGTTTTAGGAAATTAAAATATTTTTAATATTTAGAATATTAAGGTTATTTTATTTCCTAATTATTTAGTTTTAAGTTAATATTTTGTTTCCTTATTTTAATCCTTATTATTTGTATAATTAGAGATAATACCTCTCATTATTGTTCAATACAAATCCAGTATTCACCAGATTAAACCCAAACCGAATTCCGCATTATAAATTTCTTCAATCTTACATATGTAAAATATATATATGTTTATAGAAGAAGAAATGGACTAATCTAAATACGTACTTGTTCTAATTACGATTTACACTATTATTCAATAATTTTACTATTTTTTCTGAATGTGATTTAGAGAACTAGGGTGTTAATTTTGTCAATTTTAAGTACTACTTAATTTAGTGTCACTTTAGAGAGGTGATGATGATAGGATTTAGAAAATGGGTCTGGGCAACCCAAATAAGGAGGAGAAGAAGTAGTCCACTCATAAACTCAGAGAAGGTTCACTACTAAAACCAATTGGTAATAGTAGGAGTTACTCCTTGAGTATATAAAGTGATGCATACTCTTCTCTTTCTCCGATGTGGGACAACTCACATGTGGGTAACACATGGGCACTTCAACAGATGAAACTCGCAATGAACAAAACCAATGGTTAAATGTGTTTCAAAATGCGGAAAAGTTCCTCTATTTTAATTTCTAAATTAATAAATAAGTTTCATTTTTTAAATGGAAAAATTATTAAAAATAATCTAATTTTTCGTCCATCCGCAGTAAATAATCACATATTTGGAATATTTTTTAATACTCTAACATTTTTTCTTAAGTTGCTATCAACATAACCTTTTATTTTACTCTATTAGTATACTGACAGCAAACTAAGAGCAAAGATTGATTTATTAAAATATAATCCAAAGTTGAAATTATTCAATCATAATCATTTGATTAGAAGCATATAATAATATAATATAGAAATATGCGAGGTTGATCAAAAATGTTCCACCATTCTTACATTAATATCTTGAATACACCCTTATGTACGTGCTTTTACGATTGAAAACTTAAGAAGTTGGATACCGAAAAAGCTTTAATTTGAAATTTTTTAATAAATAGTGTACATGATTCATACTACATCGACAAATTGAACATGGTGTGCACACTTTATATGTTATTGGAATTCTTTTCATTGCCATATGATTTTGGGATAATATATATCTCCTTGATTTATGAAGTGTGTACCTCATGTCTACCCATAAATATGTTGGCATTCACAATAAGTCAGCCTAAACAATCAAAGACCACATCCATTAGTTTGATAGTTAGGGCGTAATTAAAACACACCCAAGGGGCAAGGTGCAAGTACTAAGATAAATTAAAACTCCATAATTACTTAATTAGTCCTGCATTACCATGCATCAAAACCCAAAATCACAATCTGGTACCAGCTGTTTCTTACCTCCATGCTAGCTTGCTACTACTACTTCTCTTCTGACTTTGCGTTGTTACTTTTTTGGATTATCATACTAATCAAATTTAATTAATTAATAATTAAATGATTGGATCCAAATTATGATTAATTAAATATGGTGTTTTAGGAATTAGTGTCTATAATTAAACCCATTACTCGTGCGGGTGAGAGAAGCACGTGATTTACTCACATGATTGCACACGTTTGTGTCAGAACACCAGCTAGATTTAGCCTCCATCTTAGTGGCTTAATTTACTCTTAACCATGTTAATCTACGCGGGGGTCGGCGGACTAATTACACTTATATAAGCTAACTATTTGTTGTTTGTATGTGCCTAATTAAGTCTCATAAATAATTCATTATCTCGAACAGCTTGGGCTTAACACTCATCGCTATATGTATGTTGAACCAACTAAGTTACTGTTAGTTTGTGTTAAATATTACGCTGTTCAATATTATTAAATTTTTAATTAATTAATTAGAATCATAACTTAGACAGACTCAAACTTAGAGTTATCAGATTTTGGATAAATAACTAAAATTTGATCATTAATGGCTAGAAACAATCTTGGTCATCTAATCAATTATTGTAATGATTTTTTAATGATATAGTATGAACTTTTAGGTGTAGGGATTTCATTAGTTTATCCCATGTTCATAGAAGTAGCAATCAATCAAATATATTGATGCATATATTGATTACTTTGAGCAAATTGAGAGTATTATGAGTGGATTATATTTGAAATTGAGTTGTACTCCTAAATGAAATTAGTGAATGTTTTATTAACCAAATAAGGGTGTGATTGAATTGTTTGTGGCAACTTGTTTGTGTTTAATTAAAGTTGCCAATAATAATGTATGTTTATTAAATTTCGTGGGAAGTACTTATTTAAATAGTTGTTTATAACAATATCATAGGAATTAAAATTTCTCTTTTCCTTGAAAATGGAAATACTTATAAAGTGTAAGAATATTAAGGGTGTTGGTAGTTCCAAATTTCAATCTCAATTGCAATTTCTTGTTATAATCAAACAAGAAAACTTACTTCTTGAAAATTCGACATAAAAAAAGTATATTTTTATAAGGAATTAATTACCAATTCTTAAGAAAAAATTCTTTTTTTTATCAACTAAATTAACGAGTTTTAATTTTCTTTATTTCATTTGATGTATGGAGAAGTCCTTTTTAAAAAAATACATTTTAATGTTGTTTTTGGTTTTAGAATGGAAAATGATTTTTATAAGAGTGTAAAGTAAAACAAAATTTTTGTTTGTATAAATTCCACTCCCAACCAAATCAAAGAACACAGATTGTAGTTTTCTTGAAAAATATTCTGTAGCAAATTAAATAACCTATGAAATGGAAAAATATTAAATTTAAATGTTACTTTAAAGCTTAAGTAATTATACATACTAATTTGCATCGTCAAAGATTTTATTTTTTTACTGAATAAGTTTTTATAAAATGGAAAATCATATTTTGTCTCAGGTTGAGCAAGTATAAGTTTTTCCTGGCAAGGTCTCGAGCTCTTCTCATCTAGGCTTTTCCTCCCTCGTCTTACCCTGTAATAAAAAACATGCTCTAATATAGTTCAATAGACTTACAGCTTCATGTGACAACCATTTAAGATACATTTTTTTAATGATAAAATAAATTTTTTTAATGAAATATATAAAAAGTTTTCTATTCTGTTATTTAGAAATTAAAAACTTACGAATCATACAAGAAAAATTATATTAAAACTAAGAATATAATGAAATAATGTATGTCAACCAATACTTCTATGTAGACACTTAGGGTGTGTTTGGATTGAAGGAAATGGACGGAAAGGAAGGGGAGGGATTTGAAGGGAGGAGGTATCTCTTGTTTGGATAATAAATTTGAAGGGAAGAGATTTGGAGGGAGGGATTTGGAAGGAAAATTTGAACAAATTTTGTTAAGAAGATAATCTCTCTGACACTATGTTTGAATAGTAAATTAGGAGAGAAATGAAAGGAAGGGAAGGAGAAGGAAAGGAAGGGAAAGGCAAGGGAGGGATAAGGAGGGAAAGTGTATATTGTTTGTTTAGAAGGGAAGGGAAGGGAAAAGGAAGGAAAGTGTTTTCCTTCCAAATCTTTCCTCTTTAGGAGAGATTATCTCCTTAACAAAATTTGTTCAAATTTTCCTTCCAAATTCCTCCCCTCCAATTTCCTTCCCTCTAAATTTGTTATCCAAACAAGGGATATCTCCTCCCTCCAAATCCCTCCCCTTCCTTTCCCTCCATTTCCTTCAATCCAAACACACCCTTAAAGAGGAAAGATTTGGAAGGAAAACACTTTCCTTCTTTTTCCTTTCCCTTCCCTTCTAAACAAACAATATACACTTTCCCTCCTTATCTCTCCCTTTCCTTTCCCTTCCTTTCCTTCCCCTTCCCTTCCTTTCTTTTCTCTCCTAATTTGCTATTCAAACATAGTGTTAATTTTTCCAATTGTATTTGATCATTTATGTAAAATTTACGATGAGTTGTTAAAATTTGAATGTTGTTATGGGGTTAATAATAAGCAATTAGTCAAATCCCATCTTTCCCCTTTGTCCACTACTATCACCATTCTTAGTCACCTCCTAAAAATAACTCTCCATTATTTCCGCATTATTTTACCATCTAACCTTCATTCTATCATTATAAATAGATGTTACATACATCATTTGCTAAAAACTAAGATTTGATATTCCTATCGTTATCCCAACAAAATTACAGCGCCCTCCTATTTACAATTTATACTTTAATCAAATATCTTTCAATTGACCTGAACTCATCCTACAATCTGTTATCTTGTTTTCATTAATTATCATATATTCATTACTTTCGGTTTCCCGATCTAACTTGAGCGTCGGAGGGGTTTTCCGGGGAACCACCTCCGGGCAAGGCTTATATTGTATTGCAGAATTTGAGGTCTCATCATCGGAAGGATCATTATCACTTTCATCGTATTGACAGTGTTCTCCGATTACACATATCTCTAGGTAATTTAAGTGTTTTTTTACACTTCCTTATTTCATTACCGAAACAAATGTAAAATATTAATTATTTATTCCTTCAGTAATCTTCATATGTTTTGGAAAATTCGTGAAAATTCAAATCCTCGTATTCAACACATTTTACTTAATTAAAGAAAATGATGCAATCTAAAATTGATTTTCTAAAATCTCACACTCTAATATTACTCTCGTCTAAACACGCTTAACTGTAGCTACATTAACAATGACTCAATGTGTTATGATCTCACCCTAAGATTCCATATATAAGAAAATTATTGTCCACCAATTGGAAGTTAAAGTTCTTCATGGATAACGTATGACACTTACCTACCAAACAACACAATACACAAACTAGCTTAATTCACCCTAAACAATTGAAAAAGGTCTCGTCACTTTTTCCTTTCCAGTTTATTAATTAAATTAAAAATCAGCATATCAGCATAACATAAAAAGGTTACAAGAATAAGTAAAAAATTACCTTATTTCTTGTTGGGACGTAATATATAATATGGTCTATGAATTAAGCAAAACAATAGAGATGAGCTTCGCCAATTAAATAAATAAGAAATTATTTTATGCTAATTTATTTTAATGAATGTAATCAATTAAATTTTTTGTGATTAAAAATTAAAATCTAGCATTATTAAGCATGTAAAGTTACTATATGTGTTCCTATTAGTCTAGTACAGACACAAAAATTAAAGAACCTCTTATAACAAGTAATATGAGTATATAACACTTAAAAATTTCAGTCATATGATTTTATTTTCAGATCGATTTACTACACTTATCAGTTGATATAGAGAATTTTTATGCTGTGACCATTTCAATGTTTGTGATTTTTGATATCTGGTAATGATAATTTATTTTAAACTTGAGAAAATTAAGAAAATACTCCGTTATAAATACGGTTAACTCGATCATAACGATACATAAGGATACAAAACAAATTAATAATAACGATGATGACACCAACATGACATTAAAAAAAACTTATAGCAAATTAGCATATATACATTTTTATAATAAGAGACTAATAAAAGAGTTACAAGCATGTATTATAGACATGACATATTGGTTTTTTTTTTTTTTTTTGAATATACATGTTGGCTTTTTATATATTGAATTATATATGTTGTTTATTATTATCAAATGTTAATAAAAAATAACTTTTTTATTTTCACTAATAAAGGTACAATTTTACAGCGTTCTTCCCACCTTTCAAATCCTATCTAAATGATATTCTTACTAATAAAACGTTAATGTTTAACTAATTAATCCAAAATGAGAAATAAGTTTCGAGGTGATATGATTACCAATTAACATCAGTATTTTCCTATACTCTATTGAATATACTTCTTCCGTTTTTTTTTTTCTTTTCATTTACTCTTTGTACAGTTTTTGATGTAAATTTTAAACTTCAATATCTCTAAATACACATAATAAAAAATTATAAAAAATACATAATAAAAAAAGTATACATTAAGACGAATCTAATAAGATCACGCATGAATATATTTTATCTTCTAAATATGTGTCAAAACATAAATTAATTCATCTCTTCTTAAGTTGACATATTCTAAATAAGTAGAAAATTAGAAAACGGAAAAAGTACTAAAATAATAATTCTAATTAAGGCTTTGTGGGGAAATTGGCATGTGCTACTCATCTAAATTTAAGGATAAGTCCCCATTCAGGAATTAATTAAAATAAAATATGAAATAGTATTAGTAGGTTGATACTGTAACAAAATGTGATTGTGCATTGATAACGAAGACCCAATATATTATTCAGTATTCCCATTATATCATACAATAATAAATATTTTACTAACATAAATCACACTCCTATTTCTATATATGCTTGTTTGTGTTGGATATTGTGAAAAACTACATGCTTCAAAATCTTTATGTACAATATTACTCCTTTGGAGTTTATCTAATGAATTTGTTATAATTTTTATATACGTTTTAAGTATTATTGGACGTTATCAGTGAGATAATAAGATAATAAATATATATGCGTATATAAAATAAAGAGAAATATAATTTATGAATGAGATAGCAAGAGATAATTTATATTTATATAGATTTAAGTATGACTTAGTTGCGCTAAGAAACTTCTTATAAACCAAATTTATAAAATGGCCTTGATCCAATTAATATCAAGCCTAAGGGAGGTACAAGAAGATTCAAGACTAAAATCCTAGTCCGAGGTCTCGAAATTTCAAGCACCAATCCAAGAAAAATTCTAAAATTATGAAAAAAGATTTAAAATTAAACTTGATTTAAAACTCTTTGTTAAGTAAGAAGGAGAATAAAGAATTTCTGAACAAATTTATTACTACACTATCACAATCATACATGTAGTGATAAAATGGTACCGTACACTAAAACTGCTATGAGCAATTGATATTTTAGACATTATGTTAAAGTAATTCTCAGAATAATGTAAATAAAACATGAAAACGCTCACTTACTTTATCTTTACAAAATATATTACTAGAACCATTTGTGAGTTATTCTAGAATGAAAATAGTTCAAAAGAAAAAATAAAAATTATTAAGAAAAAGAAATTGTTAATAGAAATTAATTATTAGGATTTAGGGGTGTTCCGAAGACAATTGTTGATATACATGGATTTAATGAGTTTCATCTCCTTGAGTCTATGTCCTCCTAACCTACCCACAATTTTATTATTCTTTTTGAACCATCTCAAAGTACAAAACGATTAGACTAGATAGTAACCTCGCGTGTCCAATTTAGCTCGGTTTAAAATGAAATTTTATGTTCATATTATTTTTTACATAAGTTTAAATTTATGTAAAATCGAATTAATTAAGTTGAGCTTAATAACAAGGTAGAATAATTAATTGTCAAATTGCCAAACTGTTTTGAACGCATAACCACATATTTTTGCCTCACCCAACTAGCTCCTTGGGTGAGTGATCAATTGATGTCCTCTAAGCAAAACTAAGTAGTTTGTACTAATCTAATCTCTCTATGTTTTATACTTGTAGTCCATCATTTAGGTATGCCCAATGTAAAAGAGAACAAACATGATAAATGAACAAATTAATTAAAATAAATAAAACTATAATAATATAATATCTTTCTTCAATTATAATGATTTTTTTAATCTAAAATGTACATTTTCTATTCTCAATTTCAAATTGTACTCTATAAAAGTAGATTGCAAATAAAAAGAAAAGATCTATAATTACTTTCCAATAGAATTTTTCTGGGAAATTTCATGTGGTTTTTAAATTTTTGACTTTTTTACGTGGTAGACAAACTTATTCTTAGTTCATATGGTGATCTTAACTTTTTAATTTTTTCAAGTGGTAAACAAAAAGATTTTTTTAACTTTGCACTATTTTTACTCAATATAATGACAATTTTTTCAAAAAATAAATGTCGGTACCACTCTAATTGACTATATATTTCGAAATTCAGTCGTAATGCATACTTAATTTAATCAAAAACTTAACATATTATCTGTCACATAAAAAAGTTTAAAACTCAAAGTTACCACATTGATTAAAAAAATTTGTAAAAAGGGCAAAAACTCGAAGTCACCAGTCACCACTAGAATTTCACAATATTTTAAACAGGTGCTCTATTGAGAGACCGTCTTTTATAAAGACGACTCTAAAAAATCCAGCTCAAATCTATATTTAGAATTGTAACATTATATATTTAGAACTGGATTGGGCTTTTGAGAGCCGTCTTTACAAAAGACGGTCTCAAGTAAGAATTGGTGTATTATAAATACCTAAACAACTCATTTTAAAGGTCAAGTTAAATTGTATTGGTTGTTACTTCTTAATGCCCATTTTTTTTAAAAATGTTACACTTCATCACCAATCAAATGACAATCAAACACCTTTAATGGTAAAACAACCAAAACTAAATAAATAGTAGCACACAACCATGGGCATCACCCATGAGCCATGATGCATTACTACACAACATATATCAATAATATAATATGTTTAATTAATTGTAATCAAAATTAATTAAATTTGCTTTATTGCAATAACACAACCAATAAGCAAGGGGGTGAGGAATTACAATCACTTCCCATCTCTTTTGGTTTGTTTCTTTGGTCTCTTGGGATGCTTCAAAGATTCAATTAAAAGTAAACACCTTTAATTTCATATTCTACTATTTCACAGGTAGATTGATTCTGCTGCCATGGCAGATGTCAGCTTCCATTAACCTTCTTTCTTTCTTCCTTCTTCAACTTCTTCTTTGCTATATATATTTACCCTTTTCTCTTTCAATATCCAACTCTCCCATTTTTGCTTTTCAACAATCAATGTTTAGCTAATAGGGCACTTGTTTTTCTTACATAAATTCGTTTATTATGTCATTAAGTGATTATTTGTATAAATGCGAATTTTATTTTATCCACAAGAATTTACCAGATGATGCTGATTTTCTCTTAGTTTTATTATTCAATGCCCAAGTACAAAGCACTTTAGTGCGCTAGGTACAACCACTGCTTCTTCCTCCTGATTGTAGGTCCATTACCTTTTTTAATTTTCCTATTAGATGATATATTTTTGTTGTATTTTTTTTATTTTCTACTTAAGTACTACTCTTTTTTGGGTTTTCTCCTCTTTCCCAACTTGGGTTTTCTCCTTTTACTCATTTCTTTAAGATTTATCCATTTGGGTTTCTTGTTTTGCATCTAAATTCTTCAAATTTTGTACCTTTTCTAAAAAAAATTTGTGGGTTTTTTTTAGAGCAAGAAATTTGGAGATGTGTTCAAAAAAGAGCAAACATTCATCAAATTCTGAAACTTTACAAAAGATTTCTTCATTTCCAGATGAAGTATTGGAGAAAGTTTTAGGCTTTCTTGAATCCCATAAAGATAGAAGTTCAGTATCATTAGTTTGTAAGGATTGGTATAATGCTGAAAGATGGAGTAGAACTCATGTATTTATTGGTAATTGTTATGCTGTTACACCTGAAATTGTTGCTAGAAGATTTCCAAAGATAAGAAGTGTTATCTTGAAAGGAAAACCTAGATTTTCAGATTTCAATTTGGTTCCTGAAGATTGGGGTGCTGATATTCATCCTTGGCTTCTTTGCTTTGCTAAAGTTTATCCCTTTTTGGAAGAATTAAGGTTAAAAAGGATGAGGGTTAGTGATGAAAGTTTAGAATTTTTATCTTTGTCTTTCCCTAATTTCAAGAGGATTTCTTTGCTAAGCTGTGATGGGTTCAGTACTGATGGTCTTGCTGCTATTGCCTCCAATTGCAAGTATGATACTTTTTTCTTCTCCTTTTTGGTTTCATTTATATGTCATTTGGGTTTTTCAAGATGGGTTATTTTTGAATTGTTGATTGCATTTTGTGTTCTTCTTATAAATATAAGATCTGGGTATTGATATATGGATTTAATTTGGTCAATTTTTGAATACATATGTGCAAAGTTATCACCTTTTTAGGAAAAATTGATTTAGTTTATAAGTTATAACTCATTGTTTGTTGAATCAATGAATTGCATAGTTGTATTTGGGTTATGAAGTTTGGTTTTGATAGTGGAAAGGGATGTGTAGTTCCTTTTTTGCTTTCATTAGTACACAGTGATGGGTATAGACTAACATTATTGGTGACCTAAAGATGTTTTGGATCTTTATCAATTTCTTTTCCCTACCTTGGTTGATATGACATTTGCCTTAATTATTGATTATCAGTTGTCGCTTTAAATGTCATTGTCCCCATAAATATCGTTACCTATTGCAATTAAAACCACATGTTATCAGTTTTGCTTTCTTTCTAACTTCTCCATCCCACAAAAAAAGAAAATAGGTACTATACAATTTTAAGCAATGTTGCCCCTCTTAAACTGTTGCTTAACAACTGTTTGTGGCATGTTTATTTGTTTCATTTGCACCTAATTATCAGCAAAAGATTACTATTACTCTAACATAGAAGTATTCTTTTGTCAATCTGACTTGTTAGAGTATATAACAAATTAGGGCCTCAACTATCAGTTTAAGCTTTTGGTTGAGTTAGGGTTGGTTGAATTGGTTGAGGCCCCAACTCAACCAAAAGTTTAAGCTGATGGTTGAGGCTCCAAGATATGTTATATACTCTAACATAACTTAGTTGCTTTCGTAACTAACTATAAAATCACCATTCAAATTTTGAACGGTAAATTTGGTTTTGATGCAAGTGATCAGTGTTGTGTTTTTGTCTTTTATGAATAAATTTGCTTGAGAGGTTCGATTAGTGATTTAGTGAACATACCAAAACATTGGAGAAACTTAGTATGAGGTGTTCCAACAAAAGTTGTCTTGTATAGGAGTATGTTGTTGAAGTGTATAAGTCTATTGTATGTCCTAACATATAAGCAAATTGAGGCTTGATTTGATGCATGAGGTGTGAACAATGAATAATGTACTCCCTCCTATTCACTTCAAGTGTGAAATTTGCTTCTGCATGTTTGCTAATAAATGTACTGGTTCACATAATATATAAAATTATAAAAAGTTTATATTAATAAAATTTTCATTGAGATGAATCAAACAAGATCCCATTTGAATGTATTTCAATTTATTGAATCAAGAATATAATACAAACTAAGAGCCATTAGCCAATAGTGGTGCAAAATCCCAAATGTTACTCCCTCTATCCCAAAAAGTTAGCTCCATTTTCTTGTTTAGGCTGTCTCATTGAATTTGCTCCATTCCTATGTTTAGCTATGACCCGCACTACTTCTTTAGTTTTCATCCGTAAATTTGACTTATCTTTTCATCTGATCCACACATTTTTTCTTATTCCCCACTTTTCTCGACTTTCATTCTAATTGTACATGGGCCTATTTCTTTGGGAAACACAAAGTAGTGGCCACATCGTTGTTGTGTTGCCTGAGGCGTAAACAATGCGTTGCTAATTACTTAGTTCTAGGACCCTGACGACCTGTAGGATTATATCACTCTTTAGTTCCAAGGATGGATGGGTTGGTGCTTGATTAGTCGTCTGGTGTGTTCTCTTTGGGATTTTGATGCTGTTTTTGCTCATTCTAATTGCCCAATATGTTTAGCTCTCTTTCTATAATGCTATTTCGTGTTAACAAGAAGAAAAAACTCTATTATTAGTTATTGTTTCTCTAGGAGTGATTTACTTTTGGTTTGGTGGAGACCCCTCAAATCTATGTATTGCTGTTTGTATTCCAGGAACTTAGTTGAGTTCGACATTCAGGAAAACGGAATTGAGGATCGCAATGGTGACTGGTTGTGTGACTTCCCTGAAAGTTTCACTTCATTGGAGATTCTAAACTTCTCCAATCTTCATACCAAAGTCTGCTTTCCTTCTCTCGAGAAACTGGTAGCCAGGTGCAAATCTTTACGGGTTTTGAAGGTGAACAAAAATGTAGACCTGGAGCAATTGCAGAGATTGCTTATTAAAGCTCCTCACCTGACGCAACTAGGCACAGGGTCCTTCTCACAGGAGCTCCAGCCTTCCCAATATGCGTGTCTTGAGAGTATTTTTAACAACTATCGCAGTCTACAAACCATTTCCGGTTTATGGGAAGTCAATCCGGTATATTTGCCTGTCCTTTATCCAGCTTGTGCAGGGCTGACATTTTTGAATCTTAGCGATGCAGCTTTGCAATGTGACGAACTTGCGCAGCTTCTTGTACACTGCCCGAATCTTCGGCGTCTTTGGGTAGGCTTCTATCTCCTTTTCCCATGAAAAAAACACCCCTCTAACTATTTCTTTCCCCGGAAGGGATCAAATAACGACATATGGTCTTAATCTGCTTGAATATGTATGTTTAATCGACTATTTTTCACCCTCCATATATTTCATCAGGTGCACTTAAAATAATACCTTGGTTTTCATAGTTTATACATCTGAATGTACTGGAGTCCTCCAATGCCGTGGAAAATCTCGTCTTTGATTCACTTGCATTTTTATTTACAGAAAGGGCAAGTAATAAGATTTGTTTCGTCAACACTCTCAGAGAGCCAACGTACAACACCTCCTATATACCCCGGTTCCTTAAGCTAGACGAGAAGTTGTCACTCCCTTCCTCACCCATGAATCTCACGCACTCACACTATCACATGTCATTGCCTTTTATCATTGTTTAAGGGTTTGATACCAGTGTCCTGACTATGCATGGCTATATATAGGTGTTCGACTACCTCCCGCTGTGTTTTAGATCTCTAGTGTTTCGAGTACCAACATAAAGATGAGGCGAACGCTGTTCCAGTGATGATAATCTGTCAAGTTAACTTTTTACATATACTTTGTTATGTCTTAACATTGGCAAGGTAGAGAGGCTTCATTTGACTCCAAACCTCGCCTAGGTGGGAGCCATTTGACGGCTTTAGGATAATAAATTGTAGTTTCATTTCTTAAATCGGGTGAAGGGTCTATGTTCTCTGCACTTACATTTTCTGTCATTTTTCACTTCATTTCTTTGCGAAACTTATATGCAACGATTTTTGAAAGATGGAGGGTGTAATCTGATTTTTATTCGTCATTCTTTTAATTTAGGTGTTGGACACTGTTGGGGATGAAGGTCTAGAAACTGTTGGATCCAGCTGCCCTTTGCTTGAAGAACTCCGGGTATTTCCTGCAAGCCCGTTTGAAGATGCTGATATTGCCCACGGGGTTACAGAGACTGGTTTTGTTGCATTGTCCTATGGCTGCCCTAAGCTCCATTACGTCCTTTACTTCTGCCGCCAAATGACAAATGAAGCTGTCGCAACCATCGTGCAAAACTGCCCTGATTTTACTCATTTCCGCCTCTGTATAATGAATCCTGGTCAACCTGATCATTTGACAAATGAACCAATGGATGAGGCTTTTGGCTCGGTCGTAAAATCTTGTAAGAAACTCAGAAGACTTGCCGTTTCTGGTTTATTGACTGACCTAACTTTCGAATATATCGGGAAATATGCCAAGAATTTGGAGACACTTTCTGTGGCTTTTGCCGGAAGTAGTGACTTTGGTATGAAATGTGTTCTGGCTGGCTGTCCTAAACTGAGGCGGCTGGAAATAAGGGATTGCCCTTTTGGTAATTCTGCGCTTCTGTCGGGCTTAGAGAAATATGAATCTATGAGATCTCTCTGGATGTCGGCTTGTAATGTCACGATGAGTGCTTGTAAACTGTTGGCAAAGGAAATGCCTAGGCTGAATGTTGAGGTCATAAAGGACGAGGATACCGATGACTGCCAGGCGAATAAAGTTTATGTCTACCGTACTGTTGCTGGACCTAGAAAGGACGCCCCTCCTTTTGTTCTCACGCTTTGAAATCAACATATTTGCTCGGTAAATTCATGAGAGGATGTAGATAAGCTGCAAACCCGACTCTGGAAGGACCGATCTCATCCGAAGCACTGAAACTCCAAATGTTCCGTAACACACACTGATTCGATCAAGAAAAATGACTATGGAGCAGCAAACAACTGACGAAACCCATATCGCCAAAACCTGAGAAATACGCAAAGGTTGTATAAAATCGGCATTTGTCCTAGATAACACATGGTTATAAAGGATGGGGCGTTTTCAGCCGATTAATATTCTGTACATGCTGCTGTATGATTTTAGTCCTGTATTATGCGTAGCTTTCTCTTTCACTCGCGCAGGGTATATATTTCCATAGCTTCAACGCAGCGCGTTTTGTAGACGACAAAATGTATGTGCTGGGCATGTAATTGTATTCGTGAATCTTCTATGAATCTTCATCTGTATTTTTATTGATGAATGCATCAAAAACAGTTGGCTTTCTGCTTAACTGGAATTGCTAGGTTGTTTAATTCTGTTTTTCCTATTCTTCTGCATATTGTTATTCAATTTTCTTTTTTTTTTTGATCAAGATGAGGCTTGCTGATTTTATTCAATTTTCATTTCTGTCAATGATAGTTTTGAAGACGAGAGCTTCATTGTAATGTTAATGACTAAAATTTATTTAAAATTAACAGTAATACTCAACACCATTGCCACTGTTTAATACCATTAATAATCGTAAGCATTGTCATTCTATTTCCCCTTTTAGAATGTAGCTAACAACATCAAGTAACTCACAAAATTTTATGTGTTCTTGTTTACATTATTTGAAAGGCCGCATGTTGTTTTTCTTGAAGACCGTTTGAAGGTTATGAGACGGAGTTATTTCGACTAAAGTTTCAATTGATGGTTAAAGTCTATAATTATATTATGTAATTTTATATGAAAACTCTTTTGAGTTTTAAGTGTGGATGTAATGCCCGTCTCTTACTAACACTGAATAATCTACTTAATAAATGAGACTCAACCTTGTAATATTCAGTCACATTAACTTTTGGCACAATGTAAAGAGATGAGATCGATCATTTCAATTATTAGCTAAAGTTGTTGATATAAGCTCCACGATATAAAATATACTCCGTTGTCCTAGTCAAATACTCCACATTATTTACTTTTGGCACGAAAACTAAGAAATTGGGTATAGTGAGTTAAAGTAGTAGGATATTTAGAAATAAAAAGAATATAAAGAGTAAAAGTGGTAGTAATATCCAAAAATAAAACAACTTGTCTTATATGAGATCGTCTTATGGTAAGACGACTTGCAAACAAGAATCTCATTAGCTAAACATTATTATTATTGGGCTATTCAACCCAAGTATAGAACATATATCACAGTGAACGTCTCATACAAGAATTTGGGAAAATAAAAATAAAACAAATTCGTTAGACAAACTAAAATGAAAAATAAGGTAAACTAAATGAGCAGAAAACCACTACATTAATAATATGAAGAGATAGAATATGTTCACTCAAAAAAAAAAAAAAAGAAGAATATGTTAGAACATAACAAAAATAAATAAATAAATAAATGTATTCGTACATTAATAGCTTCTAGTTAAGTATTTACGCTAGGAGTAGTAAGCCATCACTCCATTGTAATTGTATGTCAAAATTTTGTAGGCAACCATGTGAGGTTTGCGAGAAAAAATTGCAGGCTTAAAAATTCTAATAGCTTCAAATCTTTCATGCAATCATAATTAGAGTTAATTATATAACTAATTAGAATCAATAGCTTCAAAATTCTAACTTTTGTAATTAATTAAATTTATTAAGGGCTTCAAATTCGTTATTATCATTGTCCTCTCGTGCCTTCCTTACAAGTTACAACTTCGTTCTTTGTATTTCTGATGCCAAGCTAGTGGTTTAGACGCTACCAGAAAAATACATTGCGTGGTTATGTTTGGATTTAGTTATTTTTTGAGGTAATAAAAATTGCATAATAATTTTGACTTTCTTTTTATTTTATATTTTCTGAAAATTAAGATCTAGAAAAATAATTAAAAGAAAAGAAAATTGTGTAAACCATGAATTTAATATTTATTTTAGGCATTTTCATTTTTAAGAATTCTATATAATTGAACCCCTGCACATATTTAAAATATCATTGTATAATATTAGTATATTTGCCCCAACAATACACAGATTTATATTGATACATTAATATGTTTTTTGATATATTGATATATTAATAAGTTGACAATTTAAGATCTAAAGATTTATATTGATAGATTAATAAGTATTTTGACGGAATATTTTAGAAGGTTTGTGACGAATATTTTAGAAGTTTAAATTAGATCGGATAAGTTGACAATTAAATTAAATAAGTTGACAATTTAAGATCTAAAGATTTATGTTGATATATTAATAAGTTTTTTGATGAAATATTTTAGAAGTTTAGATATCGACGAAAAATCTTCACTATCAAAGAAATACTTTTACATATAAAGTAATTAAGTATATATATTCTAAGAAACTTTAATAGGATATTTATGTGAATTTTAAATCCAAAACTGTTAATAATGCACGGAACTTTAAAAGAATAGTTCTTGTCGTGATATGAAGTACTAACCATATATTAAGAGATATGTTTGAAGTTTATTTATTTGATATATTTATTGTGAATTACGTGCCATGTAATCTCGATTCAGCTAATAGTTACATTACATGTAGCAAACCTCTATGAGGATGTCTTTTGGAAGTTTTAAATCTTTTTATTAAATTGTAAAATATGATTTATAGTTTTGTAAAATTTAAAAATAATATAGCATTAATTATACACTTAAACTTTTTGTATGGTCATGGTCATCATGCTAGCTTCCCACAAAAAGTCAGAATTCACAAAAGAGAGAGATAGTGGACAACTCATACGGTCATATCTATATCCTCTCGAGGGAGAGAGCAGGAGAAATACGCGTAACAATTAATTATTATTGTATGTACCATTAAATACTTGAATTTCAATGGGTATGCAAAAGTAAAACGATTTTGTCATCAAGACATCAACCCAAAGAATGGCTATAAAAGGAAGCCTTTAGAGGTTTTTCTTTCTCAGTTCTCACTCTCGGCCTTGGGCTTCAACTAAGAAGCCAACAAACAAAAATGAGTTCCAAAATGAAATCTACTTTCAACATTCCTGCCATGCTTTGGCCTACTTTTGTAGTTTTGCTTATATTCTCCCTATTCACTTCTTCAATTACATTTGTTGATGCTCAAACCCACTCCACTTTCAAAGCCAAGGATAAGCTTACTTCTAATACTAATACACCCTTTGATTCACTTATATGTAACATTCTTCATAACAACCCATTATGCAAAAATCGACCACCTCCGCCTCCAGTTTCACGAATATGCCCTTCTATTTGTAGATACATTCCTGGACATCCTGGACGATGGTTTCCACCAAAATTATGCCATAAGTGTCAAAATCGGTCTCCACCTCCTCCTCCTCCACCTCCACCTCCGCCGCCTCCGCCACCTCCTCCGCCTCCACCTCCACCTCCGCCCCCGCCTCCGCCACCACCGCCACCACCACCCCCACCGCCTCCTCCTCCACCCCCACCCCCACCCCCACCTCCTCCTCCTTCACCTCGTCCTCCACCACCACCACCTCCATCTCCTCGTCCACCACCACCACCACCTCCATCTCCCCGTCCTCCACCACCACCACCTCCATCTCCCCGTCCTCCACCACCACCACCTCCTTCTCCTCGTCCTCCACCACCACCTCCTCCATCTCCTCGTCCCCGACCACCACCACCTCCATCTCCTCGTCCCCCACCACCACGAGGTCCAACTTCTCCATCTCCACGTAGTCCACGTGCACCTGGTATGCCCTGAAGCGCGAATTCCAAATGTATTGTTCTTACTGTGTATTCCTAAATGAAAATTTTACTATTATAGTTTTCAATATATAATAATGACTTGTAAGAAGCAACAATTTATTCCAAGAGGAACACACCAATAAAATAAATTAGTTAACTCATATTGCTTACTGTTAACTGTTATGTATCAAGCATATGCATTTTGTGTACTATGTGGTTAATCATATGAAAATGTAACTTAAATATGTAAGTTGCAAATATGTGATCAACATTATATTGTTTATGTTTTATAATTTCATTTGTATCGAAAGTTTTCAATTACTATGTTTATGTCCTTCAATGTATTATTATTAATCTGATGTTCAATTGTGATTGCTATTATATTTTACAATTATAATGCGAAAAGGCAATAATATAATTTAGCTCGTGTTTAAAGGGTAATAGATTGATGATTTGACTTAAGTTTAGTTGTATTATATTAGCATATTAAGAAAATTTAAAACAAACAAATGAATAAGTGAAACTTAATATTTTGGAAATATTTTTGTTACAAAAACTAATCTGTGACTATGAATGGTTGGTCCTAGTGTTTTATGGGCCTTGGGCCGATCAGGTCAAATGAAAAAATAAGCTTCTCTTATAAAATTTCTAAAATGTAAAAACAAATTACAAGTTACAAGTTATAATTTCAATTGGAAAAACTGCAAGAGAATATTTGTTTTTACACAAATTCTTACTTAAGATCGTCTTTTGTAAAGACGGCTCTCAAAAGCCCAGTCCAATTCTAAATATATATTGTTACAACTCTAAATATAGATTTGGGCTGGACTTTTGAGAGTTGTCTTTACAAAAGACGGTTTCTCAAGAGAGTTCTTGTTGTTTTTAACTTGTACATCAATATATTCCATTGCCCAATAAAGGATATCATTAAATCCAAAAATAATATAAGAAGTCATGAAATCCATCATCTAGCATTATGAAAATTTATCTTCTAAAGTAATTTTTCGCTACGGAGAATCAGAAAGTAAAATTATTTATTTATTCGACACTTATTAGTATGACAATACTGCTTTCTTTAATATGTCTGATAATTTTTTAGAACTTTTTATTCATAACGTTGAGCCTCTTACTAAACTAAATTTGTAATTTTTAACCTAGGCTCCTGGTAGTGGCCCCTTTGACCAACCCTAGTGACCATGTCCATAAAAATACCACTACAGATTTGAGAGGAATTTTGTCTACTTAAAGAAATTTTTAAAGGAGATTGAATCTTGTCTTAATGAAACACGTACCACAAAATTGAGTTCAACTCTCACCTAGGGTTATTATACTCTCACGGTCTGTTTGGTTATTGATACTAAATGGTGGTAATGAGAATAATTCATAGTGTAAAATTTCATGAAAAGTTTCATATCATTCCCATGGTAATGAAACCTTGATCACAAAAATGTTTTTTTGTTTAGATATTTCCATTACCACCTAATACCACCTCTCCCGATGGTAATGCATTGAATTGAAATTTATGAAGAAAATGAAATGAAAGCATGTTCATCAAGGTAATCAAAAGATTTTTCAACCAAAATTATACTAGATTTTCATTCTCATTACCTCGTTTATTACCACCTACCAAATAGACCATCAGTGTACTTGTAATAAATAACATTAATGAAAAATTTTATACAGCCCTCTCCAAAATGCTGCTAAGTGCTAAGTATCATATTACAACAAATAAATTCCACTTCATATTTGTAGATTGTATTTTAATAAATAAATATTCCATCCATCCTAGCCCTTAGGACTCAAATATTCACTTTACTTTTATTTGTTTATTTTTCCTACTTTTCCTCTTTTATGAGAAAAGTCATCTTCCTTATTTATTTATTTTTTTAGTTTACTTTTATTTTACAATCTATAAGTATATTTATTTTATTAATTTAACTTTTTTTTACTCTATTAAATTTACACAAAATCCAAGCGATCTTTTAGGACTCAAATATTCACTTGTAATGAATGAAATAGTACTATAGTAGTGTATATTGCATATACCTCCTTTCGGTGGACATATTTGATGTACAAGATGGGTAACTCATAAATCATAATGAATTAAATTTTCACAATATTGCTGTTAAATGACATACAATACTATAATTTTGCTGTTAAATGACAAATGACAATCTAATAGCCATTTGCCAATTAATGCAGCAAAATTAATGGTCATTTAGTTATAAATGGAAACATGAATAGAATCTCAATATTTCATTTTATATAAAATGCTTTTACAATTTGAAATTAATAAAATTATTGCAATAATAGTATCTTATTCTTTTGAAAATATTATGAGGTATTAAAATAATATAAAATTTTCCTTTAATACAAAAAATAATGAGATTGTTAGAAAATTTATAAAAATAATTACAACATTACAATCAAAGTAATTAGATTGTTACTTTAATAAAAAGTATTAAATTTCAATTTTTTCCTTTAATACAATATATTATACAGTCAAAATAATTAACTTCCAGTAATATTAGAAGATATTTTTGTGATGACATTATATTATTCCATCCAAAATGGATTGAGTTGTTATGTTATATTAATTCAAATATATATTATTATTACATTTTTTAATTATTATAATTTCATAATAATAATATGAAATTTTTTTGATTACTTTATTACTGTTTAATTTAATTATTTAGTGAGTGAGCCAATATATTTTTATAAACAATTAATCAAAAGAAATAATTTCCAATAACATCAGGAATGTTTTTGGTAATGACATTATATTAATATTACTTTTTGGTCTATTATAATTTTTTGATTATTTTTTATTATTCTTTTATTTAATTATTTATTGAGCCATTACATTTTTATAAACAATTTGAATATATTATTAAATATTATTTATTGAACTATACTTTCATAATGATAATATGCAATTGCACAATTACTTAAAATTAATTTATGTTTTAAAAAAATCTACTCTACAAATTCCGTGCAATGCACGGGGTTTATACTAGTAGTACAATAGTAGTGTATATTGCATATACCTCCTTTCGGTGGACATATTTGATGTACAAGATGGGTAACTCATAAATCATAATGAATAAAATTCTCACATCCATCATCTACTCACCAATCATAGAGTGTAAAATATTTATACAATTATATCCACGATTATCCTTCTAAGTATCCATTTAAATCCATCCCCACTCATTGTTATCAAATTGGTAAACTCATCATGGATATACCCGTCCTATATCCGTCTCTCATTCATTCAAAATCCACTTTTAAATGTTTGTAATAAAATAAAACTAAGTACATAATTTCTAGCCTTTTAGGATTCAATAAAGTCAATAGGAACTTCTTAAGCTTTCTAGAAATAGTGTTCTAATTTTCAAAAATTAGAGTTGAAATAATAAAATGCTATTTAAATAAATTTATTCCAAAATACTTGTAATATACCAAAAAAAAAATATAGTAGTATTACTTATTAAAATATTAAATTTTAAAAAGACAATTAACCATAAATTTTTCTGATTTTTCTACAATAATTCTTGTTTTTAATTAATATTAATATAAACTATCTGAACCTTTGAAGATGTTTGCTCAAAAGTGCACCATAGTTACCCGCAACTTGTTAAACAATTCATTTTACCCCCCTCCCCCCAAAAAAATAAATATCTAATAATTTTAAAAGAAAAATCCCACGTTTGTGCCCTCATGCAGCCACCACCGGCGAATAAGCTTCAACCGTTCTTTTTCTTACCTAAAAAATCAAATATTTCTAACTTAATAAATCTGAAATATTTTCAAATCGGGCAATTTAATTCAAATATAAAACACGTCTTACGGTGAGACCGTCTCATACAAGAATTTGTGTTCCAACAATTTTTACCAAGAGAAATATTGTAGTAGTCTAGTATGATGAGCAATATACTAATGGTAATGTATAAGAAATAACATAGTCATGTCAGATTTTATTTGAATCATCCAATCCCATATTTTTATAATATTAATTTTTAAAAATTTTTAATTGTATATAGTTTAATATAATTAAATAATCAAAATAACATATAAAATTGGGTAAAAAGTTGTATATAACAAGTACTCCTATAATGAAACGGAGGAAGTAAGGGTGGTGGCAATATGGAAGAGGGTAAGGCGGTTAGAATTCCACGTGGTGACCCTAAGATTTTGGGTTTTTCACAAGGTAACTAAAACTTTTAAAAAATCCACGCAGTAGCCTTGAAGTTTACCAAATTGTTTCACCATGACCTTTTTACACGTAAAACGTCAGCCAACGTTAATTTCGAAGCTTTAAGACTGTTGTACGCCTATTTATGCGAATCACTTTTTTCAAATTCTATCAGTTTTAACCTTTTTTCCCCGAAATATAAAACCTATTCTACCAGCTTTTATTGAAATCATATTTTTTCCCCCAAATTTAAATATAGTACTTGAAATGGTGAGTTAAGGTTAATCTTTTGAGGGAAAATGTTGAAAGTGATGGAATTTGAAACGGTGAGTCGTATAAAAAGACGTACACCAACCTTAAAGCTTTGAAATTAACGTTTGATAAAGTTTTATGTGCAAAAAGATCACGGTGAAACAATTTGATAAACCTCAGAGTTACTGTGTGGATATTTTTAAAGTTTTGGTTAATACCACGTGGAAAACCCAAAACTTCAAGTTACCACTTTGAATTTTCCTTGTTTTTTATTAGCTTTTTTTTTATTAATCTATTTTTCTAATTTTTTTTAATTTCCTATAATTTTTTGGTATTTAACCTATTATAATAGGTTATTAAATATGATTGTTATGTTCTAAGCAAACACTTCCGTAAGATTGAATTATTTGGGGTTAATTAGTAGGTGAAATTATTATAATGAAATTAACAATAAATTGGTGTTAATTTTTTAATTAAAAAAATTAGGCTCTAAAAAATTTTAAACTCAATGCACCTTTTAATTTTGTGTTGATAATAAGCTTGAATATTCTAATTACATCTTCAATTATTTCACACAATCATAATTAAAAATTAATTATAATAAATATAGAGGACTCTTAATTAAGTTTTTGTGTTGTTTAACTTGAATTGATAATAAGCTTGAATATAGAGGATTTCATTGTACCTTTGCGCCTAATTCCTTGCAAGTTACAGCTTTTTGTTCCTTCTTACGCCAAACTTGTAAAGCCATGGAACACCAAGCCCGAATACATGACCCAGGAAAAGTTTCAAAATACACCTACAATCCACAAACCAAACTTCAAATTTTAAAAAAATAATTAATTTACGAAATACAGTGTTAAAGTTAAAGCCTATTTTAAATTACAACCACAACGTATTTTATTTTTAAATTTTAGTCACTAAAGTGTCAATGTCTATACTGTTACTAAATCTATAATTCCAACACTTGATCTAAATTTCAACCACTAAAATGGTCGAGATTTTGTGATTTAGCTTGAACGTTGTAAAGATTGATATTTTAGTAGCTGTAATTTGAAAAAAAAACATTGAAACTCTAATTTGCAAAATACCTAAATTTTAAAGCTATTATTTGCAAATTATTCTTAAAAAAAATAAGTTATTGCAAAGTAAATAGACAAGTTATGTGTATGAACAAAAATATTATCAACTTATATACGCGCCAAATATCAAATATTTTATATTTTCATTAATTTAACAAAGGATTATTAACTTACACTAATGGAACGTTTGGTTAGTGGTATTAAATTACCTACTATAGCAGGTCATCGGGTTACCTAAGTTTACTCTAGGAAAATACCCCTTAAAATTAGGATTATTCATGGTTAATCAAAAGATGGGATTATTGTAGGAAAATCACGAATATGTTGGATTATCCCAGGTAGATTTTCCTTTGTTTTATGGGAGTATTTTTTTAAAACAATCATGGTGTAAAAACAGAATTTGATTAATCTTAAATTTTAATAGAATTTTTAATATTAATGATAATATTTTAACAGAAAAATTTAATATACAATATTTATTAAAATACTAAATTGATTTTGAAACAATCATGGTGTAATTCCTATCACGTGTTGTTTTTTCACCCCACGGGGCAGGTACGTATCTCTATCATCTTGGAGCCGGGGACTCCTTTTGGCCGTGCTTTTTTTTACGAGTATGAGTTGCTGTCGTCCTTCCCTCCCCAGACCCTGCCCATAGTTTCTATGAGTGGGATATACTGGGTAGGATGATGATGATGATTTATTAAAATACTAAATTGATTTTGAAACTTCCAAAATTCACTAATTGTCAAAAGAGACAGCCTCACGGTAAGAACATTTCTATTGAGCTGACTTATTGTACATTTAAAATTTTAATTAATCACTTATAACCTTAAAGTAACTATTTACAGTCTTAAATAAATCAATTATAACCTTAAAGTAATCACTTACAGTTTTATATTGATTATTTATAACCATTAAGTGATCATTTACAATCTTAAGTGACCAACTTGATCACTTATAATTTCAAAACGATTAATTTTATTATAATCTTAATATGATTACTTAAAACTTCATAGCGATCACTTACGATTAGGCCTGTGCAATGGGCCGGATACGGGCCGGGTTGGGCTCAAGTGAAAACGGGCCCGATCGGGTTGGGCTCATAAGGCCCGACCGGCCCGAACCGTTTATTTTTTACCTTAGAATTTTTTCAAACTAATTATTTACTCTGAATTTTTTTTAAATTATTTTTGCATGATAATATT
The DNA here is from genome assembly GCA_019425755.1 of Amaranthus cruentus. Lineage (NCBI taxonomy): Eukaryota > Viridiplantae > Streptophyta > Magnoliopsida > Caryophyllales > Amaranthaceae > Amaranthus > Amaranthus cruentus. The sequence goes on along the minus strand of CM033459.1, from coordinate 1,494,477 downwards.
ATTTATTAAAGAAATTTATACTAAAAGCTAGAGGCTAATGTGATTTTCAAAAAAGCTAGAGGCTAATGTAGTATATTAGAAGCTTTTATACAATCTGTAATGCTATTACAAATCAACTTTTTCCCCATTTTCCCAATTGAAGAGAGCAAATAGTGAGATTGAATAAATTGAAGAGAGCAAGTATCAACTTTATAATAAATTGAAGTAAATACAAGAGCCCGTTTACAACCCTTCTTAGAACCCTTATCCAACCCTTATCTTTCATTTTTTATAAAATTAGTTTTTAGCCCAACCATTTTAAGACCTGCCCCATTTACAACCCTTATTATAGAGGGTCGGATTAGGGGCCCCAATGGAGATCCAACCCATTGCACAGGCCTACTTACGATCTTAAAGTGGCCAATTTATATTCCATCCTATATATTTTTTTATAACCCTATAATAATATCACAAATTATAAAAGATACCAATGGTCTATGAGTATTGATTGATTGGGATTTTAAGTTTTACTTTGTTGAGAGTCTTGAATGGGATAATAATTCTTACTATAATTTATGTTGTATTTCTAATCAAAGACCAGCAGGTAGAAAAATATATAATTATTTCACAACTATAATATTATTAGAATAATATAATATTATATTCTGTAGACATAATTTATCAATTCATATCTAAATAGTTACCTTGTCTTGTGAGAGATCATCTTCTATTGAGACAATCTCAAAATAAAAAGTAGAGCTGTTCATGGGCGGGCTACCCGCTAGGCCCGCCCAATCCGGCTCGAAAAACGGGCGGGCATGGACAACGTTTTTCAAAAAAATTTGAAGTTTGGACGGGTAATACCCGCCCGCCAAGATAAACGGGCGGGTAGCGACACCAAAAAATTACCCGCGGGTATACCCGCCCGCCCGCTTAGTTTAATATATTATTTATTAAATAATTAATTTTATTAAATATTAAACGATATTACTACATGACCCATATCCAACTTTAGTTTATTACTTTTCTACTAGCCTTAAGGTTTACTTCTTTTCGACTTTAATATTTTTAACCCTCAAAGCACTTAAGCAATCGACTATCAAAGTTCGAACAAATAGCCGACTCCACCATCTATATTCAATATTCATGTCATTTGACTATTTTGAGACTTTATATATGTTTAGAGTATTTTAGATAATGTATTATATTTTTTTTGTTCTTATAAAAACTTAACTTTATAATATGATTTATGTTTTAAATTTTTATATAAATATACCCGCCTACCCGCGGGTCCCGCCCGCTTTAAAAATGGGCGGGTAGCGATAAAAAAATATGCCCGCGAATGCGGGCGGGCTTTTGAATATTTGAGACCGCGGGTAGAAATTTTAGGTGCTACCCGGTCCGCTACCCGCCCAAGCCCGCCCATAAACAGGTCTAATAAAAAGGTGATATTCTCAAAATAAAACCATCTCATACAATAATTTTTATGAAATCATTATTGTGCTTTTCATTTAGGAGTTTATTATATCCTATACTTAACATATGGGAATGCTACGAGTTTTCAATGGACCGGACCCTCATTTTGAACCCTTATCCGACCCGTATTTAGAAAGGTTGTGTAAAGGCCGGGCCAAAACGGACTCTATTATGACTAAAATAAAGCGAGCTATTAAATATTATAAATAAGGGTCAAAAACGAGAATTTGTAAATAGCATAATTTATATTTAATTAAATATTATAAATGACAATGTCAATGGTGATTATTTTTTCAATTTAATTATTATAAATGATAATTTAATTGTTATAAATTGATAAATGGAAATTAAAATAATTTTTAGTAATAAAAATGCGCCTGGTTGGGTTGGGCCGAACTTTCAAAGCTCGGCTCATTTATAGCCCATATTAAGTTATAAGGGCCCTTATCCAACCCAACCATCTTTAGTCCCTTTGAATACCTCTAGTCAAAACTGATATAAAATTTATTTCTCCCTTTGAAATTAGTGCTGAATTGATATTTTTCATATTATAAGCAAGATCAACAATTTCAAAGTTGGGACGAACGGAGTAATTGCATTTGACTAAAACTTGTAAAATGTTGTACTTGCTTTACAACAATTAGAATAAGCTCAATATTCTAAAGCCAATAGCGAATATGACGTTTGTAATAAATTGAGTACATCATCCTCGTCAATGCAAAGAATAGCTATAAAAGGAGGCCATTTGAATAATTTGCATCTCACTCTATGACCCTAAGGATAGAATAAAGAAAGGATAGAATAAAGAAAGGAAGGGAACTAAAATGAGTTCCAAAATGAAATCTACAATCCATTTGCCCCCCTTAATTTGGGCTTCTTTTTTAGTTTTGACAATGGTTGATGCTCAAATCCATTCACCCACTTCCCATGAGAAGGATAGCTTTACTCAAGTTGTTTTAAACAAAAATCCATTGGTATCAACTAACACACCCTTAGATACACTTTCATTATGTGGACCATACTCTTACTTACCTTGGTGTAGATACCACCCACCACCTCCTCCTTTTTCAACATATTGCCCTTATATTTGTCGAAATTTTGGTGGTTATTGGATTCCGTTGTCAGTCTGTCATCATTGCTCAAAACGAACACCACCCCCTCCCCCTCCTCTTCCTCAACCAATACCACCACCACCACCACCTAAACCATATCCTCCAAAATCCCAACCACCAGAGTTACCACCTTTGGAATCACCACCTCCTGAATTCATATCACCGGAGTCACCTCCTTCAGAATCTCCGATGCTAGAATCACCTCCACCTGAATTATTACCACCATCAGAGTCACCTCCTTTAGAATCTCCACCACTAGAGTCACCCCCCATAGAATCACCACCACAAGAGTCCTATTCTCCAGAGTCACCTCCACCAGAGTCCTATCCTTTAGAATCACCTCCACCAGAATCATATCCTTTCGATTCACCTCCACCAGAGTCCTATCCTTATGAATCACCTCCACCAGAGTCCCATCCTTTAGAATCACCGCCACTAGAATCACCACCAGATTCATCACCTATAGAAACACCACCACCAGAGTTTTCTCCAGAGCTATCACCACTAGAATCGCCACCACCAGAGTCATCACCTTTAGAGTCACCACCACCAGAGTCCTTTTCTCCAGAATTATCCCCATCAGAATCTATGCCACCAGAGTCCTATTCACCAGAATCTCCACCACCGGAGTTATTTACTCCAGAATCCCAACCACCAGAATTTCCACCGCTAGAATCACCGCCTTTAGAATATCCACCACCAGACTTATTTCCTCCAGAATCACCACTATCAGCACCACCATTGTTACCACCAATAGAATTTCCTCCTCTAGAGTCACCATGTAACACCCCGTATTTTATCGTGTTTTAAAATATTCTATATAATAAAATAATCAATATAAGTTGATTAGATTAATTAAGTAGACAAGTATCACATAGTGTTTCTTTTACCCTTAAACAATATATATAATAATAAAATAAAAAGGAATAAATATTAAAAATTAATACCAAATAAAAAAATAATAAAATAAAATAAAAGGAATAATTACATAATTAATATAAATAAGATAAAAAAAAATATAATTAGGAGGGAAAGGGAAGGGGTGGTTGGTTATGGTGAGGGAGCTAAGGAGGTTTGTAACTCCTCCCTTAATTGTGTGTTATGGCACAATTAAGAGGAAATCCTTCTTAAAGCCTTCTCATCTCTCATTTCCTCTCATTCTAACCTTTGATTTGAGTAAGAAAGATAG